>WOVY01005042.1:0-23955 GCA_013436015.1 Rhipicephalus annulatus
TTGTCTCTAAACATCAGTAAAAGTGCGCTCCTGGTGTTCCCTATAGCAGATTCTATTCAAATTTCAGTACTTTATAATCAGGAACCGATTACACAAGTAGAGTCTATCAAATATTTGGGCATTATTTATAACGAGAAACTTAACTGGAGCCCTCACATAGACTATATCGTGGCAAAGGCACAACGAGCATCAGGCTTATTGCGAAGGTTGAGCAACAGAAAATATGGGTTACGTAGGACACACCTTATTAATGATATATAAAATGTACATTGCGCCCAATACTAGAATTTGGGTGTATATTATTTTCGGGTGGCCCTACGTACAAAATTAAACCGTTAGTTCTATTAGAGCGAGAAGCGTTACGTTTGTGTTTGCGACTCCCCAGGTATGTCGCTATTAATGTACTATATCAGGAAGCTCGCATACCACTATTCTTTGCCGATTCCGTATCCTAACTGTACAAACATACTTGAAATTTTACGGCTTATCAGCGAGACGGTCTGCATATGCCTTTATTAGTGAACCCGACGCCTTCTTCCTCGCTCACTGGCCACGCTTTTCGTACTCCCCAGATTATTTTTGTACAAAAGAAACTGGAAAGCATAAAGGTGGATATCAGATCGGTAATTGGAACCAAAGCATTAAATCACAATATTACGATAGAATGTGATGAAATTTTTCCCCCACTATCTAAGTTTCAATCTTCGAGTTACTTAAATGACAGGTTAGAAGATTACATAGCTCATGCGGAATAAAGAACATAATAGCCACAGACGCTTCTGTGAATAAAGAAAAGGCAGCAGTAGGTATCGTCTCAGATTACCTCGGTTGGTCATTCTCGGTAAGACTACCAGATTTCACTCCGGTTTTCGAAGCTGAGCTCTTGGCTATTATTTTAGCGCTACGAAAACTTCCTTCAAACGAAGAGAGTGCAATGATAATTACTGATTCTCTTTTCGCTGTGTACTACTCTCACAGCTTCAGGAACAATCAAGAGCTCTAGCGACATTACAAACATTAGTTCCACCTCATGTGAAGTCCTGAAGTTAGTCTGGGTCCCGGGGACACTGTGGCATACGGTTGAATGAAATGGCCGCTTCACTATCTCGAGCCACACTTGATGGCCCTGCGATCTCGGTACTACCAGAATCGGAACACATAGTGTCGATCAGATATAGAAAATTGGCTATTTATACGGATATGATGGAAAATATTACTAAATATCCGGACTATCAGCACCTTACATATCCCTGGAAACCTCAGTGGAAGTCAACTAAAAGTTAGAAGTTATTTTAACCAAATTTCGGATGTCGTGGTCCCTCCTTAAACTTTTACTTGCACAGAGCTGGTTGGCGATATCCCCCCTGTGTCCATTTTGTGAAGAAACGGAACAATAGAGCATTACTTTATAACATGTAAAAACTATTCATTAATTAGGAAAAGATTTTTAATTGTTCCGTTTCACGCAGTAGGATTAAATTTAACTGCAGATAATGGTTCTAAGTTTCGGTGCCTTTAGCTTGGGACATTGCCACAGGAGCGTATTCGATGCTGTATGCAATTTCATTCGAGAATCAAAGCGCATGTCATAATAATGCCTGCTTTAAATATATTTCTGACGACACTTGTCTAATTTTGAATGAAATTTGCATATTCATTTGATTGTGACCGGGTGAGATAAGCTCGATTGTCTGGTCTACTCAAAATTTCTGTCTTACACTGTAGTATTACCTCACCTTTTCTCTTCTTGATTCAATCTTCAATTATTTGTTTAGTTTAATATTCTTTTTCTAGTTAATTATTCTTTTCTATTATATCATTAGTTTTTCATTTAGGATAAACCTTTTAGTAGATCTCATATAGGCTACTTCTAGATTTCATGGCCAATCCCCCATAGTGGGTATGTGCCAGTGCGAAGGGGGCAACAACAACAACAACAGAAACGCCAGCTTGTTCGGTGCTTTCATCGAGAAAGATGCAGACAGAGTGCGTGTGGTGACGTCGGTAATCTTGATAAATTAGAGGCTCCCAAGTTCCCCGGCGCGGTCGTCTAGTGGCTAAAGTACTCAGCTGCTGACGCGCAGGTCGCGGCCTAAGCGGAAATGTTGTAGGCCCGTGGGCTCAGATTCGGGCGCATGTTAAAGAACCCCAGGCAGTCGTGTTTCCGAAGCCCTCCACTACGGCATCTTTCATGATCATATGGTGGTTTGGGACGTTGAAGCCCCCTATCAATCAATCATTCAATCAATCAATCAATCAATTAAATAATCTGAGCTTCCGCCAAACGCGCTGCTCTGTGCGGGGTGTATCGGTTGACGTGATGTGCGAACGTTGCAGTCATACCTGCTCGCATCATTTGCTCGACTATTATTTACAATTACCCTACCTTGTTCTAAGTGACTTTGCTGATCACTGGCATCAACCGATTTGTTTTCAGCAGCTTAGCACATTATCGCTGGTAGCAGAAGAGACGTCCGAATATTCAAGGCATAATGACATCATTAGGACAAAATAATTCTAGCTACTTTGAGTTACAGACAGCTGGAAAAGGCATGTCGCTCTGGCGGGAATAAATCGCCAATTTTTATGCGTACATTACCGGAAACTTTCACGTCGTTATAATCAGATTCCTACACCAACGCAGCACAAAAGGTATTCTTGTGAAAGTGCTTGCTGCAAACGTGATAATCAATGCTGTGTTTCCTTTTTTTTCGGCTAGTTATCAAACATGCATCTTTGTGGTTTTAGCGTATTCACGAAAACTCGCACCAGTACGAGAATTAGGTAACGCATCATGCGCTACTTCAAGCATTGAAAGACCGAACAGAATTGTTGCTGTGATCCCGCGCATCATGAATCGTTCTTTCTAGCCTGGTACAAATAAAGGCAACCAATTCATATGCCTAGAAATCAGTGAAGAACAGCCTCATACATTACGGACATTTTATCGCCAATCCCAGACACAAAATCTTTGCGGGGGCACGCTAAACAAATTGGCCGCTGAGAGATCTGCATACCTGAGCATGAATGCTGAGTTGTTTAGCCAATTTCAGTTTTATCAGTGAAGCGTATCGATGCCACGACGTTTTAAAAGGACTCATTTACATTGAGGCTCACTCGAATGTGTCTGGTACTGCGGCAACGAGCGGAAAAACAAACCTGTAAGTTAGAAAATTAACTGACTGGTGGTTGAATTCAAGCGCGCTGTAGTGACGACGGCAGAGGCGAGTGATGTGATGCCATTTACTACGTCCCAGTGACAGCAGCGCTGGCCTCTCCAGTGGTCGTTCTCGCTCCCAATACGATAGTTGCCGGTTTCGCGCTTGCCGGTGGGAAGCTTTCTTTTCATGCACTTTATTTTGTTCGCTTCTATATCATGGGTATAATTATGATTAGCTTGACTGCGAAGTGCTGCGACTGGTTTAAGTGTATTGTTAACCACAGTGCACCTAATACAATTAACGTCTCCTATACATTCCTTGGCTTAATTATCTGTATGTTTCATTATCTTTACATATATCGACATCTAGCCAGCAGTGAACAAATACAATTCAAGCAGTTTACTTATTATGAAATAGCTGCCAGAATTTCATTGCACTATACTTCTCCCATATTTGCTCAATTGATTGATTGATCTATTGATATGTGAAATATAACGCGCCAAAACCACCATATAGTTATGAGATACGCCGTTGTGGAGGGCTCCGGAAAGTTTGACCACCTGAGTTTTTTAACCTGTGCCCAAATCTGAGCAAACGGGTCTACAGCATTTCTGCCTCCATCGAAAATGCAGCCGCCGCAGAGATACTGGCTCAATTACCAGCGTTTGCGAGCTAGAGCATAGCAGTATTTCAAATCTCCGACTGTGAAAAGAAAGCTGACAACGTCGTGCCCTCGTTGTTTTATGCCATGATACCGTTTATTTTAAATTCGGACCACTGGAGGCACCCTGCCTGTCTTCCACGCATGCATCTCATGTCTTCCACGCATACATTGGGTCCTGATAACGCTCGCAGCAAAGCGCTCAGCACAGGCCGTATTAAGGTTAGCAGCACTCAAAATAGACTACAAAATAAACGTGCAATCTTGAAAGTAGTGTATTGAACAAAAATAACCAAGAACTCATTGTCCTAATTGACGTAAAAGCGATAGAACTTCTCGGAAACATAAGGCTGACGTAGTCTTCCCGTATACCAAATTTGGTATTACGTGCCGAGAATAAACTGCTGCAAACACGCTAATAATGACATGCGTGCCGTGTAAGAACATCACTATATACCATCCTCATGATGCCCCCGTATCAGCTTCACTAGGTTAACATATACCAAGTTTGGTGTTACGTGACGTGAATGACTTACAAAAGTATATCGCTGGCGCAAACATGATACTCATGACATACGTGTAATGTCAGAACCTTGCAAAATACCATTCTCATGATGCGCTCACGGCCGTTTGACTAGCTTCACACACACCTAATTTGATATTACGCGAAGTGATTGGATGACGAAGGCATATGATTGCTACAAGCATGATAATCATGGCATGCATGTCACGTGAGAACATGACAAAATATGGCAATTATGCCCTCGCGGCAGTTTTGCTCGCTTCACATATACCCAATTTGTTGTTACGTGACGTGAATGAATGACGAAGGTGACATGCTCGCGGTCGTTTCGCCAGCTTCACAAATTAGCCCCGAGAAGGAACACTGGTTGCATGAAAGTCACAGTGAAGTGACGTCACGGCAAGGGCTCATTCGCTCCGAGGCCGACGATCGCCTTTTTCGGCGACCACTGCGTGCCCGCTCCTACATATTACAGTGGTGATATTTTTTTTGTCGTTGCTATGCAAGTCTATTAAGG
Source organism: Rhipicephalus annulatus (assembly GCA_013436015.1). Lineage (NCBI taxonomy): Eukaryota > Metazoa > Arthropoda > Arachnida > Ixodida > Ixodidae > Rhipicephalus > Rhipicephalus annulatus. The sequence continues at coordinate 4,863 of WOVY01005042.1, forward strand.
TAGAAGGTCGCTGTTCACACTGCTAGCATAAGTTAAGTGAGCTGCAGAAAGCTGCGATGATCTGATAGGCAAGCTTCCCTCCAAACAATAAAATCTCTGTGAAAATGGTGGTGTATGACAGCAAGGCATTCTTTGTTTTCACCATTACGCCGAGAACTCCGTTCTTAAAGTTTTACGTTGATGGTTCTAAGTTTTTCTACAACTTGGCGTAAACTGCGGAGTTATAACATGAGTCCTGAAGAATTACAAAGAAAAGTATTATATTTCGAATGCACGAAACACACCACAATTTTTATGTAGGATTTGGGCGATTTGACAAAGTAGTGCTTTCTGCTAAAAGAGACGTTAGTTCAATTTACCAAAGAAAATATTTCAACGTACCCGAAACATTTAACGAAATAGTAGGGCCATATAGAAAGTGCTCTTGGAATTGTTGACATGTAACCTATACGTTAATTACATATATATTTTTTCTAAACAGGTAGTAATCTGCAGTTACGTGGTCGCATAATCTTATTTGCAGGAACTGCTGGTCCGGCAAAACGCTGCATCACAAGCGGCATAGTGCAATTCACCTGGGAGCACTATTGATAGCCTATATTTGAAACGCAAACGGCTGAATGTCGCAATGAGCGTTTTGAACACATTTGATTGTGCCTTCACCGACGTAGCTCGCGTTATAATTAAACGTTCTTCTCCTCAATGGGTCAGTGTTTGATCTCCTATGTTATATCCACGTGCAGGTTGATGAAACTTGGTAATTATTAACTGCAAAGCAAATAATTTACGATTCAGCTGCTTGAACATGCACATACTCCTGTGACAGCACCGTTGCTATAAGGCTGCATCAAGTTGCTCGATTAACCTCAAATAACCTCTAAGAGAGAAGCCCTGAAATTACTTCTAGGAAAGCGTGGGAAAAAATGCATCAGGAGCGAGTGAGTATATACATAATAAAAACAAATGAAACGATTGTGGTGGTGTTTCCGGGCAAGCGCTTTGAAGACACGTTGCGAGCCTCGACACTGCGTCGGCTTTTGCAAATGCGCGTGCACATAGGGGGAAAAAGTGAAGAAGAAGCGGTCCATGGCCAGATAGGCGCATGTGAGTGATACAAACTTTGGGGAAGTTAGATCATATCTCTGAAGTAACAGCTCGTGAAGAAAGCAATTATATAATATTCTAAATATGCTATTTACGTCTGAAAACCACGACTTCGTCACGGGACACGCTGTAGCATGATTTTGGCCACCTGGCATGTTCTTGCCTTTGACTGGCGTCGGGGTGATGCTACCGCGGCTAAAAATTGAATCCATCCCCGACTAGCAGCACGGGCATCAACAAATGCGATCAAAGTGAGGAATAGAAGGACTGTAAATGTTGGCGAGTGTACTGAACAAAAGTGCTTTGTCGATTTACAAGGACCATTATCAATGCTGCTTTCGTTATTCTTCTGAAGCTTGAGTCAAGCGAAAAGTTATCGCAAATAGCAGAACAGCGTACGATGCGAGCGCATCTTTTGTAGGCGCGCAAGGGTGGTTATCGAAGAGTTTTTGCCGTAACGTTGCCCAGGCCTCCAGCCACGCGCCGCCACTCCAACTTCTCGGGGCTAATACTACATTTAGTGTTACGTGACGAGGAGAAACCAGCGCAAACATGATAATCATGTCAGGCGTGCCATGTAAGAACAAGACTGTTTACATACTACGCTTGTGGTGCGCTCTCAGCCGTTTCGCTAGCTTCATATATACGAAATTGCTGTTACGTGACGTGAATGAATGACAAAGGTATATAACTGCTTCAGACATGATAATCATGACATGCATGTCACATCAGAACATGAATAATTACCATGCTCAAGATGCCCTCACGGCTGCTTTACCAATTTTGGTGGTACTTGACGTGAATACATGCGAAAGTATATGACTGGTGCCAACATGATATTTATGACATGCGTGTAATCTATAACATGACTACACGCTCCGCTCATAGTTCACTTGCGGCGCTTTCACTAGCTTCAGATAGAGCAAATTTGGTATTAAGTCACGTTACCGGATGACGAATGCAAATGCCAGGCGCGAACATGGTAATTATGACGTCGAAGTCATGTATGGCCTAATTTTTGTCTGCCTCGTATTGTTGTGTTGATTTTAATGTGATACATCAACCTCCCTCAATCGTAATTTGGATATTATTGATTCCCACTGTATGTGAGATCTGCCAAAATTTGACAGAAAAAGCTGCGATGAGATCTCAACTCGGGTCTCGCGCAGCGCCGTAGTTGTCCGCCGCCACCTCCGACGGTGTCCGTAACACATCACGTTAAAGTAGGAAGATAAACCTAGTACCTATGACGCAGTGGGGCTCGAACCCAGGTTCGCCGCGTGCTAAACCAGTATTCTACCATTGAGCCATGCCGGAGCTTGGACTTGTTGGCAAACTTGTCTTAGGCAGGATGGATGTGAGTAAAGCAATTGCGTTATTACGACTTATAAAGCGTTTTGAAACAGTGAAAGAACAAGCAGTCGTCGCACAATGTGAATAGCGTGACAAGTGGGTCGTACAATTCTCCAAGCTATTACAAAAGTTTTTTTTGTCAGCTAATAATTGGGTTCCAATGGCGGCCTGTCCGGATTCAGAGATTCTTATCACCCTCTGCTGCGTTGCAGATCTGACCACTACCATGGTTAGTTCTTGACAGCCGCTGGGGACTGAGGGCCATGAGTTAATTGACGTATGCATATGGGAGGTAGTGGCCAAATAATGCAACAGGGTGGCCCATCCTTCTCTGTTGAGGGAGTGCGTCACCAGCGGTGGTCACCAGTGAGGCAGCACCCCAGCCCTCTTAATGCAGTTCAATCACTACGCGGACTTCGATCACCACGCGCTTCGCCGATGACAATTCATTGCTGAGTAACTCAGGGGACGTATCGCAAACTCGTGATTACGGATTTATGAACAACAGCAGAAAAGTAGGTCTCAAAATAATCCGCAAAAAACGAAAGTAATGTACAACAACCTCGGAAGAGAACAGCGCTTTGAGATAGGTAATCGAGCACTTGAAGTTTACAAGATTGTGTCTACTTAAGACAGGTAATAACCGCGGAGCCGAACCACAAGACTGAGGTAACTAGAAGAATAAAAATGGAGTAGCGCACATTTGGCAAGCACTCTCAAATAATGACAGGTAGATTGCCACTATCCCTCATGAGGAAGGTATATAACAGCTGCATTTAGCTGGTACTCAGCTACGAAGCAGGAAGCTTGAGACTTACTAAGAGGGCTCAGCTTAAACTAAGGACGACGTAGCGAGAAATGAAAAAGAAAATGGTAGGTGTAATTTCAAAAGAAAAGAAGAGAGCAGAGTGGATTAGGGAACAAACTGGGGTTAAGGATATCATAATTGAAATTAAGAAGAAGAAATGGACATGGGCCGGGCTTGTAGCACGTAGAGATGATAACTGCTGGTCATTAAGGGTAACTGGATTCCTAGAGAAGGCAAGCGGGTTAGGGGGAGAGAGAAGGTTAGGGCAGCGGAGGAGATTAAGAAGTTTTCGGGTATAAATTGGCAGCAGCAAGCACAGGACAGAGTTGACTGGCGGAACAAGGAAGAGGCCTTTGTCCTAAAGGGGACGTAAGTCAGGCTGATGAGGATGGTGATGCTGATGATGATTACGAGGGTGCATAACCACTTTAAGCATAATTCCTCATCGTCGTCAGTCACTGCATGATCAATTGGCACAAATTCCTTGCAATAGTTTAGTGAATACCAGCTTCTCAGAAGAATGACAAAAATAGAATAGTGAATGCCGGCCTACTACCCTAAAACATTTATTAATATCAATATTGTAGTGGGCGTAAAACAAGTGTTCTTGCAGCAGTTACCCAATCAGTATTTAGAAAAGACTCTGAAAGGCTGCTCATCTAGCTTTCGCTGCGACTGAGCGGCACCTTCCGTGCTGGCCAAACGATTTTTTGAACACGAAAGTGTTTTCTGCCAGAGTCTACCATGGCTTCGCTGGCATATTACTGTCACATAATGTGATGGAGTGCGTGAAATCAAGAGTGTAGGAGTGCGAGGAATTAGAGTTTGATTGAGTGAGAAGAATTTGAAGTGCCCACCATGAACCAAGTTTGATCTAGGTAACGAGGAAGAAGCTAGCACGGATGTGAACGAACGACAAACAGTTTAAGCCCAACCCCTATGAAAGTTGGGCTTAAAGTTGACACTTCCGGTGATTCTTTCACTTAGAGCAGTCGCATTTGGATTCAGCCACAGGAGCGCTTTTACCGCTGTTAGAAATTTCTTACGGGAATCTAAAAGAATGGAATGCTAAAAATAGGTAACTTCAGTTGTTTAATGTATAATTTTTTTATGTTTATATGTTTTCTTTCAAGGTTCTTTTTTGTGAAGTTTAACGCCTTTTTATTATTACCTATATTACCTAAATAATACAACCCTCTCTCTCAAGAAGTGAATTATTTAAATAGCAAGGCACCGTCCCATTCATGGCCTATCCCCCTAGGTGGGTTGCGCCAAGGTGCTGAGGAACCAACCAACCAACCAGTACGTACATACCTTAAAATCTATGCATCACCTCAGCGGAGGTCACAGTATGTGTTCGTTAACCAGCAGACCTCATTTTTCAACCACCAATGGCCTAAATTACGGTGCCCTCAAGTAATATTTACACAGAAACTTTTGGAGCCCTTAAAAGTTAACCTTTAGGAAACACTTGTGCTCAACACTGTAGATGCAATTAGGATTAAATTTGACAATATATATCCCAAGAATGCAAAAATTTACTATTTCAATATATAAATGGCATTTTGGAACATCTTTTGGCCAATCTAGAAACATCCATTGTAATAGCGACTGATGCTTCTGTTTATGAACAGAAGGCTGGCGTAGGAATCGTATCATCCTCTCTAGATTGGGCTTTCTCAATTCGTTTACCCGACTTTACACCTATTTACTAACTTAACTACTGGCAATAGTCCTAGCATTGCGTAAAGTGCCGCAAGATATATCAGCGGTGATTGTTCTAGCAGACTGTCTCTCGGTCTGTACTGCCTTAAGCTCACCAACTTTTTCGGCTACCTTAGAAACTTTTTATTCGCTCATTCCTACACATGTGCGACTCGTCCGACTAGTTTGGGTACCAGGCCATAGAGGTCCAGCTCTGAATGAGCATGCAGATGTACTAGCTGTATCTTCCCTTGATTGCCTGTGTTACCTATTTTGCCTACTTCGGAATATATCACAGCAGCACGCTTCGAAAAACGCACAACGGCCAATAACTTTGAAAAATCTCCTTTGTTCGTAACAGACTACCCACAGCTAAAGTTCCCTTGGAAGAACAAGTGGTGTTTATCAAGAAAGAAAAAATGGTGATTACCAGGCTGCGTTGTCTAGTCCCCTCATTGAACTTTTACCTTCACAGGTCGGGTCTGGCACAGTCGCCTTTGTGCCTTTATTGTAATGAGAGGGAATCTTTGGAGCTCTTCTTTTTGTCATGCGGAAAATTCAAAACTCAAAGGAAAAATCTACTAAAACAACCCCTACGAAAGTTGAGCTTAACCTTGACACTTCCGGTGATTCTTTCAATTGGCGCGGTTGCATTTGGATTCAGCCACAAGAGCGTTTTTGCCGCTGTTACAAATTTTCTACGAAAATCTAAAATATTAGAATGCTGAAAATAAGTAACTTCAGTTGTTTTTTGTGTGTTTATTATGATTTCTATTTAGGGTTTTCTTTTAGAAATTTAACACCTTTGTAAAAATACCCATATTACCTAATTAATTCGACCCTCTCTTTCAGGAAGTGAATAAATTGAAAAAGCAAGGCACCGTCCCATTCATGGCCTATCTCCCTTGGTGGGTTGCGCCAAGGTGTTAAGGAACCAACCAACGAACCGACTGAAGCGCCAGTTCAACGCAGCGATTGTTTGAAGCATGTGCGAGACAGGGAAGAAGAAGAGTCACAGCGGTGGCCAGAAGAATACCGCCTTTAAATTTCGCCTTTAAATGCCCACTCAGGGGGATTGCACTACACTTTCTTGGCCAATCTCCCTGAGTGGGTATGAGCCTTCATCCCAGGGAAACAAAACAAAACAAAAAATGCGCCACTGACAATAGGAGAACAACAACAACAACAAGAATACCGCATAGTCTATCAGATGTCCGGTTTATTCGGATCCCCGGGCATGCTGGAACTGTACTAAATGAAATTGCTGATTCGCTTGCTTCGGCATCTTTAAATTGCCCGGTGGTGCTAGTAGCTCCACAGTTTCCTTTTATTACTGCCGAACGATTCAAACGCCTTTTAACATTAAAAATCAACGAAACGTCGCTCCTACAATCTGATGAATTTCGGCACTTGCAATTCACACGGAACACCGCAAAATGCCTTTCCCGTCAATGTGAGATGACCCTCACAAGCTTTCGCAAGAGTTCCTCGGTTTAAATTTTTATCTCAACAAATCAGGATTTTCATTAACCAACCTACATGTAGCTTGCAATGAACCGGAAACAATACATCACTTTCTTCTCACATGCCGCCGCTTCGCTTCACTGCGCTGAATAATTCTTTAAAGACCAATCGGTATACTCGAATTGCCAGTAAATACATCGACCCTATTATCGTTTGGGGCCAGTCAGTTGGGTGTGGGCCGCAGTGCTATTGTGTCAGCGCTACATAAATTCATTCAGGCAACTGGGAGGATACGCTGCTAACGGCACTGCCAGATATATGCAATTCTTTGTCTCCCTTCCTTATTCTTGTTAATTTGTTTTATATATTCTGGTTTATCGAAATCTTCTGCACTTTTTTCACGTTTTTCAAAGAAACATTCTCAAAGTTCTTATGTATAATTCTCTCTCTTTTTTTAGCAAGCGTTGTAAAAAATAACTACTATAAGGTACAGTGTGGCCAATCCCCCATGTGGGTTTGAGCCAAGATGTCCTAGGAGACAAGACAAGACAAGAATTACGAGCCACGCAGCAGAGTGGTCGCGTTTCAGATCCGAGCCAAGGTTCCTCCCTCTATAGCCTGATGACCTGAGGGATCCAGGACTACCAGGCTACGCTGACGTTCTCGTGCCCGTAAACAGGTCTGAGCTGTCGATGTTCGCGCTCGAGCTCCGGCGAGGCTGTACGGCTGATACTCTACCTTGAGACCAGTGCATGAAATGCAGCGTCAGCTTCTACAGCATCCACCGGCAGCCTAGGAAGGCTGCTTCTCCAACGGTTCGTGTGGTGGCCCAACGCTGATGCCAACTACGGCGACGCCATCAACCCCGTGCTTCGCGCCAAAGCTCCTACGCAACGATGTCAGTGAGACGCCACTGCTTTGACGTTCCGTGACACATTCTGTGTATATAAAACTGCGTGCTTGGAACCTTTTGTTTAAGGACTAGTGTGTAGCTTCTGTATTTCTTGGGAACTGTGTTCGAGAGACAAGACTCGTTGTACTTTGGGTTAAGAGGTATGAAGCTGTTGCCTATAAATGTTTGAGTCAAACGAACTCGTCCTTCGGAAAGGGTCCTGAAGCGGCTCCTTGGACCTCCCAAATCGAACTTGCACGTTGTGTGCGAAACAAAAGAAAACAAGAACAACAACGTTACATCGGCGGCCGCAATGACTAGATGAGGCCGTTAGAAACCCAATCTGCTAGTTCAAGATTTCTTGAAGATCAGTGTGGCAGAGTTTACGACATTGGCATTACCCATAGGTTTAGAACACGCAGAGTTGAAGGCATGGGTCGGGGAACGTGAAGCGCGTGCTCGTGAAACCAGGGCTGCTAAACGCGAATAACAAAAGATAGGATAGTACTAACAGAACAGTTGGCACGCGGGGAATTCATGTAGAAAGCCCTCCTGCAAAAGCTTGAAGTCGCAGAGGTTTCAAAGGTGCAGTCAAGAACGGAAAGAACCGATATGTCAGTGTTCCGCTGCAGACAAGAAATGTTCGGTTGAAGCAAGTTATGCTCTTTCGGGGTGAATAACCTGAAAGTTCTCCTTAGCATTTCGGTAGAGAATGGCTCTCAGCTATGTCATGGTAGAGAGATTGGCAGCCAAGCACCTGCCAATAGTAGCAGGAAGCCTAATGGTTATCTCAAGTCAAAGTCAAGTCAAAGACAGAGGCTATGACGAATTAGCCACAGAAGAAGACTCAAGGTCTTTTGCAAGTGATGTAGCTGTCTGCAAATGTGCAATCAATGACACAATCAAAGCCAGACAGCTCTAATGTACGGGCTAGTGAAGACACCGAGTCTTCAGTTATGCCGACTTCAACAGAAAGCCAGTCGGTGAACGTATGCTGTGTAGAACAGGCTGCGGTAGTGGATGGCGTGGGTACGGTAGAATACCGCGTAAACAAGCCTCCTCAAGCTGGAGTGAGAATAATGTGTCCGGGTAGCGCAGTAACCACTTGCCCGAGAGAACTAGAGCAAAGTGCGGAAGCACAAATAAAAAACAGAGAGTTGAGTCTCAAGTGCCGTACTCACTCTATGATGGTGAAAGTAGCCGAGATGACACATCTAAATTGGTGTATAGTGCTGAAAAACCAAGTGAGCATACAGCCGAAACTTATTGAAAGAGAGTCCGAAAAGAGTCTCATTTCCCCAGTTTAGTGTTAATGGAGCATTGAGAAAAGAGACTTGCTCTTTGTAGTCTTACGTTGAACAGGTCACTTCTATGACACCTGGACCCTCAGTGGCTTATGAGTCCAAGCAAAGGATTCATGCCGTTTTTCAGGCGCTGTTGTACTGGTGCTCTTGGAGGCCACGCGTACAACAGGAAAGCACGCGTTACTGCATCAACGCTAGAAATTTGATGGTTGAGCATCGATTTTCCATAGCTGTAGGTACAGGCGGGCTTACTGTCAAAGGTTCCTTCATGGTCCTTCCATAGGTCTCCAGCAAGGTGATCGGGGCTGTTCCGCCTATTGTGTGGGACGCTATAACTTGAGCGTCAAGCCGAATATTTCGGTGGCTTTTTTGGACCTTAATTGTGAAACACGAGAGGGTATATCTTTTATAAAGTTGAGATGATGAACTTGCACGCAATTTGCGGGGCGACGTGATGTGCAGTTTTGCCTGAAAGTGTATATATGTATGAAAAACTCGTGTGTGCAACAAGACTGACACTAGCATTTATAACTTTCAAGTCCAATTGTGTGCATCTGGTGTTTGGAAGTGTGGACATTTGGATGGTGTGTATATAGTGGTTAGTGAGTGTGGACTTTGGACAATTATTCGGCTGTGTGGAAACATATATAGTGAGTCTGGGATGTGGTGCGAAGCGCGCACGTTTCAGCAGTTTTTGTTTTCGAAAAAAAAACTTAATCAAAAGGGGGTCACAGTGATGGAGTGCGCGGAATGGAAAGTGGCTGGAATGTGCGGAACTTGAATTTGATAGAATGAGCGGAATTTGAAGTGACCGCCATGAACCAAGTTGGAACTTGGCAACAAAGAAGAAGCTGGCATGGATGTGAACAAACGATAAATGACTGAAGCGCCAGTTTAACGCGGCGATTGTTTGAAGCATGCCCGAGACAAGGAAGAAGAAGAGTCGCAGCGGTGGCCAGAGCATTACTCCCCCTTCCTCATTTTTGTTAATTTGTTTTATATATTCTGGTTTATCGCATTCTTCTGCAATTTTTCACGTTCTTTCAAAGGAACATTAACATTGTTCCTATCTAATTTCTCTTTATTTTTTAGCAAGCGTTGTAAAAAATGATCTATTATGAGGTACAGTGTGGCCAATCCCCCATGTGGGTACGAGCCAAGATCTCCTTGGAGACAAGACAAGACAAGAATTACGAGCCACGCAGCAGAGTGGTCGCGTTTCAGATCCGAGCCAAGGTTCCTCCCTCTATAGCCTGATGACCTGAGGGGATCCAGGACTACCAGGCTACGCTGACGTTCTCGTGCCCGTAAACAGGTCTGAGCTGTAGATGTTCGCGCTCGAGCTCCGGCGAGGCTGTACGGCTGAGACTCTACCTTGAGACCAGTGCATGAAATGCAGCGTCAGCTTTACAGCATCCACCGGCAGCCTAGGAAGGCTGCTTCTCCAACGGTTCGTGTGGTGGCCCAACGCTGATGCCAACTACGGCGACGCCATCAACCCCGTGCTTTACGCCGAAGCTCCTACGCAACGACGTCGGTGAAATGCCGCTCCTTTCACTTTCCGCGACATACTCTGTGTAGAGGAACTGTGTGCTTGGGGACATTTTGTTTAATGACTAGTGTGCAGATTCTGTACTTTTTTGGGAACTGTGTTTGAGAGACAAGACTCGTTATATCTTGGGTTAAGTGGTCGGAAGCTGTGTCCATTAAATGTTTGCGTCAAACGGACTCGTCCTTTGGGAAGTGTCCTAAGGTGGCTTCTTGGACCTCCAAATCGAACCTGCATGTTGTGTGTGAAACAAAAAAAACAAGAAGAACAACGTTACAGAGGTGCTTTATAAAATTTATAATATTATATTGCAAAGACTAAAAAGAACGAGTAGGAACCATTGGGTAGCCTGGCGTTGAACTGTCCCTCTACAGTGCGTGGTGCGAAACCACCCACACGCGAAGCATATGATATTCTGCGAGCTAACGGCCGACTATATATATACGTCAGATACCGTTGCTAAGAATACATTAGATTTCAATCCACCAAAGTAGCAAGCAGAATTTCCTACTGGCTACTCAACAATACACCACATTCATACTATCAGCCAGGTAATCGAAAAATGCTCATGATAAAGCCTTCATTGATTTTGAGAAGGCGTTTGATTCAGTAGAATTATCAGTAGTCATGCAGCCACTGCGGAATCAGGGCGTCGATGAAGCATATATAAACGTTCTGGAAGAAATCTGCAGGGGATCAACTGCTACCATAGTGCTTCATAAACAAAGCAACAGAATACCAATCAAGAAGGGTGTAATCAAAGGGGGATACAATCTCTCCAATGCTAATTACCGCAGTTTACAGGAGGTTTTCAGAAGCCTAGAATGGGAACAGTTAAAGATAAAAGTTTATGGAGAGTACCTTAGCAACCTGCGCTTAGCCGAAGACATTGTATTGCTGAGTAACTCAGGAGACAAATTGCAACTCATGATTACGGAGTTAGACAAAAAGAGCAGGAAGGTGGGTATTAAAATTTTCTGCATAAAACGAAAGTAATGATCAACAAGCTCGGAAAAGAGCAGCGCTTCGAGATAAGTGACAGTGCACTTCAAATTGTAAAAGACTATGTCTACTTCGGGCAGGTGATAACCGCGGAGCCGAACCACGAGATCGAAGTAACTAGAAGATTAGGTATGGGGTGGAGCACATTTGGCAAGCACTCTCAAATCATGAGAAGTATACTGCCACTATCCCTCAGGAGTAAGGCATATAACAGCCGCGTCTTGCCGGTACTTAGCTATGGAGCAGAAACCTGGATACTTACAAAGAAGGTTCAGCTAATTTGAGGAAACGCAGCGAGCAATGGAAAGAAAAATAGTAGGTGTAACCTGAAGAGACAAGTAGAAAGCAGAGTGGATTAGGGAACAAATGGGGGTTAAGGATATAATAGTTGAAATCAAGAGGAGGAACTGGACATGGGCCGGAGATGTATCGCGTAGACAGGATAACCGCTGGTCATTAAGGGTAACTAACTGGATTCCCAGGAAAGGCAAGCGGCTTAGGGGGAGACAGAAGGTTAGGTGGGCAGATGAGATTAAGAAGTTTGCCGGTATAAATTGGCAGAAGCAAGCACAGGACCTAGTTAACTGGCGGAACATGGGAGAGGCCTTTGTCCTGCAGTGGACGTGGTCAGGCTGATGATGATGATAATGATGATGATGATGATGATGATGATGGTGATGGTGATGCTGAAGACCGTTGATGGTCCTCAGAGCTCAGCAACTTGAGCGCACTTTCTTATTCAGTAGTGAGATGGCGTAAAGAATGTTCTTTGGGGGCGCTCTAAGGTTAAGTGCGCGCTCGCCTCCAAAGGGCGCGTCCCGGGCGCACGCGCTTATCCTATGATTCAGGTGCTTTGTACCTCTTGTGCTTCCACCACAATTTTGCTACAAAGAAAAGCTTATAAAGAGACCACTAAGGTTACTTCGCTTGCTGCAGCGGTCACGTGCATGAAAGGAGCACACTTCTCACACACGTAAAGTTAATAATTGTCTAAACTTGTGCTTACGTTGCGAGCGCTTTTGTTTTTTAACAGCGCACTTTAAGTGCCGAGTTTGACAGTTGTTTAAGCACACTTGTTCTGTGTACGCTCATTTCATGCATTTTTTATGTTAAAGAGTGCCCTGCAGTTTCGAGCTTGTTGCCGTTTTTCGCTTGACAGTAGAATTCGTTGCTGTAGCATTTATGCCTTCTACTTTGTGTTAAAATATGCAAAATGAAAGCTCCACTTCCTGTGTGAACACATTTCGCGTTTGTGTTATTCCTACTCCTAAGCATAGGAATCAACCACGTTATTTTATTTTATTATTCCAGCACACTCTTCCTTTCCACGATGCGATTGGAAATCATCAGTGTCTCTTTTGAGGTTAGTTACCAGAACCCATTACGGATTCAGACTGCCTAATAGGAGGTATTTGAGTCACTATAAATAATGTTCGTAAACTATAGTCAGATTATCTTTCACTTCATGACGTGTGCTACAATTCCTCATTCGGAAGGCTAAATATGTAACGTTGCACCTGCAGCCTACATCATCCAAATGGTGCTATTTCAGAAGCAATATACCGGTATGCATTAAATACTGGAATTTTTAATCACAATACAAGCACCGTTAAAATAGATAATCACATACTAAGCTAAAACTAATGTGCAATTGCCAGTGGCACTCTCGCGTAATTCAGTACTCTTGAAATACTCCTCTGTCTACCTTTCAACTTTGGCTGAGATGCAGAGGGAAATGGTTTGCTTGCGAATTCTTTTCGTCAACTTTGAGCCTCAACATAGGCCGCCTATTTCACTTGGCCAGCTAGGAGTGGTATTCAAACCTTTCTCTTGCTGAAAAAGAGCAGTAGAATAACAAAAATTCAGGTTTACGTTATTTTCGCTGCTATAGGTTGCCTGCTGCTGTCACCGTCATCGGTGCTTGACACCGCTACCGTGCCAGTAAAAAAAAATTAAAATAAAAACCTTTTTTTTAATCCAATGGTATTCGAACCCGCTTTCAGGGCGTGGCAGTCGAGCTGCACTGGTGCTTGAAGCTCTTTCACAAAAATACCAGCCCTCATGTCACGCTGGAATAATATTAACATACGTAACATAGCATTGTATATGAGTAGAGTAACAAACAGGTGCCACAAAATGTGAATTGCGCAACGAGCGGCACATTATAGTCTTTCAACCCATTACATAGTGCTCAGCCACAGCTCTTCATCGCTTTATGTGTTCAGATATGAAGGCACTCAACCGCATTCCGCTCCTAACCAACGAGCTATAGGCTACAGCCCAGCCAGCCTACGAACGGCCGAAAAGCTTAGCCTGGCAGCCGTCGCGCTGTGGGAGTCACCCATTGTCCGAATGGGCGCGTCTCGCAATACCACACCCAATACATTTGATTTAAACAATCAATCCATCAGTCAATAAATCAACAGTTACTGCAAGAAGTGTACTCAGTACATTACCGATGTATAGCTCGTGCCACAATTCTCCGCAGAATGACGAATAATGGCATAATGGGTGCGTACATGATTTATTGACATAACTAAGGCTCATGATACCACAGGCAATACACCGAAGTAAAGGAATGACATAAAAGGAAGGTTTGAAACCTATAATGGCGTAGGTAAAAGAATAAAATAACAACCAGGCATCCAACAATGTCACTTGCGCAACAAAGGGGGCCGTTGAATGCTTCCGACCCACTTCAGAGGACTAAGCCATACTTTTTCATTGTCACCAGCCCAGCCCAAAGTGCCAGATGTGCTGTCGGTACCACGGCTCTCTGCAGAACGAGGATTATTTGCGAAGTGGGGTATCTCTACTTTGAAAATGACGTTATTTTATGGTGCATGGGGTAACTTGCATTTGTACTGTAGAATTGTTCGTCCCAACAATATGTATGTTATGGGTTCTAGCATGGCTGCTGTTTCAATTTTCGCGTTGATATGTTGAATTTTCAACGCAGGCGTCGTAAATTTTATTACCCAAAAATAATGTCCAATTCCTCAAACAGTATCTTGCTCAGTATTTTTTTCGACACAACATAGAAACAGTGCGCTTTCATTTTCGACTACCACAGTTTATATTGTTGTTTATGGTTCTTGTACTACAGTGTACACTGTGTTCGTACTATGCTTCACCATAAAATCGTTCCACATACTTTACTTCACAAATATACAGTTTACTCACACAATAAAACAGGACCGTTTAGGACTGCGTATCACCCATACCTTTGTCTCCAACGTCTTTAGTTGCGGTTCTATCACTTTAGTTTCTATTGAAAACTCGTAGATCATTGTACACCATCTTTAGAGATGTGAGTGGTTATTTTGAGGTATTTTCTATGCCAATCATTATAGCAGGTAAGTTGATTATTAGTTTTTTATTGAGCCAGTACTGTTCGTCTTTTGAGGCTATGCTTCTGCGTAAAATGATTGTCGGGTAAGAAAACACAAAAATCTGACATTAATTTCAATGACAGCGTCAAGAGATATTACTTGGACAATGAACTTGTGCATAGAGCAACAGTTTGTGAGAGCCACTGGCGTATCAATGGTTTATCTATGTCGTGGCACATGGACCTACCCCTCTCTGTTTTTTCGCCATGTTTACACAGCCCGAAATTTATACTCAACCACACAAAGTTGCCAAAACCACAACGTTTAAGCAACGGCGTGCCACCCCGCTCTCCGAATTTTTCTAAACAAATTTCTGTCTGCACCACTGCTCGTTTTCTCTCAAAATCACAAAGCAACAGCAAATGTTTATTTAGGTTCACTCTTTTCCTGAACGTCAGATCTGTAGTAATACTAGCATGACTAGAATTGATGTTCCTAGCGGAATTGCGGGGAATAAATAGTACCATTCCTACCGTATTTTGTGGCACAGGCACGAGACCTACGTTGACAATTTCGGAAGTGCGTTTTTTTTCAATTATTGTATTCATTTATGGTGTTTTACCTACGCATACAATTTAGACTGCCTGTTCTTTAAATAAATTTCGTTATACTCTTTCTTTTTTATACTGTTAATTTAGTCGCGCAGTATCGTCTCTCATTATTTGAAAGGAGAAGTAGTTAGGTCTACAGGATTTTTAGACAACAGCGCAAAAAAGCTAATTTGAATGGCGGCTGCAATCTAGCCACACTCGTTATTAATGTCACAGTGCCTAAACAACGGGCACAACCAAGACACCAGGACGCCCACCAGTCATTTCTGTCGTTCTTGTTAAAATCTATGACAAGACTTTCCGAAACGTACCAACTCACCCCAATGTGTGTACTCCTAAAAGTATATTTTTTTGAAAAAATTGTTTGATAATTCTTCATAGCTACACTCGTAGAATGTCAGAAGAGCAGATTAAATGTCACTCCCACCATACCACAGTCTCCTTTTGCGAGCGAGCGACAGCTGCGACGCGAAAGCGTATACAGACGACTAGCGTGGCTCGCGGTTGATTTTCTTTCTTTTCTTCCCTCGGTGCCTTCTCTTCGCCAGTCCGACAACCAATCAAGGAGATTCATGGAGAGGAGGCAACAGATCCCTTTCCTCCCGCTTCCCGTTTTTCGGGAGTTCCGTGGCGCTCCCAGCGTAATTCAGCGCCTTTCTTGACGCGCGGGCGCGCACATTGGGAAGCGACTCCGGGCCAGTGCGGGTCGGCCGAGGCGCAGCGGCATTGGCGCTCAGCTCGCCCTAAGTAACGAACACCGATCCGAGGAAGCAGCAGCATATCGATTGCGGGACGGTGTTTTCCTTTCAACAAGTGAATGACCGAATCTGCTTGTTCTACCCTGTTGTGCTTCGGTGTTGGAAGACGGCGTTGCACGTGCATGGGATTTTGGTTTCGCCTCCGGTGTCGAGTACTGTCCGGCGTGTTGCACTACTCAGCGGAGGGTGAGGAACACTTGATTGTGCTCTTTTGCTGGTCGTAATTAACGAAAGTCGCAGCAAGGGAAGAAAAAGAAACAGGACTCCTACAATAATTGATTCTCCAGAGGCTCATGAGGCTGGCTAAGGACTGTCACATCACAAGTTGTCTCGAAAAGCTTTTTCGCCGTCTACTTTCCCCGTAGAGCGTTCAAAAAGTCGTTCTTCATTGGCTCTTGTTTTCTTGCTTTAAGATAGAACACGAGATATTTTCTTGCAATGAACTTGGGGAGACAAGGAGTAACTGTGTATACCTGCTTTTGTCGAGCTTGTCTAGCCAATGTGGTCGTCCAACGGGGTTCCAACTTTAAAGCAACGCGAAAATTGCGGCGAAAGAGAAACAAATTTTAAAGGAAACAATACAGCTTGATAGCCTTAAGCTTTCAACAATACACAATATTATCTTCAGAGGTTCTTAAGTTTATGTTTTAATATTTTGTGAAGGGTGTATAATTGTTAAGCAGAGGATCATGTTTTTAAAGCGCGTTTTTCTTCAACAAAGGCAACGGCCTTCTCAGGGGTGCTAAAGTATATGACTGCCACACCAGCTTAGTAGAGCTACTTGATGATTTTGGCGAGCCAAGAATATACATAAAAACAAATTAGAATCAATGCTTAGCTATTTGTATTTTCTATGAGCAATACACTTTTTCTTCAACAGCCCCAAACATGCGTCATTGCAGCCACCCAAACAACAACAACAACAAAAAAGCTTGGGCTTTAGTCTCATTCATGCTACGAAGAAATAAAGCTGATGTCTATGTTACTAAGACATTCCAGAAAATGTGCTTTTTTGCTGCACTAAAGCTTTTTTTCTGCACATTTTAACACGATTGAATGAGTTATAGAATTATTCGGCATTGAAATGCCTGCTGCCAAGCTCATGTCATTACTTCCTTACAAAATTTTGATGATCGGTGACATAGGTAGCTCATGCAATAGTGCTAATTATCACTTCGTCTAGTGAAGCGTGAACGAGAATTCTGTTTAGTTCGGCCCGCTGCAGTAGCATACGTGTGCGGCGGGGCACCAGTATTTAGAGGGCTTGGCCTTTTGCGTGTTGAACACGAGTCGTCAACGTCTCCACTGAAAAGTGTTTTGTTCTTTGATGTAAAGAGAACACATATAACTTGTTTAACTTTGAGATCATGGTAACGAGAACCGAGGCGAAACTACTCTCAACGTGTCCGAGTAGTTCGATTTGGAATATCTCTATAAACAGAAACTTGGGTAGGCGCGTTATACAAGAACACTTTTCACTTATCTAAGCATATGCCTAAGCAAAGCAGCTGTAGTGCATTCTGTTGCGTGAACCACGGCGAAGGCCAGTGTAGTCTTCACAATAATGATATTATGTTTTGGAACAGCGCACTCCATTTTGCAGCTTCTTAATGTGCGCGTTTCTTTGACGTTTTTTTTTTCACTCTTTGAAGAGAAAAAGCATTCGTATTTAGCATTCATGGGCAGAAACATGTGATACCCAGAATTTTTTTTCAACGTACATCTGTCGACGTAGCCGTTGCCATCTTCTTTCCACATTGAATAAAAGCGTACATATTTTTTAATGATTCAAGGTTTAACAAGACGTTCAAGGTTTACTAGCGATTCATGTACTCTATACATTAAATATTTTGAATTTGTTTATCAACAAGCAGGAACGTCAATGGCGCGGATATATTATGTTAGTATTTAATTATTAGGTGCGTGGACAGGAGATTATATAATACTGATTGATCGATTACGGTTCTGGAATTTGTAGTTCTCAATATACGCCATTGCATTTTATTTGATGCTTTCCGTGCCTGAGAAACTTCGGTGCGAATGTTGTACAGGACTTCACGAAATGAATTTTGCACAGCCACTAAAAGGTGACTTTAGTGTGACTTGTGAATCGAAAAGAAGCGTGTTCAACTGCAGTGGCTGAAGCGGTTTAAAATACGTTTAGCTCAATGAATACAACATTTTATAGCTGACCATAACGGTACTTAGGAAGTACTGAGCCTCTAAGCAACAATTTATCTCGTCAATGAGATGCTCAAAAATACGAAGACACGTTTCCGCGTCACTTTTCACATCTCTTTTTTTTTCTCAGGCGTTAATTTTGGAGCGAACGTCATTTTTGTTCGTGTTAGAGTAGATATGGGTTTAGTACGCTATTTTATTTGGCCTTAACGCGCCTCGTAGAGTGAACTTTCGCCAGGCTTCTGGAGGTAGTAGCTCTCGCACACGCTTCCATTTCAATATTTAGTCGTAGTTCTGTTCTACGTGTTCGCTGTACTTAAAGGACCGTGATTATAGTCTATGCTTTTCCTGTTGTTCTTAGTGTGAGAGTGAGATCATCCGCGGATGATTGCTTTAGTGTATTTGGGATTTCACGTCATCGTTGCGCCGTCAATACACTTGAGGATATGATCGTTCAAATCCACAAGTAAGTGAACATTCTGTTCTTTGTTTGAGCGTGCCCGTGCCTTTAGTTAATTTCCTGTGCAAGCAAAAAAAAGGGAAGAAACATTACAGGTCTCCCTTTCGTTACAATCTTAGACGAGTGCTGTTGTTAATATAACTATGGCATACGGGGCCATCCTTACACTTATAAAGCCACTTGTTCAACAACACTGTAACTAGGCGACGCAAAGGAAATTTTCACATTAAATAAAAAATACAACTTCTTCGCGAATCTGTGCTTAACGACGGCACCTCGAGTTGGGTTGATTTCGATTCGCCGGTAGCATTGGCAACACACCTGTCACAACTACTAGGTACATGCTGCATCACGATGATACCTGTGTGTCGTCTTGTATAACTCATACGAACAAACTCAATGGCAACTCACCGTAATGTCACTCAAACAATCGTACACATCCTCATACTCTTTACAATAAAAACAAAATTGTGTAAATTCAAATATCCCCTCTGGAAGACTTTCTGATAATAAAAATTTTTTTTATGTGAATACGCGTAAGGTTAACGTGTCTATTGGGATAAAAATAGAT
>WOVY01005043.1:0-307876 GCA_013436015.1 Rhipicephalus annulatus
TTATTCGGTGGCGTCAACCCCTCCAGCAGCCATGGTCTCCGGATTTGTAAGATTCTCAGATCAGAGTGGAATAGACAGGCCCGCCTGTATAGAGAAGCCCTGCAACTTCAGCTTCAACAGGAGGCCAGTCCCAGTATCAAAAGACGAAGAATGAAGGAGTTCACAGCACGCATTGAGCATACGACAGACACTCTGTGGGCAGGTGAACTCAGGAGGCTTCGCTCTGAAATCGCGGCGAAGCAGCGCTTCAAAGGTGTTGTGCACACGTGTGGTGACGTAGTTCTTCCAGACTTCGTGCGGCGGACGTTGAGCTTAGGCCCCAAGTATGCCGTAGACAAGAAGCACACCGCACCGGATCTTCTGGCCATAGTGAGACGTGTTTCAAGCCTTGCTCCACAAGAGGACTGTAACAGGTGCGTGTCTGAAGGAGTAGATGTGCTGCAGCAAGTTAAGCCGTGCGCAAGTAGTCTACCTTTAAGCAAGACAATTTCACATCTCCGAGACAACGAACTGTGCGTGGTGGCCTTCGGACAGGAGGGAGGCTTCGCGGTCCTCAACAAGACTTGTACCTGAAGAAAGCTGTAAGTGCGGTCACATCCGTCTTCCAAAAGTGCAGTGGTATTGACCTGGCTAAAGTCAAATCTAAGGCGAAAAAACTGTGCACGCAGCTTAACCTGTCTGAAATAGCAAGAAAGGTAGAAAAAAGTGAGAAGTTGGCCCTAGAGATGTTTTTTTTTTCGGCAAAGACACACAAAGTCGATGTGCCATTTCGTGTCATCGTTACAGAGAAGGGCTCTTGGCAAAACGCCCTTAGGGATGTTTTTGCAGAAAAAGTTGAAACTTTTAGAGATTAATGATCCCTTTCTAGTCAGGAATTCAAGGGAGGTCACAGAATTCTTCAAGAGTATTCTAACAACACTTTGAGTGCTTTTTCCATAGATATCAAAGATTTATATTATCTCTCTCCCTCGTGACGCTTTGTATTCATGCATAGAAGAATGTGTTGATCTAATGGGCCACGTTACGTTCCAGAATGCAGCTGGTGTCAGTGTTAGCAGTTTTCTTGACCTGCTAGCTACCTATCTGACCTCTACCTATGTAGAATGGAACGGTGATGTGTATCAAAATAGTGGCGTTTCAATAGGATCTTCGATTGCACCGATTCTGAGCGATTTGTTGCTTGCGAAGTTCGACAGGAACTTGAAAGAGCGGCTGAGTTGTCAAGAAGTCGTGAGAATTTTCAGGTTCGTCGACGACTACCTGGTGGTTTTTAAGTGTGAATCTGCTAGAGTAATGGGGTTGTCATCTGATGTCATTGAAGCTTTTAGTGACTGCTTGAGTCCACTCGTACTGACCCATGAACTCCCAGTGAACAACTCGATTCGCTTCCTAGACATGAGACTTTTGTTCAGCGTGAATCACGCATGCTGGATGTATGAGCCTCGCGCTATGAAACCGCTTTGCCTTTTAAATCAGCGCATAGCAAATTGGTTAAGAGAGGCATAGTGAACTCCTGCTTCACTAATGCCCTGGACAGATCATGTTTCCATATGATGGAAACAAGCTTCCAAAATCAAGTTGAGCGTCTGAAAGAAGCTGGCTACCCGGATTCGCTTCTCAATTTCTGTGGCAGAAACAATAAAAAAGAAGAAAAAGCCCAGAAGCAGAGAGAGCACTAATGACAGAGACAAAAGCAAACGCGACAAAGTCGCGGTAATCCCTTACAAGCACCAGCTATCTCACAAGATGAAAAAGCTCGGTCAGCGCATGGGCGTAAAGGTCGTTTTTTCGGCACCTTACAAGCTCTCTCAGCTAGCCAAAATGACATGTGTAAACGATAGGCCCAAACAATCTTGCACTGTCAGGCATAAAACCCAGTTTGTCAGATGTGTCACGAAGGTAGTTTATAGAATTCCGCTATCTTGTGGTGCGTGTTACATCGGGCAGACTGGGAGATGCCTAAATGAGCGCCTGCGCGAGCACGCACGCAATGTGCGCACCGGCAATGAGGGTTTTTTTGGCTCAGCACGTCAGTAGGTGTGGCTGCCTTGCGCAGTTCGAAAGCACGGTCGTAATGTACAGGCACAAAGACGATCATACCCGTTTGATCGTCGAAGCGGAAAAAATAGCACGGGAAACAGAACACTGCGTCAGCAAACCGTCGTTAGCTCTTCTAGATAAAGAGCTACGGTATCTGGCAAGTGGCGCACATGGTCCATGAATCTGCTTTTGTCTAACGTCACGTTTTGTTGATTGTTAAGTGCTAAGTTATCATTTTTTGTAGATTTTTGTGTTTTCTTTTTCTGTTTCAGACATATATATGTGGTTTGTGAAAAATAAACCTTCAGTTGATAGTCTGCGCTTGTCCTTGTTTCTTCTTGTCGTCCGTGTTTACTACCGCGCAGTTACATACGTCGATCATGCATCACCAACTCGCCCAATCGTCCACCTTGATTAGTTACATTTCTAGTTCTTCGGGCAGTGTTTCGTCCCTAACCCTTCATCCGTCTATACTCATCACCCTCGTCGCACTGGCTACCTGCCGTGCCCGTGCTTTCGCGTTCCACATTCGACAGAAGCAGCTGCCTTCAGACGTGAAAGGTTTATTCGGTGGCGTCAACCCCTCCAGCAGCCATGGTCTCCGGATTTGTAAGATTCTCAGATCAGAGTGGAATAGACAGGCCCGCCTGTATAGAGAAGCCCTGCAACTTCAGCTTCAACAGGAGGCCAGTCCCAGTATCAAAAGACGAAGAATGAAGGAGTTCACAGCACGCATTGAGCATACCACAGACACTCTGTGGGCAGGTGAACTCAGGAGGCTTCGCTCTGAAATCGCGGCGAAGCAGCGCTTCAAAGGTGTTGTGCACACGTGTGGTGACGTAGTTCTTCCAGACTTCGTGCGGCGGACGTTGAGCTTAGGCCCCAAGTATGCCGTAGACAAGAAGCACACCGCACCGGATCTTCTGGCCATAGTGAGACGTGTTTCAAGCCTTGCTCCACAAGAGGACTGTAACAGGTGCGTGTCTGAAGGAGTAGATGTGCTGCAGCAAGTTAAGCCGTGCGCAAGTAGTCTACCTTTAAGCAAGACAATTTCACATCTCCGAGACAACGAACTGTGCGTGGTGCCTTCGGACAAGGAGGGAGGCTTCGCGGTCCTCAACAAAGACTTGTACCTGAAGAAAGCTGTAAGTGCGGTCACATCCGTCTTCCAAAAGTGCAGTGGTATTGACCTGGCTAAAGTCAAATCTAAGGCGAAAAAACTGTGCACGCAGCTTAACCTGTCTGAAATAGCAAGAAAGGTAGAAAAAAGTGAGAAGTTGGCCCTAGAGATGTTTTTTTTCGGCAAAGACACACAAAGTCGATGTGCCATTTCGTGTCATCGTTACAGAGAAGGGCTCTTGGCAAAACGCCTTAGGGATGTTTTTGCAGAAAAAGTTGAAACTTTTAGAGATTAATGATCCCTTTCTAGTCAGGAATTCAAGGGAGGTCACAGAATTCTTCAAAGAGTATTCTAACAACACTTTGAGTGCTTTTTCCATAGATATCAAAGATTTATATTATTCTCTCCCTCGTGACGCTTTGTATTCATGCATAGAAGAATGTGTTGATCTAATGGGCCACGTTACGTTCCAGAATGCAGCTGGTGTCAGTGTTAGCAGTTTTCTTGACCTGCTAGCTACCTATCTGACCTCTACCTATGTAGAATGGAACGGTGATGTGTATCAAAATAGTGGCGTTTCAATAGGATCTTCGATTGCACCGATTCTGAGCGATTTGTTGCTTGCGAAGTTCGACAGGAACTTGAAAGAGCGGCTGAGTTGTCAAGAAGTCGTGAGAATTTTCAGGTTCGTCGACGACTACCTGGTGGTTTTTAAGTGTGAATCTGCTAGAGTAATGGGGTTGTCATCTGATGTCATTGAAGCTTTTAGTGACTGCTTGAGTCCACTCGTACTGACCCATGAACTCCCAGTGAACAACTCGATTCGCTTCCTAGACATGAGACTTTTGTTCAGCGTGAATCACGCATGCTGGATGTATGAGCCTCGCGCTATGAAACCGCTTTTGCCTTTTAAATCAGCGCATAGCAAATTGGTTAAGAGAGGCATAGTGAACTCCTGCTTCACTAATGCCCTGGACAGATCATGTTTCCATATGATGGAAACAAGCTTCCAAAATCAAGTTGAGCGTCTGAAAGAAGCTGGCTACCCGGATTCGCTTCTCATTTCTGTGGCAGAAACAATAAAAAAGAAGAAAAAGCCCAGAAGCAGAGAGAGCACTAATGACAGAGACAAAAGCAAACGCGACAAAGTCGCGGTAATCCCTTACAAGCACCAGCTATCTCACAAGATGAAAAAGCTCGGTCAGCGCATGGGCGTAAAGGTCGTTTTTTCGGCACCTTACAAGCTCTCTCAGCTAGCCAAAATGACATGTGTAAACGATAGGCCCAAACAATCTTGCACTGTCAGGCATAAAACCCAGTTTGTCAGATGTGTCACGAAGGTAGTTTATAGAATTCCGCTATCTTGTGGTGCGTGTTACATCGGGCAGACTGGGAGATGCCTAAATGAGCGCCTGCGCGAGCACGCACGCAATGTGCGCACCGGCAATGAGGGTTTTTTGGCTCAGCACGTCAGTAGGTGTGGCTGCCTTGCGCAGTTCGAAAGCACGGTCGTAATGTACAGGCACAAAGACGATCATACCCGTTTGATCGTCGAAGCGGAAAAAAATAGCACGGGAAACAGAACACTGCGTCAGCAAACCGTCGTTAGCTCTTCTAGATAAAGAGCTACGGTATCTGGCAAGTGGCGCACATGGTCCATGAATCTGCTTTTGTCTAACGTTCACGTTTTGTTGATTGTTAAGTGCTAAGTTATCATTTTTTGTAGATTTTTGTGTTTTCTTTTTCTGTTTCAGACATATATATGTGGTTTGTGAAAAATAAACCTTCAGTTGATAGTCTGCGCTTGTCCTTGTTTCTTCTTGTCGTCCGTGTTTACTACCGCGCAGTTACATACGTCGAACACCTTACAGTCAACTTAATAATTTGTGCATGTACATAAGAAGGAATACAGGATATGAAATATAAACCATTACCTACGGGAAAATTACGCTTGAATAGCTACGCAGACACAATTCATCATCCCTTCAATCTACACGAAGCTTCAAGCACTGACTTCCAAGAAAAAAAAAAGAGAAATGAACCAGCTTTGCACTAGTGAGGCAAAGCCTGAAGATGCTGGGTGGCCGTCATTGTTTCTCTTTATTTTTTGCCTCCCTTTTTATTCCTACTTTTCTCGCTTTGCACTATATCTGCTTTTTCCTCGTCTCATTTATTGCTATTTTTGTCCTCTCTGTCAATCTACAACTCCTTCTATTCTTTTCCTCTTTCTTTTTTTTCGTATCTTGTTTCTCTGTCTTTCTCACTTACTCTTTTTTTCTTTTTTTTTGGCTGTATATTTTTCTCTTTTGCAACAATGATCACTCGCTTTGTTTTTTTAAATGTTTGCTTTTCTTGTCTCTTTCTCTTTTTCTTCATTTTGTCTTTCTTTCGTATGCTTTATTTTGTCCCCTCCTCCTCACCCACACATATATCCTCCTTTCCCTCACTTCCCCGACGCTGTACAAGGCCATGTTTTACATAGCCCTGTACATCACAACTTAAACATTTACATTTTTGTACAAGGCTGTGTTGTGCGCTCTAAGCATGCCTCGATGGCCGAGTGCTAATGCTCACCCAGATAGATATACGCTCACATACACTCGCCTCATAAAGAATATTTCTCCCAAGAATGCGTGTATTTTCGTCCTTTGTATTTCTACTTTCCTCTATCTATTTTCCTGTTTTCTCTTTCAGAACTCATTCTCGCACCCTATCAGAGTATTTTATAATGTGCTGCGGACCGACTGGCGAACATGTTCTGGCCACGACGCAGAAGTTGAAGAGCATCAAGTTAACACGTGCAGGTTTATGATCATACTGGTTATCTGGGCAGCAAACATGAAAACTACCAAGGAGTAGATGTACTACAAGGGATGTACTACATATTTTTTTTTTACAGCGAACGTTGCTATGAGATCACAACACGGGTCGCATGCGCGCCTCAGTTGTCGGCTGCCACCGCCGCCGGTGTCCGAAACCGATATCGCAGGAAATAAGAGAAAAAAACCTGAGTAAATAAAGGAACAACCAAGGAGAACATGGTATTTGAACCCGGGTCCCCTGCGGCCTCTACAGCACACTGAATAATGGCGTAGTGGGTACCCCACAAGTGTGTGTGACGCAGCTATACAAAGCGAGGTAAAAAAAGGGGTGGGGTAGGGAGGCTGTGACAGGAGGATGAAGTCTACTTGAATTTTCCTCTAAGCATTGTCCTCTGGGATTCAAGTAGGTAGACAGACACGAACTGTGCATTCAAAATTTTCAAAAAAGTTATCTCTGATTCTCAAAGGATTTTTCGAAAACTGTTGGCCTTTGTGTAATCTCCGTTATCAGTGCCGTGCAGTAATACGTATCCATAGAATGTGTATCTTATATCAGACACCACACATCAGATGAGCGTGCATATGAATATTCTTAGAGATAGAAAATTACACCTTGCGTGAGGGCTTTCTTACAAGAAGGCGCCTATTGCAGTTCACCATTCACCAAACCATTTCTTGTTTTCTGAATGTGCAGCATATTTAAGTGCCCTGTTACGCGTTACAAGTATTGAGCTAACCCCAAAATTCGAAATCACCTTGCTTTATCCTTTTATATTTCAGATTTTTGTATTTGTATTTGTACGCATTCGTGAAATGCTATCAGCTTGCCTTCAGCAACTCTTTTCAGCTAGTACAGTTTCTGCATATGCGTGTTCTGTTTAAGACAGCGATATTGCAACGTGTTTTCTTTTTTCATAACAACATACCGACCCGAAGAAAGAGCATGTTTTTAGTAAAATCGGCAGTGTGTTATGCTGAAGACACCTAAGTGAAGGCTTTTGCAGCAACTTTTTGCTTTCGTTGAGTTTCAGGCTGCCCTTATTTTCTTTTTGTTATCTACTTACAAATACTCAAACCTGAACTTTCGGTCAGCGTAAAAGTTTCTTTTTCGCGCGTGCAACTATACTCCAGGACATTGCACAATAATGGATAACTGTTATGAGCTGTTGCGTTCTGCAGACTAAGTGGGAGAAATATTGGAGTGTAGTGCGACATAAGCGACTCGCTGTACGCTTTTCTTATTCCCCAAGTGAAATTGTTTCTTCTAGCGAATACAGCGGGCCTATTGCGCAATCGAGATTTTTTGCTTGATCGCTCGTTTGTTGTCTGTTTACTTCTTTATTTGTTTGTTTTTGTTTGTTTGTTTGTTTGTTTGTGAAGCAAAATCAGTGCTGCGCTTACGGAATGAAGTTCCATGAAACCTCCTGCTTGTCGCTAAGGCTGTGACGACGTACTCCTCCCTAGTTGTTTGCATGCTTGTTTGAAGGCTATTAACAGCAAATACGCGACAGAATTTCGCGGACATCCCTAAGAAAAGCAAATATCGGGATAAAAAGAAATGGTGCCACGGGCTGCTGCGCCAGACTCGTGTGCTAGCTTGTGCTGACAGCCGAAACTGATTTTTCGATGAACAGCTTCGGAAAACTGAGTGCCATTTACTGCCAGTATATTGACAGTGCTCTTTGCATTTATAATGAAAAACTGAACTCTTGCAACTCATTCTCCTGGATTTCATGGAACGGCAGAAATTGCTCAACCCCCCGAACATGGCGAAGAAGCATTTTCTCGTTGCAGGTAGAATGTTTTATTCGAAAACAGACGCCAGCCTAGTTCGTCACCAAACGCAGTCTGAATGAGATAGATGGAGATGTTTGAGTCAAACGAGACATGCCTGAAGTTTTTTTTTTCTGTATCGCGTCCGCTTTACGCAAAACTTGCTGTTTTTACACTGAACGTGTTATTATGGCACCACTCTAGATTATGTTGTGTTAACGAGTCGACAGATCACAAGAAAGAGACCCCGAACAGAGCTCAAAGGAGTACATGGCGGTTTGTTTTCTCCCTATGTTAATTGTTTTATGTTGATTCCTTGCGCTACGCTGGCACAAGTTAGCACACAACGCAATATTTTCACTTAACCAGCCATCGAAAAGACAACAGATGAAATTTAAATATTTCTTGCTACGACCTATGCCCAATCATTCGAAAATGTACTCATTAGGTGTTCTGTGGTGCTAGTACCTATCAGCATCATGTCTGTCAAAAAGCACACCGGAGTTCACTATCGGCCAACCAGATGTTGACCGTTGACTCGATAGTCATGAAAAACCAATAAGTAAAAACGGACATACAGAACGAAGTAAAACTTCATGTTCGGCGATCTGTATGATACAAATAATATTGGAGCTTTACAATATAAAAATAAGAGTAAATAACAGTCAGCATGGTTGATTATAGAACTAACTGAAACAGTTCCTGTAAGAGCAAATCAATTCGTCCCAAGTGTGTGCCATCGAGATGACACGTACAGACGGGTCCACTGTTATAATGAACACCTGCGTGAGCAGCATGTTTCGATTTCGATATCTTATGAAATCATAGAGCCTTTGATATGCATAAGGCTACTGGTGGTTGAAATTTCCGACTCCTCTTGACAGACTATTGACTTGCATGAAGATTGTTGCTTAATCCACTTGCTCTTAGAGGGCCAGCAATTTCGATGGTGTGCACTCCAGTGTTCCCTTCAACAGTGGCCCATACTGTCTCTACTGAAGAACAGGCTCCTCGAATTGCTCAGTTCACTATTTTACATACTCAGCTACGTTGGAATCCGGGCCACGGCGGTCGTATTTTTGATTGAGGCAAAAGTGCTTGAGCACCATGTGCTTAGATTGATGTGCTTGTTAAGGAGCACCAGATGGTCGAAATTTCCGGAGACCTCCACTATAGCGTTTATCACAGTCACATGGTGGTTTTACAGCTCCGCGACAGTCAACAAGCCAGTTCTAGTGGATATTGTGTGCACACTGAAGCCTTGCATGTCGACAACCAAAAGTGAACATAAAATCTACCAACGTTAACGAAACGTATCCTACCTCACGCATTAATTTGGGCAGTGTCTGCAGGAAAAAAACCGATCTGCGAGCGTTGTATGGTCTGGTCGTCTTCTGCCTTCAGCACAATAATCAAACTGATATATATGTCCTAAGCTCTGCTATATTATTCGTCTATGAAATAAATCATATTTTTAACTATATAGGACCGCACCTACTAGGCCATTATTCGTCTTCTCTACTGCAAAACGAGGCATTCACTACACATATGTAAGGCGCTATGTACAAGCACCAAGTGGCTGATGATGATATTTATAACAAAGGTTAACGCCATTCGCGAGCACCAGCGCTTCATATCAGCTTACTGTTTATGGCGTTGCTAATATCAACGTTGTTGTTGGCGTTGTCACGCATCTGTAAGCAACTGGTTATTTATTTATATTTTATTTATTTATTGGTACATCAAGGGTCCCGATGGACATTACACGAGGGGTGGGCTTTTTTGTCATAAGTAAAGAGAAAACAATAAACAATATAACAATAAACATCAAAAAGACTAAAATACAAATTGTAGGTACAAATGGTGGCAATAAAAACAGGACAATCCATTTCACAAAGGCAAGTCCAAAGGCATCAATTCATGTATGTTCGATAGTATATCGGAAGCGTGCTGCATCACGGACAAGTGCAACAACTTTTGGAAGGCCATTCCTGTCTTGGGCAGTTCTGACGAAGAACGACTGATGGAATGTAGTGGTGCGGGTACGGGGTGGAATTACTGCGTTCAGGTGGCTTGTTCGGAATGTACGATGAGTCAGTTGAATCAACCGACTGTCACGAGGCATGGTGTGAAAGAATCTGTGGTAGAGGCAAAGGCGTGAGATGCGGCGACGAGAGGCAAGGGACACCGGCTCCAGCTTAGACGTTAGAGACGAAACGCTTGCGTGATACCAGTACTCAGAAAGGATAAATCTGGCGGAACGGTTCTGGACTGATTGGAGAGATTTAGTGAGATTAGATTGGTGGGGGTCAAAGATAGCAGAGGCATATTTAAGTTTAGGTCGCACGAGCGTTATGTATACAAGTAATCTTACATGTGACTGAGCCATGAAAAGGTTTCGGCGAAGGTAACCAAGCATTTTGTTCGCTGAATTGATAATGTGGGTTATATGATCCGTCCAGAATAAGTCTTGAGACAGGTGAAGTCGTAGGTACTTGAAGTAATTTACATTAGCTATAATGCTGTTATTAATCTTATACACGGAGGGTGCATAGTTGGACCTGCGTCAAGTGAGTGCTGAAAAATAATAAAAGAATCGCACTGCACGCAAATTTTGTACTTTTAGTACTTTCGCTTTGATTCCGTCAATACCGCAGGATGAAGAGCACTTCAGGGAGTCAATGACCTTGACAATGCCCTCTGCCCTGAGTGCAATACCCTCCATTGGAGGAAAATTGAAACATGGAAAGTGTGGTAATGCATCTGCACTTTCTTTTTTGAACACTGAACAAAACGCTAGATTCAGTACGTCGGGAACTTCGGAATCAGCAATGGGTTTCCCCGTGTCATCACATAGTGAAATGGCACTTTTCTAATCAGGCTTAATCGCTTTCCGAAAACGCCGCGGGTTAGACTGCAGCATAATTGGTATGGTAGGGGAATAGTAGTCACGCTTGGCGCGTGCTTTTAATGAGGTGTACTCTTTAACGACCTCATTATGCTTTTGCCAGGCCGAGGGTGAACCAGTTCGTTTAGCAACTCGAAATAATCGCTTTTTTATTATTGAGGCCTTTTAAAGACTTGTTAAATCAGGGGGAACGCGCTTTTTTCATTTATAGTGATAGTTGGGAAGATTCATTAAACGCAGCATTTCGGCTTTGAATAATATCCAAGTGCTCTCAGTTGAATGCTGCCGATATGTAAGGGCATGTTTTTCGTGAAAAAGAAAGTTCACGGTTGATGCTGGAATAATCGGCTTTGTCGTATAGCGTGATTAGTTTTTTAGACTTGTTGCTTTTTAGGATGTTGCAAGGAAATGTTGCATGAATGACGTTGTGGTCGCTAAAACCACGGATATACGTAGGGGGGGGGGGGCAACATTATCGGGGTGTGTGACGTGAAAAGGAGGTCCAAGACTGTTGACGAGTGTTGGGTTACTCGGGTAGGTTTATTGACCAGCTGTGAGAGGCCTAAAAGCAAACATGTGTTTAAAAATTCTGTAGCCATGTTATTTTGTGCAAGACATGACGCAACATTACTCCAATCTATTGAAGGAAAATTGAATATCCTAATAATAAGACGGGAGTGTTGGGATACCTCGTTGTTAGTTCTAACAATGCTTCGTGAAAAGATGAAAGAAAGGAGCTATCGGCGCTCGGTGGACGCTAGCAACAGCCGATTAACATGTACGGTGAAGTGGCGTGGCAACACGTCCAAACCATTTCCAGAGAAGTTTTTACATTTACAGCAGAGCAGCTGTTTTACATTTACAGCCGAGAAGCTTTTACATTTACAGCAGAGCAGAAACATATGCAGCTGTTTAACGTATGTCTGAACATATATTTGTACGTATCTTTAGCACCACTTCGTAACGTATCCCTCAATAAAAATATACAACACAGCCAAATTGCATCCGCAGGTTTCGGATAACATTGGTTTCAGGGTCCGTATGATCTGCGGTACTTTTCAGCATTGCTATTAGGTGATCTTGAGGGCCTAATACAAAACTATAATTGAGTCAACCTTTATACATTTTCATTGGACATATTCATGCACATCCTCGGACCCGGGATAGCACAAGAAAAAGATACGACAGAAGAATGGCGATGTGTATTGACCTGATAATCGTGGCATCGCCCTTCTCGGTGATGAAGAGGGATATGCCACTCAATGAATGTGCGATGATTCTCTGAGATACGAGATATATTCCTCTCATTTTCTTTGCAACTTTAGGAATTCTGCATATTGTTTGAGTTTATCCGAGCTAGATACACTGTTAGCATTAGTTCTCAGAAGTATGGGTGATATTTTTGTCATGGTGGTGTCACCACACGTTCAATTTGCGAAAGAATAAACAACCAGTGAAGAACTTATTAGTGTGAAACTCAATAATAAAAGAAACCATTAGTGTAGGTTTGCTTTATATGGGATTAGACTTTAAACATCTCATTTCGTATGGTAAATGAGTTAATGATGGGCAGGGCTGTATCTGCCGAATAAAAGAGACAAGGAGTGAACGTCTTTTTGTTTTCTGAAGTATTTAGGCGGAATCCTTTAAACTCATATTTTTCATTGAGTACAATATCGCTTATTATAGCTGGCTAGCCGATGCAGCAAATTAGTCTAATCATCAACAGCAGTATGTTCCATCTCTCCCGAGGAACAAAAACCTTCCCCTGTGATCCACCAACTTATACCCTACCCCGAGAGCTCACATGGGCATGCAAACCTGGACAGAATATAGAAATCGAGACACTGCTTGACTGGTGTCGCTCGGTTCTTTTCTCTCTTGTATTCACGTCTGCAGCCCTAGTCTATAACATGAATACTTACACAGAACGTCAACATTTTCCCGACCATTAGTACTAATTTGGGGTTTGCTGGATTTTGAACACATATTCTGACAACTGCTCGTTACTGGCTGGTGCAGCTTCTGACAGTTAACATTGGAGGCAGCGAATGCTGCCCAGTGAGTTGCTGGTGGACCAACACAAGGCTGTCCAGAAGGCCCGTGTTGCGTACAATAGCTTGGCCCCTCAGTCCTGACGTAGGATCAGCAAGCATCAGTCCTGTACTGGTCCTCAAGACCTAATAAAATTCTTCATACCATATTCTACTAGCCCGTATACTACTATGAGAGCGTGGCCTGGATAATTTTGAGGCAACCTCAGCTCTGCCATTCTAGGCAACCTGATTCCATTTAGTTTAGGCAAACTTCATTCCTTCACTTTATACAAGTAGCTGGCATGGTTGCTAGCGTTTCTAATCCCTGGGTATCTATTTCGTAGGATTTAATGACAACCTTTTGTCTCCTACAAGAACATTCCATAAAATCTTAATAGTTTGTTCCCATTCGTGTGTTCTCTTGACAATAATCTAAGTGGCTGTGAAGACGATGATATTATTGTCTCTCAAGTTAAACTAAGTCTCCTTTTCTTGATATCAAAACGGGAGACAATAGGCGACCGTCTTCTCTCCCGCCTTTAAATACGTGCACACGCTGACATGGACTTAACAAGAGAACTGCGTTAATGAATGTCCTAACCGGCTGCTCAATCCTTGAATAAGGAGTCTTGCTAAACAAGGGAGAACTTTCTAATATTAACGCTGACAGGCCTAACATTTTTCCCGTTTGTACCAGCAAATCTCGGAACGCTTGTTATCCTTCCCATGTTGCGCAGGTTGTTTCAAGACGAATCGGCTGTCAACGCAGAAGCGGCAGTTCCGACTTACAGACGTGTAGGTGCAGTTGAGCGGCACTTCATAGAATCATTTGAGTTAAAATGATCCAGTAGCTATATCAGCGAATTCTTTTGAAACGGCTGAAGAAGTCACGTGAAATGAGTGATCGAAATGATAGCCTGCTGCGATGAAACGAGAAAAGTTTTCAGCGTTCATTTGAGCCGTATACCAGCCACATTCTCCGTACCGGCGTATACAAGAAGTCACCTGCCTCGGTCAATCAGTGGCTAGGGTGCTCGGCTGCGCATACGAAGGTTGCGGGTCGATCCCGGAAGGGGCGGTCGCATTTAGAAGAAGGCTTTATGGTAAAGCCTCTGTGCGATGTCAGTGCGCGTCTGTTGCACGTTACATAACACCGAATGGCTGAAATTTCCGGAGCCCTGTACTTCAATGCCTTTCATGATCATATTGTGGCTTTTGTGACGGTGAACACTAGGTAATAATAATAATAATAATAATAATAATAATAATAATAATAATAATAATAATAATAATAATAATAATAATAATAATAGTTATATTATAATAATAATTTATTGTACACATTTATAGGAAGTACAAAACGGGCCTGTGTAAGTCCCAAGGACTTGTGCGACTAGGCCTGGCAGAGCCTGTTATGGCGATGTGGATACAAGGGAACAAAAACTAGTGTTGCTCCTTTGCCAACGAACAGACTAATGATTGACACCATTGCTTTTTTACAGGCAGTAAATAAAAAAGAACAAAGGAGGGACCTAGAACATACATGACATACTAGTAGGCCATGTGATTTTACAGCTCAGCGAGTGATTTCTTTATTTGTTTTTTGAACTCGCTGAAAAAAAAAAACTCTTCAGGTAGTGTATCGAAAACTTTTGGATTATATACACTTCCACAAGCTTCTCTATATCTAGTAAAAACCTAGGGTACTATAAAACACTTTTTTTGTCTCTCAGGGGTCGACGCGTTACATACGGCACTTTAAAGTCATCACGCCAATCTCCGCGCAGCTATTTAAAGTCACCTCAGCGCAACTGTTTTAATAAAGGAATCCTTGAATACACAAAAAGCCCAAATTCGAAAAAATAGTGCTGGCATCTACCTTACTACCGTAGGCTACACTTTTTTAAATATTTTTAAGTAAACTATCTATGCGTGGTTTCCAGCGTTCTGAGCAAAAAGCAAAAACTGTTTTTCCATGTCTCACCACACTATATGCTAGCAAATGAACTATCATTTTTTACACTGGTAGAGGCACCAAGCTTTCTATATTGAAAAGCAGACATGCCACACTGATCAGTTTGGAACAAATGAATGCCATGTGATGTTCCCAAAACATACCACTATGAAAAATTACGCCTGGGTATCTGAGTGTTTCGACATTTCCCACTGTAGAACATTTGCATGGGTTGCAATACTCGTGTGAAGGAAAATTGGTATATCCATTTTTTTGTGTTTTTAGAGGGCTTCGAAAGCAGATAAGTTTTGTTTTCTTTTCGTTTACAATTACGGAGTTCTCTTCAAACCATATCATTGCATTATGAATTTCACTCTGAAGAGCATTAATTGCCCCTTCATAACGTATGTGGCGTGTTAATAGCACCATATCATTTGCATATTGGTACACATTGGCTTCACAAATTCTCAAGGGGAATGCATTCATTAATAAATTAAATGGCAATGGTTGCAACACTGATCCTTGGCGCACACCAGCAGTAATATATTTACTATTGCTAATTAGTTCCCTACATTCTATAAGAACACGAGACCTGTCTTGTAAGTAATTATAGACTACATCATAAAAAGGCCCCCTAAAGCGCAAACGAAATAGCTTTTCTAACAAAATGGTATGGTTCACTGTTTCAAACGGTTTTTCCAAGTCTAAAAATGGAACACAACAGAACAGGTCCTTGACTAAAGCCGAATATATTTCAACACTAAACTCTCCTAATAATGATATAGTGCTGTGATTAGCAACGAAACTAAATTGCTGGTGTGTTAGTAGCGAGAAATTCTGTAAGAAGGACGTCGTACATTGAAGCGAAAATTTTTGTATCTGAAAGAGTATAGGCAAGATAAAAATTGGTCTGTTTTTTCTATATCAAATTTTTCCCTGTTTTAAAACAATGGCCTAACTATTGCCGTTTTGAATTTCTCGGGAATTGATTCACTGGTTAAAAACCCCATTCAACATGAAGAGAAGTTTATCTGCTAATGCTTGAAAGTTCCGTCGAAGATGGCCACAGCTTCCCCATCAATCCCTGGTTGCTTGTTTGGACGAAAACTGAAAATTATTCCCCTGAGATCTTCCTTCGAGAGCGTGGGCAATAAGCAGATGCAGGAACTGACTGTTTAGGCGTGCGCGTGCGTTTATGTGCATGCGCATTCTTGGAAAAAACGCGTGAAGAATTGGTTGACCTTATCAACCTTCTTCTCTGATTTCACGGAAAACGATTTCACTAGATCAGTGGGCGTGCTCTTTTTGCCTCACAGATTATTTATCAAAGCCCTTGTCTTTGCCGGATTTTTGTATGCTTGGTTGAATTGTTCCAAAAATACCGCTTTTTTGCTGACCTTAACAAAGCGACAACCATATTTCTCGCAATCCTGTATTCAATTTTTAAATCCTAATTTTTCGGTGTCCATCTGCTACGTTTCCTTAGCCAGTGTTAATGAGAAATAGCGCTCATTGTATCTGCAGTGAACAACAAATAATTTTTTTCTATAATTTTTAGTTTTTACATATGTACTTGAACGTTCAAATTTTAGTAGCTGCTCACAAAATTTTTCGTAGACTGAGGAATAGTTCGATCCCACAGTTAACTTCATCCAGTCAAAATGTGTTATAAACTGATCAAATACTTTGCTATTAAATATATCGATTTTCCATTCAATACTATTATTGTGAGCGTGACAAGCAAATGACTCTTTATTCTCTTTGATATTCTTACAAGAAAACGTATATTTACAGATATTTACAACGATTACACGCGATGACAATGCCTGGCGCACTGGCGGGCTGGAACCAGTCTCTATCCACTTCGTAGTCTTTTCTTTTAGCCAGGGACCCTCTACCGCTTTATGCCCCAATCCCACTACTGCCTTGTGACACTACCCCGCGGCGTTAAAGCGCCAACCCGGCGCTTGTCACGAAAGGGGAGTGTGGGGTGACACATAAGGCTTCAGTCTTACGACGTGCACAACAGTGGATGGTGGTGGCATTG
Source organism: Rhipicephalus annulatus (assembly GCA_013436015.1). Taxonomy (NCBI): domain Eukaryota; kingdom Metazoa; phylum Arthropoda; class Arachnida; order Ixodida; family Ixodidae; genus Rhipicephalus; species Rhipicephalus annulatus. The sequence continues at coordinate 16,701 of WOVY01005043.1, forward strand.
AGTGCGCTTCGTCGACGACTCGCTGTATCTCGTAGGTGAGGTTGGTGATCTTGCGAAGGACTTTGTATGGTTCGTCATAGCGAAATAAAAGTTTTTCTGAGAGGCCGATGTGACGACATGGGGTCCACAAGAGTACGAGAGAACCTGGTGCATACGAAACTTCACGGTGGTGACGATCGTATCGATCTTTCTGAGAGGCTTGAGAAAGCATGAGTCGTTCTCGGGCAATCTGTCGTGCTGCGTCGGCTCGCTCTATGGCATCGCGGACGTATGTGACAGGGAGCTTGAACCAGCGGGAAGGAGTGTATCAAGAGGCAGAGAGGGTTCCCGTCCATAAAGAAGGTAGAACGGGGAATAGCCTGCGGTGTCATGTCTGGAGGAGTTATAGGCGAAGGTGACGTAGGGTAACGTTGCGTCCCAGTCACGGTGGTCTGGAGAAACGTACATTGACAACATTTCCGTGATAGTGCGATTCAGGCGCTCTGTAAGTCCATTAGTTTGTGGATGGTATGCCGTTGTGAACTTGTGGTTCGTGGAACAGGAACGTACGATATCCTGGACGACGCGAGATAAAAAGTATCGGCCTTGGTCAGTAACGAGCTGTCGAGGAGCGCCGTGATGCAATATGATGTCATGTAGCAGAAAGTCGGCGACATCGGTAGCGCAGCTGGTTGGAAGAGCGCGGGTGATCGCATAACGTGTCGCGTAGTCGGTCGCCACGGCAACCCATTTGTTCCCGGATGCAGAAGTGGGAAATGGCCCGAGAAGGTCGAGCCCTACGCGGTAGAATGGTTCAGCAGGGATCTCAATAGGGTTAAGAAGGCCAGCTGGAAGCGATGTTGGTCGTTTTCGACGTTGACAAAGGTCGCAGCTGGCAACATACTTTTGCACAGAGCGATATAGGCGTGGTCAGAAAAAACGGCGCCGGACGCGATCATAAGTGCGCGTGACTCCCAGGTGGCTAGCGGCAGGTTCATCGTGAAGCTGTCGGAGAACATCTACACGCAAATGGGAAGGCACGACGAGAAGGCGGTCAGGGCCGTTAGGGCGCATGTTGTGGCGGTAGAGAACTCCTTCATGAAGGAAATACAAGTTCAGAGAAGTGGGTGGAGTAGCGGAACTCAGGCTTTCTATGATGGGAAGTAAATCCGGGTCGCGGCGTTGCTCAGAAGCGATATCAAGAAAGTCTGATATTGATAAGACGCAAGCCTCCGTAGCTCTCTCTGTGGCGTCTGGTGGATCCACTGGATACCGTGACAGGCAGTCGGCGTCTTGATGGAGGTGACCAGATTTATACACGACCGAGAAGGTGTATTCTTGGAGGAGTAGAGACCAACGACCGAGACGTCCCGTGGGATCCTTTAGCGAGGAAAGCCAGCAGAGTGCATGATGATCAGTTACAACAGTAAAACTGCGGCCGAAGAGGTACGGGCGAAATTTAGCGACAGCCCAAACAAGAGCAAGACACTCTCTTTCGGTGATTGAATAGTTCCTCTCGGCAGGGGATAAAAGGCGGCTGGCGTAGGCGATGACACAGTCACGTCCATGCTGACGCTGAGCTAAAACAGCACCAATTCCGTGGCCACTCGCGTCCGTACGAACTTCTGTCGGGGCAGTCTGATCGAAGTGGGCTAATATTGGCGTAGTCGTGAGGGCTGCAATAAGCGCTGAAAATGCAGCACTCTGAGGCGAATTCCAAGTAAATGGGACGTCTTTTTTAAGAAGCTCGGTGAGAGGCCGCGCAATATCGGCGAAATTTCGGATGAAGCGGCGAAAATAGGAGCACAAACCAAGGAAGCTCCGGACATCCTTATGAGAAGAGGGCACGGGAAATTGAGTCAATGCGCGAATTTTGTCCGGATCGGGCTGTACCCCAGATGCGTTAACGAGGTGACCAAGTACAGTTATTTCGCGACGGCCGAAACGGCATTTGGAAGAGTTCAGCTGGAGACCAGCGTTGCGAAATACTTGGAGAATATTGGACAGTCACTCTAGATGGCTTGCGAACGTCGGTGAAAAAACAATTATATCATCCAAGTAGCATAAGCAAGTGGACCATTTGAAGCCGCGCAGAAGGGAGTCCAAAGGTGGCCGGCGCATTACAAAGCCCAAACGGCATTACTTTAAATTGATATAACCCATCGGGGGTTACAAATGCTGTTTTTTTTCGGTCCCGTGGGTCAACAGCGATCTGCCAATAACCAGATCGAAGGTCAATGGACGAGAAAAACTTTGCGCCATGAAGGCAGTCAAGGGCGTCATCTATTCTTGGTAAAGGGTAAACGTCCTTCTTAGTGACCTTGTTGAGATGTCTATAGTCGACGCAAAACCGCCATGTGTTGTCCTTCTTCTTGACAAGCACTACCGGGGATGCCCACGGACTAGATGAGTGTTCGACGACGCCTTTGGCGAGCATTTTCTCGACCTCTTTCTGGATGACAGAGCGTTCGGCGGCGGAGACGCGGTAAGGGCGGCGATGAATTGGGTTGGCATCGCCGGTGTTGATGTGATGGGTCACAACTGATGTCTGGCCTAAAGGGCGGTTGTCAAGATCGAATATGTCCGCATAGGATGTCAACAGACGGTGGAGGTCTTGTGCTTCGGAGGGCGAAAGATCTGGCGCTATCATTTTGGCTATGTCAATGCTTGACAGGTTGGGCGCAGTGAGCAAGTTGACATGCGGAGTAGGTTGCTGAGCCGACAGTTCAGAAATATCACACTCTTGCAGCGACGACATGACGCCTAGTTTAATACCAGCAGGCAGCACATGCGTGGAGAAACCAAAGTTCAAAAGAGACAGATAGGTCTGATTGTGGCATACTCTCACCACGGTGTGCGGGACAGCAATGGAGTGCTTTAGCACAACGTCGGTAATAGGTGAAACGACATATTCACCATCGCGCACAGGCGGATCACACACGAGCTGCACGTAAGTCGCGGCTTGCGGCGGAAGATGCAGGAACTCGGTGGCACAAAGGCGACTTTGAGCGTCATGGGCAACAGCGGCGTCAAAAGGCAGTTCCAACTGAAGAAGACCCGTCGAGCAGTCGATAAGGGCGGAGTGCGCAGAGAGAAAGTCGAGGCCAAGAATCACGTCATGTGGGCACTGCTCAAGCACGGTGAACAATACGACGGTCTGGCGCCCAGCAATACATACGCGAGAGGTACACATACCGAGAACGGCAGATGTGCTCCCATCGGCAAGCATTACTGCACACTTAATAGGAGGCGTGATCACTCTTCGCAGTTTAGTACAGAGAGCAGCGCTCATGACTGAAATTTGTGCACCAGTGTCTATCAGGGCTGTAACGGTAACGTCATCCACCAAAAGGTCCAAAATATTGCGGCGTGTAGGAATCGTCAACAGAGGATTTGCAGAATGGGTCGTTAATGCAGCGTCACCTCCGGGAGCTGCATGGTCTAGTTTCCCGAGGTTGAGGGCCCAGGTCGTGCAGGGGACCTGGATCGAGAAATCATCGGCGAGAGAGATCGGCGGCCTTGGGGTGATGGCGACCGGCTGAACCTTCGGCCCTGAACGTTAGTAGAAGCAGGCTGTGGATCGTACGGAGTAGAAAAGCGGCGAGAACTGCCTTCAAAGCGACGCCATGTCCCAGTGTTTCAAGATGAATTGGATGACCAACGATTGCGACAGTAGCGTGCAATGTGGCCGGCGCGAGAGCAGTGAAAGCAGATTGGTCTATCATCCGACGTTCTCCATTCAGCAGGGTTCCGGTAGCGGGAAGGGTAGCGTGAAGGGTACACCGGAATCTGGTTAACAGAAGCCGAGCTCTCGGTGGTGCGAACAGCGCAAACAGGTGTGATGCCAAGATTTGCTATTTCTTGGCGAACGACGGCTTGGATGAGGGAGACGGTGGATGCGTTGTCTTGAGGACCGTCAGAGGCGATGGCTGCAGGAGCCATTGCTTCGAGTTCGCGACGAACGATTCGGGTGACATTTTCGGACGATGTAGCTTGCGTGAACTTGGGGCTGTCTTCACAGGTCGAAGTGGCTGCAGTATTAGGCAGACGCGCAAACTGGCGGGTTATGCGACGGTTCTTGGCGTGCTCGAAGCGCTGACACTCCTTCACAACCGCGTCGACGGTGGCGCAATCTTTAACGATCAACAGATTGAAGGCGTCATCGGCAATTCCCTTCAATATGTGAGCGATTTTGTCAGTTTCGCTCATGTTCTCGTCCACCTTTCGACAGAGGCCCAATACGTCCTGTATGTAAGATACATACGATTCTGTCGATGTCTGCACGCGACATTCCAGGTCTTTCCTCGCGGCCTGCTGTCGCCCAAATGGCCTGCTGAATAACTCGAGAAGCTTCAGTTTGCAAACGTCCCAGCTGGTCAACTCCGACTCATGCGTCTCATACCAGGTGAGCGCCGTATCCCGCAAGTAAAATACAACGTTGGCCAGCATCAACGTAGGGTCCCACCTATAGTATTCGCTCACGCGCTCGTACAAAGCGACCCAATCTTCAACATTCACCTTGTCCTTGCCTGTGCCCGAGAAGGTTCCGGGGTCTCGTGGAGGCAGGAGAATCAGAGGAGGCAGCTGCTGCTGCTGCTGCTGGTGCTGCTGGTGCTGGTGCTGCTGGTGCTGCTGCTGCAGCTGCGGCTGCTGTTGCTCTTGTGGGTGGGCCTGTTGAGCCATTGCAGAAAAATGAATGTGGCGACCACTCCGAAGTTCCGTGTTGGTTTGCCGGAAAAGCCAGGTAGGCGTACCCAGCACCTCCACCAATAATCTTACAAGAAAACGTATATTTACAGATATTTACAACGATTACACGCGATGACAATGCCTGGCGCACTGGCGGGCTGGAACCAGTCTCTATCCACTTCGTAGTCTTTTCTTTTAGCCAGGGACCCTCTACCGCTTTATGCCCCAATCCCACTACTGCCTTGTGACAATATCATCATCAGCTGTACATCTTCTTCATCTGAAAATATCATCACCAGTGTGATTTAGCTCGAGCCTGGCTGAATAAACCAGTTCCTCACAAGTGGTGGACTGTGCTTTTCGTTCCCTCAAGTCCTCTCGCCCGTTCTCGCTGGAGCTGCGCTCGGGTCGTCGCATACAACCCCCTGCCATGGCGGCCTAAGAAAACCCCGGCCCATTCAATGTCGCCGTCCTACGGCAGCCACCGCCACCCGCTCCGTCCAACAACATTCGCCTGCTTGATCCACCTGTGTTTTCCGGTGTCCGAGGCGATGATGTCGAAAAACTAGATCAAGAACCTCGTCAGCAATTTGAACAGGTGGGACAATCCACAGAAGTTGCGCAGCGTCCCATTTTAGTTGTCTGATATTGCGAAAACTTGGTTCTGGAACCACCACCAAGATCTTCCCGACTGGGACACTTTCGAGCAGCAAATTCGTCAGAAATTTGGTACCTCTGCAGTTCGCACTGAGGCAGCAAAGAAGAAACTCGCTGAATGCACGAAGCTGCCGGGTGAATCTTACACCTCTTATATTGAGGATGTCCTTGCACTATGCAAGCGCGTTAACACCGGCATGTCTCAGAACGACCAAATACGCCACATTATTAAAGGCATTAACACCATCGCCTTTAAGGCCCTCGCCACGCAAAATCCTGCCACCACCCAGGACGTGATAACCATCTGTCAGCGACTTGACGAGCTTCCGTCTCTTCGCCTTTGCTACGATGCCACCGACGTTCGTTTGCCTGCACCCCGCGACTTGCGTGCGCTTATTCGCGACATCGTTCGTGAAGAGCTGCACGGGCGCTGCTCTTCCTGTGCTGCGGGAGTTACTCCCCCTTCTGAAAAAGATAGCTTGCGAGACCTGATTAAACAAGATATCGCCTCCGCATCGCGTCTGACGTGTTCCAACAGTCCCTGCGTGCGCCAGACGCGCACGTGTATACGCCGAAGTTGCCGCGCTTTCTGCCGCACCAACCGTTTCTGTGCCTACAACAGCAGACCATGCGCCTGTGGCTTCGTTATCACCGCCAGTGCGTGCACCACCTTACTACGCACCTCAGCGCCCACCTCGACCAATCTGTTACTACTGCGGCTATCGAGGACATATCGCTCGGTTTTGTCGAAGGCGCCAACAAGACGAGCAACGCGGCTACGCTCCCGAAGAACATCGAAGCTCCCGTCCGACCATGAACTACTTACGGCCACCCTCCCGATCGTCCTATTACCGTTCACCGTCTCCTACTTACCATACGGACATGCCTGGGAATTCCCGTACGTCTCGCCGCAGGTCACCTTCACCAGGTCGCCGTTCAGTGTCACTTCTGCGGCCCGCCTCCCATTGCACGAACGCCCACGCGGAAAACTCCCCGATGCAGTTTTAGGAGGGGAAACTGCATCCCATGGACAGCTAACAATTCCTCCAGAGCGGCCATCGAATTTGATAGTAGTGTTTGTAAAAGGTGTACGCGTTGAGGCTCTTGTAAACACTGGCACTGCCGTTTCGATTATTTATGCTGATTTTTGTTCCCGCCTTCGAAAAGTCACCACACCTTATGGCGGCCCACCTCTACGTGCGGCAACCAACACTCTCATTCGTCCACTTGCACAGTGTACCGTTTGTGTCTGCATAGAAGGCATTCGTCAACACATTGTTTTCGCAGTATTTCGTGAGTGCACCCACACTCTCATTCTTGGGTGGGATTTCTTGTCTTCTGCGTCCGCTTTCATATCCTGTCATCAACGCCTCCTGCATCTATATGCCACTGACTCTTCTCCGCTTGAACATGATGGACGCATCCGCCTTGTCACCAAGTCAGATTGTTTACTTCGGCCATACATCGAAGAAATTATAAGTGTTAATTGCACCGACATTGTGAATGGTGACGTACTAATTCTCCCTTACGGTCATACCCTACGTAGAGGCATTGTGATCACACCGGGGCTTATTCGCTTCTTCGATGGGTGTACGTACCTAACCGCCATAAATCAAACGCCCGAGTGTGTACTGCTCCCCTGTGGCTCAACAGTATCTTGCGCGGTCGACAGTGAGCCTGTTGCGATTGTTACTCTTCCGAACAACAACCACAACGATGTTCCGAAGTCACAATCACTGCCATTCAATGCCTCTGCCACACCAGTGTCGGCAACAATAAGCAATGACTCAACACCTGATCAAACTGAAGATTTACTCGCCCTGTTGAATAGACACCGTTTTCTAATTGACGTGAACTCGCCTGCCCTCAGCATGACTACCACCGCTACTCACAGCATCCAGACTTACGGCTCTCATATTGTACATCGGCGTCCATATCGCGTGTGTCAGGCAGAACGCAAGATCATCGAGAAAAACGTCTCAGACATGCTACGACGCAACATCATACGTACTTCCTCGAGTCCCCGGTCATCCCCAGTTGTTCTCGTTCAAAAGAAAAATGGGACAGTGCGTTTCTGCGTCGATTACCGTACGCTAAACAAAATAACGCGCAAGGATGTTTATCCCCTACCTCGAATCAACGATGCACTGGATTCATTACAGGGCGCAGAGTATTTTTCTAGCTTCGACCTTAGGTCAGGCTACTGGCAGATACCAATGTCGGGATCTGATAAAGAGAAGACCGCCTTTTCAACGCCAGATGGGTTGTACGAGTTCAATGTGATGGCTTTTGGACTCTGTAATGCGCCCGCCACCTTCGAACGCATGATAGACGGCGTATTGCGTAGTTTGAAATGGAAAACATGTCTGTGCTATCTCGATGACATAGTAGTGTTTTCATCCACGTTCTCGCAGAATCTACAACGTCTTGACAAAGTCCTCACGTGCCTTGCAAAAGCCGGTCTACAGCTTAACACCAAGAAATGTACCTTTGCTAGCAAGACAATCAAGGTTCTCGGCCACCTTGTCAGCAAAGACGGAATTCGGCCCGACCCCGAGAAGCTTGCCGCTTTCCTCGATTTTCCTCGTCCACTACGTCAAAAGGACCTGCGCAGCTTTTTTGGGTTATCTTCTTACTTCCGGCGCTTCATAGGTGGCTTCGCGGAACTTGCGTCTCCGCTCCATCAACTCCTCGCAAGGAACGTCCCCTTCATTTGGTTCGAAGGCTGCGAAAGCGCTTTCACGGCATTGAAGCAAGCCCTCACGTCGGATCCGGTACTGTGCCACTTCGATTCCACCGCACCCACCATCCTTCCCACCGACGCAAGTAGTCATGGTCTTGGTGCGGTACTCTTGCAGCGTGACAAAAACTCACGCGAACGCGTCGTTGCTTACGCAAGTCATGCTCTTACCGCTCCAGAAAAAAAACTACACTATCACCTAGGAGGAGTGCCTTGCTGTTGTTTGGGCAGTGCAAAGATTCCGACCATACCTTCACGGCCGCCATTTTACCGTCGTGACCGCCTATAACACCCTATGCTGGCTTTCATCGCTGAAAAACTTATCGGGTCGCCGCGGTCGCTGGGCGCTTCGCTTGCAGGAGTATGATTTTGATGTCGCCTACAGATCTGGGAAGAAGCATCAAGATGCTGATGCTCTATCATACTGTCCTTTGCCCAGCGGAAGCCACTAACCATCGATACTCCAAAACGAGAGCACCTCTCCAATTGCAGCGCTAAGTTCATCACCTGCCACCCTATCCGTCCTTGTTTCACAACAACGGGTCGACCCATACTGCCGCACCATTGTTGACTGCTTGACCAGTGTTTCTACTCCTCCAAACGCCAGACTCCGTCGACAACTTAAACAATTTAAGCTTGTCGGTGATGCTTTATGTCACTACATTCACCACACATCGAAGGAAACAAGCGGGTACCCGTCATCCCATGTTCTCTTCAACGTGAAGTTCTGGAAGCCTTTCATGATAATCCAACCGCCGCTCATCTAGGCTATCACAAGACTTACGACATAATACGAAGTCGTTGTTTTTGGCCTGGCCTCTCTTCAGCCGTCGCTGAGTACGTCGCCTCCTGTGTCCATTGCCAACGGCGAAAACGACCGACAACTGCTCCGGCTGGCTTAATGCAACCTCTTCCTTGTCCCGCCTCACCATTTGAAGTCGTTGGAATCGACTTGTATGGCGCTCTTCCTATAATATCCAACGGGAATCACTGGATTCTCACGGCCGTCGACCACCTTACCCGCTACGCAGAAACAGCTTCTATACCATCTGGGACTGCCACTGAGATCACCGATTTCTTTCTTCGCCACATCTTTTTGCTTCATGGAGCTCCACCAATTCTCCTGAGTGATCGTGGCAAAGTCGTCCTCTCTTCCATTGTCGAGCAAGTTTTGCGTACCTCGAACACTGTTCACAAGACCACTTCTAGCTACCATCCGCAGACCAACGGATTGACTGAACAGTTTCATCGGACCCTATTGGACATGATCGCCATGTGCATTCACCCAAACCACACGAACTGGGATGCCATTCTACCCTTCGTGACATTCGCCTATAATACGGCCGCTCAACGCACTACCGGCTTTTCTCCATTTTTTGTCATCCATGGTCGCTCGCCGAGTTTCGCTCTGGATGTGTCTTTCCTTTCGGCCCCTGCACCCTCGATGGCTCCTTTCTCTGAAGAATTTCTATCTCGTCTCGCACACTGCCGTCACCAGGCCCGTGTTAACACCGGCCTCTCTCAAAACACTCGAAAATCTCGCTACGACTCGTCTCACCGTGTTGTGAGTTTTTGCCCTGGTGACGAAGTTCTTCTATGGACTCCACTACGCGTCCCAGGCCTATGCGACAAATTCATCAGTCGCTTCATTGGGCCGTGCACGGTGGTCGAACAGACATCTCCTGTCAATTACCGCGTTTCTTCTCTTAGCGCTAGTCCTGATCATCGTTACCGAGGAACAGAGATAGTGCACGTATCTCGTTCAAAGCCTTATGCGCGACGCATTTCATAATACTGTCAAGCGACCAGGCGGCCGCTTTCACCGCGCGGGGGAATTAGTGTGAGCGCGAAAACCGAATGACTCTTTATTTTCTTTGATATCATCATCACCTGTACATCTTCTTCATCTGAAAATATCATCACCAGCGTGATTTAGCTCGAGCCTGGCTGAATGAACCGGTTCCTCACATTATTTTTTTCTTGTGTATTCTCATCTCTCGGCAGAGCCAATTGTACACATAGGCGACAGGCCACGAAATAATGGCCAGCTAATTTTTGCTTAATCACCCAAGACCTTAATGAATAATTTGGTGCTAGCATTGCTTTGTAGTCTATACAGAAAGGCGCCAGTCTGGTCTGTATGCATTCTTCGCGTGTTGGATATTTTATGGTGAACTACATGTAAGCCATAGTTTGATAAAACTGAAAGGTAACCAGATAATTGACTGTGGTAAAATTCGACGTATCGATGTTTAGATCTCCTACCACGCAAATATATCCGCCGTTGCTTGGCCGTCTAGAACTTCATCTAGCTCACTCAAGAATTCTGAGACATTATTTTTAGGAGGGCGATAAATAGCTAGCAGAAGTAGGTCCGGATTCGCTAGCATAATTTTCTCTGGAAGGCATTAGGCATGGATAAAGTTAATGTTCACTGATGTGGTACTATATTTCTTGCTAACGAATAGCTCTATGCCACCACCTCGTTGGTTTGCCTTTGACATAACGTGGGCTTTGTAACCATTCAAGGCAAACATATTTGTGCCATCCACTGGTACATTTAATTCAACTAAAACAAACACGTTCGCACAATTCTTGAGAAATTCAGCTAACGTTATAAATTCAGCCCTGTATTTTGCAAGGCTTCTAATATTTGCGCTAATCACTGTAAAATCATGCTCCTGGTTGATGCCAAAAATGTCTTTAAACACAGGGAAATTCAATGGGGTGTAAAATTTCATTGCCATGGAGTTTATGAGATTTTAACAATGTCCAACAAGTTCTTCACTCCGATCAGAGGTGCATCGTTGTCTTTCTTCATGAAATTCTTGCCCCCCTTCTCCCATAAAATTTGTAGTTTTTTTCTAGTGCTGCCGTTCTCGCTCGCCAAACAGGTTACGGTTGAGCCTTGTCAGGTTATCGTTGAAGAGCAGCTTCGGACACTGTCGTTTTTGGGTCAAACGTTTTAGTCTTCCTCTAGCATCAAAACATCGTTCTCTTGCAGCCACAAAAAAAGCGCACAAATACCATCAGGTTGGACATGTGTTTGCTTGGCAAGCGATGAATGCCCTCAGTATCAGAGCTAACAAAGTCTTATAGCTCGAGTTTACTGGCTATATCTGACAATACTGCTTTCAGGTTTTCGTTATGTTCTACTGGTAGCCCTTCAATTTCCAGGTTGGGCTTTCTGCTATAGTGTTCGCTTCCATTTAGATCCCGTTGAAGTTGCTGAATCATTTCTGCATTTATTTTTAGTTCACTTTTCAGGTCAGCGATTTGGGCCTCATGTGCAGCTTCCCTTTTTTTACTGGCTGATAGCTGCTGCAAGACCGAATCATACTGCTTTGACATGAAAGAAACTGCTTCTTCCAGATCATTCACTGACAAAATTAGTTTAGTAAATTCAGCCTTTAAGAGAAGCAGTGAGTCAACTTTGCCGTGTAGGGTCAACAAAGAAGCAAGGTTATCTTTAATACCAGCCAACTCTGATGCCATCTCCGGTACTGAAGAATCTTCTGTTGTAGTCGTACTTGCTGCTTGCAAAAACGCCCCCCCCCTCCCGTTTTTCAGCTGTACGACAAGTTCTGCATACCCATGAATCACGTTTACTTTGAATTTTCGCTGCGAAAATATTTCGCGCCTTACCAGAACAATGCTGTCCCAAATGATAAAGGTTCTCATATTCATATGGGAGGCGAAGCTCGCCCTCGAGGACCTGGAAAATTAACAACAACTCGTCGCCAGGGACTAGAGGGCAATAGAAGCCAGAGGGTTCCTGGACTAAGGAGCCCTCCCACCTCAGGGTGACACCGGGCATTGCTCGGGGCACTGTTTCAAAATAAACGTTTACCTCTCTCTCTCCTTCTCATATTCCACACACTTCAAAAAACGACCATCATCTGGAAGTGACTTGTTGAACGCAATACAACTTTCAGTAGCGACACAAACAGTATACACAATACAGTCGGCGGCAAGCAAACGTTTGTTAGGCTTAAAAGGTGAACACTGTACCTGTAAAATAATAATTGTCAGTGTCTGGTCGCTTATAATAATAATAATAATAATAATAATAATAATAATAATAATAATAATAATAATAATAATGTAGAGAGGAAGAAGAATATGTGCCGCAGTGGGTCACGCCTTTAGCAGGAGGAGCCAAGCGCGAGCGTTTGCCCCGATTGCTGTGATTCCTGAGTCCGTTGCTGCCGCCCGCCTTCCGCATCAATAGACCTACTGTGCAAGTGCTACTTGTGCCAATAAACCCTGTTTCAGAGTGGTGGAGGTGCGGGGTACTTCAACCTGGAACTCCGCAACAGGAAACTACCTGCCATCCCAGAAATGGCTGAAGAGACCACCTAGCAAGGTACGTCCCAGCCTCCGATGGTCATCGTGCCCACTTCGCTACGCGTGCACGATCCACCTTTTTTCGACGGTACCGATGAGCAAGACGTAAAAGATTGGCTGTCGACATTTGAAAAGGTAGGCGCAAGCAACAAGTGGGACGACCCTTCGAAGCTTCAATATGTACCCTTCTACCTGAAAGAGGTAGCGAGTCTCTGGTTTAACAACCACCACTCGGAATTCGCCACTTGGGGTGCCTTTAAACTACGCATTACCGATGTGTTCGGTCCGCCCCAAGGTACGCAAACTCCGTGCCGAACAGCGCCTATGGGGACGCGCACAGCTTCAGGGAGAAGGCTTCACAAGCTACATCGAGGATGTGCTCGACTTGTGCAAGCGCCTTGACCCTTCAATAATTGAGGCAGACAAGATCAAACACATCTTGAAGGGAATAGACGACGACGCCTTCCAGATGCTGCTGGCGAAGGGCCCCCGTACCGTGTCTGAACTCGCCACTCTTTGGCAGAGCTTCGAGGAATTGCGCAAGCAACGGGTCATGACACGGCGGCCAGCGACTACCGACGAAACTCTCGCGGCATTGACCCTAGGTGGAGACAACAACACAATCATGTCGGAAATCAAACGATATGTGCGCGAGGAGGTGGCCCGACAACTTTCGTGTCTGTCGTATCAACCGGCAACGGAACCCTCTTCTGAGCATCTCGCGCCCGCCATCAGACAGGTAATACAGGTGCAGGTCTCTGAGGCACTGCCGCCCGTCTCTCAGACAACACCTGTCACCGCGCCATTGACTTACGCTGCTGTTGCTGCTACTCCACCACGACCTCCACTTCGGCCGACTCCCCAGCCTCTACGAGTACCAACGACGCCAGTTCCAGCAACACAACAGCGCTATCACGGAAACCCTTGGTGCACAGTTGACAATCGTCCAATCTGTTATGCATGCGGATATCCAGGTCACGTGGCGCGCTTCTGTCGCCGGCGCTTCGCAACGGGCCCGGCTGCAGCTCCGAGGTACTCTGACGACTCTTTCCCGGCCCCGTACAACGCGCAACGAGAATTGCCCCGTCAATACGACCAACAATCAGTGCAACGCGATTCGTCCCCATCTGAAATAGAACACCACCCTGCTGCCGACTAGCGACCATTCGGTCCCCGTCGCTCATCCTCACCACGCCGCTACCGTTCTCCGTCCCCGCTGCGTCGCCGACCGAACCCCGCAGAGACGGAAAACTGACTGCCGCAGCTCCGGAGGCACGGGCTGCGAAATCGTCGCATTGTAGAAGTCCTCGCCCGTCCCCCACAAACGTTCTGGAACTGTTTGTTGAAGGTCTACGAACTCTTGCGCTTGTTGACACGGGCGCCGCCGTATCTGTGTTGAGTCAAAAACTCTGCCGTTCGATACGAAAAGTAACGACGCCGCCTTACGACGTATTGCTGAATACCGCGAGCTCGCAACCTATTCGATTAGTCAGAGCATGTACAGCGAGAGTAATCATTCAGGACGTCCTGTACCACATTGAGTTTCTCGTGTTGACCACTTGTGCCCACGACGTGATACTAGGATGGAATTTTTCGTCACGGCACCACGCCGTAATTGACTGCGCTCACGCGCAGGTAGAATTATCTGTGTTTTCAGATGCGCCATCTACCGACAATGAGCGCACTCACCTGGGCAAGCTTCTTGTTGCTTCCGACGTTGATGTTCCTCCTCTTAGTGCCATCGTTGTCCCCGTCAATCGCACTTAATTGTCCGGCTCTACCGTTGTGTTCTCCCCATCTGACGTTTTCAGTCGCCGCCATGGTACGTCTCTGCCATACGCCGTTCTGCCACCTCATCAAGATACTTCCAGAATTGTCGTTTGCAATCCTAGCTCATGCCCTCTCACCTTAAGAGCTCACGAAACACTGGGCTACGTTCATCCTGTTGATGACAACGTTATTGTGCCTATTGAGTCCCACGACACTGGCCACCAACTTCAACTGAACGCTGTTACTCCTCCTTTTACGCGGGATGACTACTCCTCGGATATCTTCAGTCGTTCCATCGACAGCAAGCTTCCTTCGGATCAACGGGACCAGCTAATAGCCCTTCTGCATGAATTCCGAGATTCATGTGACCTTCCTCAAAAGGCACTGAGTCAAACTAACACCATCGCTCACACAATCTACACCGGAACGCACCCTCCTTTGCGGCAACGCCCGTACCGCGTATCACCCAAGGAATGAAGTGTAATTGCAGAGCAGGTGGATGATATGCTTCAGCGCGGTGTCATCAAACCATCTTCTAGCCCCTGGTCTTCACCTGTTGTGCTTGTGAAGAAAAAAGACGGTTCGATTGGATTTTGTGTCGACTACCGGCGACTGAACAAAAAATTACACGGAAAGATGTATACCTTCTTCCCTTCATCGACGACGCTATCGATTGCCTACAAGGTGCCGCATTCTTTTCTTCGCTTGACTTACGTTCAGGTTACTGGCAGGTTCCGATGGCAGAGTGTGACCGTCCCAAAACAGCTTTCGTTACGCCGGATGGCCTATACGAATTCATGGTTATGCCATTCGGTCTGATAGATAGATATGTGGGGTTTAACGTCCCAAAACTACTATATGATTATGAGAGACGCCGTAGTGGAGGGCTCCGGAAATTTAGACCACCTGGGGTTCTTTAACGTGCGCCCAAATCTGAGCACACGGGCCTACAACATTTCCGCCTCCATCGGAAATGCAGCCGCCGCAGCCGGGATTCAAACCCGCGCCCTGCGGGTCAGCAGCCGAGTACCTTAGCCACTAGACCACCGCGGCGGGGCATGCCATTCGGTCTGTGCAATGCACCTGCAACGTTTGAGCGAATGACGGACAGCATTTTACGCGGCCCTAAATGGCAGATATGCTTATGTTACCTCGATGATGTTATCGTATTTTCGCCTGATTTCCCTACCCACGTCGACCGTCTGCGCACCATTCTTCAGTGTCTTACCAAGGCAAACCTCCAACTTAACCTAAAGAAGTGCCGCTTTGGGGCTCGCCAAATTACTATACTTGGTCACGTTGTGTCAAAGAATAGAATTTGCCCCGACCCAGACAAACTTCAAGCCGTAGCCGACTTTCCGAAGCCGACTTCACTCAAAGAACTTAGGAGCTTCATCGGCTTGTGCTCGTATTTTCGTGGTTTTGTCCACAACTTTGCAACAATAATAGCCCCACGTACACAACTACTGAACGGTCTAGCTAATCTTTCTAACTGGACCCCGGCATGCGACGAAGGTTTCCTTACACTGCGCCACCTACTTACGTCCCCACCAATTCTACGCCATTACGACCCAAGTGCCCCCACTGAAGTGCACACAGATGCCAGTGGCGTTGGTCTGGGAGCAGTACTCGCGCAACGAAAGCCCGGTATTCCAGAGTACGTCGTCGCATACGCAAGCCACGTACTCACAAAAACGGAGATGAACTATTCCGTAACTGAAAAAGAATGCCTCGCAATCGTTTGGGCGTTAAGCAAGTTTCGTCCTTACTTGTACGGACAGAATTTCGACGTTGTGACCGATCACCACGCACTTTGTTGGTTTGCGTCGCTAAAAGATCCTTCAGGTCGCCTTGGACGTGGGCTCTTCACCTACAAAAATTCGACATTCGTGTCGTCTACCACTCAGGACGAAAACACTCTGATGCGGACGCCCTCTCACGATCACCAGTGAAATCCACCGCAGTCCTGCATTCGGACACCAACTTCTCCATCGCTTCCATTTCCGTCACAAGCATGTCGTCTGAACAGCGGAAAGACCCATGGATAACATCTCTCTTTAACATTCTTTCCGACTCTTCGACGTCTGCATACCCACGCGCTCTTCGCCGCCAAGTCACACATTTCGCGATACGGGACACGCAACTATACCGCAAAAACTACCACGCGGATGGTGGTAAATGGCTCTTGGTTATACCACACCACATGCGATCTGATGTCTGTGCGTATTTCCATGCCGACCCACAACATGCTCACGCTGGTGTGTTAAAAACATATCAGCGGATCCGCCAGCGTTACTACTGGCGTGGTATGTAAACTTTTGTACGAAAATACATTCGGTCTTGTTCATTATGCCAACTACGAAAGACAGCTGCCCATTCACCCGGATTATTACAGCCTCTACCATGTCCGGCGCGCCCTTTCGACCGCATTGGTATCGATCTATATGGTCCCCTTCCTTACACTGCCACTGGAAATCGATGGATCATTGTCGCCATCGACCATCTGACGAGGTATGCTGAAACAGCTCCACTACCTACGGCAGGTGCACGTGACGTAGCCAATTTCGTTTTTCGACGCTTCGTACTGCGTCACGGGGCACCACGTGAACTACTAAGTGATCGGGGGCGTGCCTTTTTATCGGAAGTTGTACAACAACTCCTTCAGGCATGCCGCACGGTGCACCGCACCTCTACAGCCTACCACCCGCAGACCAACGGTCTAACTGAGCGCTTCAACTGAACGCTAGGAGACATGCTCGCCATGTATGTCAATTCCGACCAATCAAACTGGGATGTCATTCTCCCATTTGTGACCTATGCATACAACACCGCGACGCAGTCAACCACAGGCTTTTTGCCTTTCTGTCTTCTATATGGGCGTGAGCCATGCTCTACCCTTGACACCATTTTGCCGTATCATCCCGACGTCTCAGAGTTCAGCCCTCTTTCAGAAATTTTGCACCACGCTGAAGAGTGTCATCAGTTGGCCCGATCATTCACCTCGGACAAGCAAGCATTCGAAAAAGAGCGCCACGACCGCGACCAGCAAGTCGAGACTTCTGCCGTGGGCTCGCTTGTCGGGCTCCGACTGTTCTTCCACTCCCCAGGTCTGTCCGCTAAGTCTGCCCCCAAGTTTCACGGTCCTTATCGCGTCGTCGAACGTCGATCTCCTGTCACATACGTGATCGAGCCGATCACGCCATCTACAGACAGGCGATGCCTTGGTCGTGAGACTGTCCACGTGAGTCGTCTCAAGCCATATCACGACCCACTCCTAATCTCGTCACCTTGACTTGCCAGGATGGCTCGTCTTCGTCGCCGGGGTATTGTAGAGAGGAAGAAGAATATGTGCTGCAGTGGGTCACGCCTTTAGCAGGAGGAGCCAAGCGCGAGCGTTTGCCCCGATTGCTGTGATTCCTGAGTCCGTTGCTGCCGCCCGCTTTCCGCATCAATAGACCTACTGTGCAAGTGCTACTTGTGCCAATAAACCCCGTTTCAATAATAATGTTCCTGGAAGTGCCTATATGAACACGTGCCACACATTTCTTGCCCAAGTATATCATGAGTACGTAACTTTAGGGCATGCAGCAGTGGCGTAGCCCAGGAGCTGGTGCCACACCGGGCCCGTGATCTCCCCCCCCTCTCTTGTTGCCCAGCCCTCCCTCATGATTGAAATAGTGCCATCTCTGGTTCTCCACCCCCAGAACCCGCCCAAAAAAAAGACATTCTGCCTACGGCCTGGCACGCACTCGACGTAGTTTCTACAAGTGATGAAAATAGAAGATACAGAGCCGGAGAAAATTTTAAACCTGAAAGTTTTGGAAGCTTGCGTGAGAAAACTTGTTGGTACTTTCAACGATTCGATTTCCTCCCGTGTCGCCTATGCGTCAAAAAACATGCCACTGATGAGATTGTGTTTGTGAGATTATGATTGTGTTTGTGATTCGTTTTTTATCAACTATCCTCCAGCTTTTTTTGTACATCAATGTATTGAATATGAGTTTTTCTGAAGAAGGGTGGGGGCAACTCTTAATCTTTACCTAATGTGAGCATTATCTATGACTGTTAGATTAACGATTTATTATTACCACCTGAAACGTTTTGTTTTTGCACAAAAGTGTGCTAGCCCCCACGCTTCACCAAAAATTTTAGTGCTGTTGCTCGCATAATAAAATCCAGTTTCCCTTTATTGCATAACCAAGGACAAAGAAATAGGAAAGATTGCCCAAGAGCACTCATTCGATGAAACGGCTTTGTTGATCCACGTCTGCAACGGAGGCGGAACACTTGCACGCTCAATATCGCCTTTGCATTTCCGTCCTTAGCGTGTAGCGTCTAGTATCGCACATATTTTTCCCCCATGATTTGTGTTGAAACATGCAAACGAAATTTGCGCATACAAATAGAGTCGGGCGGGACAACTACGAGAGAAGAAATGACAATGTTTCACCGTCGTTTTTCACGACTACCACGCACGCGGAGACTCCGACAAATGCACCATGGTGGGCGCAGAAAACGCGTGTTATGCAAGCTTCGAGATGCCTGGACGTTAAACGTGCTTGCGATGCCCACAAAAAAAATAGCCAGTTTGCGTGTCGCCAACTGTCATGAGTAGAAAGGAGGGAGACTACACTGCAGCCGCTGTATGCAAGAGCGTCTATATAGAAACAAAAGACATGTACGACTCTTGAATTGCGCAAGAAACGTGGGCACGCGCAGCACATAAAACCTCTTGTTTGTAGCTTTGCTTGCAGTCCTCTAAGCATATGCACTCTCTGAGACTCAAGATTCCTGAGTTGAAAAGTGAATG
Source organism: Rhipicephalus annulatus (assembly GCA_013436015.1). Classification (NCBI taxonomy): domain Eukaryota; kingdom Metazoa; phylum Arthropoda; class Arachnida; order Ixodida; family Ixodidae; genus Rhipicephalus; species Rhipicephalus annulatus. Next base: position 35,693 of record WOVY01005043.1, read on the forward strand.
ACTGCCATGAACTCTTCTTCCCGCTGTCTCCGGAACTACTGAGCGTACGTGCGATCTAATGTCTATTTCTCAACGTCACTACCAGGTCGTCCCTCCGAAATGCTGTCAGTGGAAGCTGAACGTATCGCGTGGACTTATTGTTGCGCATGTGTGTGGGGCTGAGAGTCGTCGGGGTCCATCACTTCAAGCTGACGATATATGTGGTGACTGATGGAAACACGTCATTAAGTTCGTACGAAGATCCTTGCCTTTCACCGATCTCTAGAATCAGAAATAGTTCACTCTTTACCTTTTCATTCACCGTTTTGCGTTGTTAGGATAGCCGTATACGTATTATAAAGGAAATATATTGAGCAGAAAGATTGATGCTTGGAAGGCTTGGAAGAAGATGCACCAGCCGCAATTTCCGAGCTCGAGCCGCTCCTGCACGCTCGATGCTGCTGCCTCTGCGCCGGAGTACTTCCTCTTCTTCACAACGGCCCCACGGAGAAAAAAAAGGAGCCATCCTGGCGACTTAGTCCTGTGCAGACGGCGTTGAACCGTGGTACTGCTTGAGCCTGTGGACGTGTCCAACCCTGCGGTTGCGACGTCGCAAGTCTGACGGTGGCGTAAGAGACTGAATGAGGTAATTTACTGGCGAAGTTTGTTCGAGAATACGATATGGCCCATCGTACTTTTGCAATAGTTTGAAAGAGAGCCCAGGTGTGCGATGCGGCACTGATAGCCACACAAGAGCACCCGGAAGAAAAACTGGAGTTGAGGTCTGGGCATCATGAATTGCTTTTTGTCTGTTTGGGTCACCGCAGGTAAAGCGACGAGCTAACTGGCGACATTATTCTGCGTGTCTGGCGGCGTCCAAGATCGGCAGGCACTCGGACGCGTCCGGTCGATAGGGCAGAATGGTCTCAAGGTGTGGGAGGGGTGACGGCCGTAGAGGAGGTGAAAAGGGGAGAAGCCTGTTGTCGCTTGCATTGCCGTATTATAGGTGTATGTAATGAATGGGAGAACTAAGTCCCAGTTAGAGTGATCAGGCGTCACATACATAGATAGCATGTCACCGAGAGTACGATTAAAGCGCTCGGTAGCCCCATTGGTTTGAGGGTGGTAAGCGGTATATGTGCGTTATACAATAGCACACTCAGCGAGCAATTTTTCAATGACCTCGGACAAGAAGGTGCGGCCACGGTCACTGAGGAGTTCTTGAGGGCCTCCATGACGCAACACAAAATGACGCAGTAGGAAAGTGGCAACCTTCTGTGCTGTAGCCGTTTGAAGAGCAGCGGTCTCAGCATAGCGCGTTAAGTGGTGGTGGTAAAAAACATTTATTTCAAAAAAAGTCTACTAGAGAGTGCCGACGTGGCCCATCGGCGTGCTAGAGTGGCCAGACCTTATTCTGGGACGCCAGTTGAGCTGGAAGCGGCCCTTGCGCGCTCCACCAAGGAGCGTTGTGCAGCCAAGGTAGAGCAGCCGAGCAGGTGCTCCTCCCAAGCCTCTCTAGTTGGGATAGGAAAAGGGGATGAGAAAGGGACGGGATTAACTGGGCACGATGCTACGACGTGATATGTGTCGGCGAGGACATGACAGGTCGAGCAGGTGCCATTGATTTCCGGCAAACAGTGCCTGGCGACCGCCGGACTGATGAAGGTATTCGTCTGCAGGCGGCGTAGCAGTCGTTCGTCTGCTTTCTCCAAACCGCGCGCGGGGTCCGGGTAAAGGCAGCGCGAAGCCCGGTAATAAGCCAAAACTTCGCGAAAGCGCGTCAGGTTGGTACTGCCAGATTCCGTCTCGGGACATGGAGGGGCAACGGCCCGGACAGGAGAAGCGCGGGCAGCGGCATTTGCCGCCACGTTGCCGGGCAGGCCCGAGTGGCCTGGGGTCCAGACTATACGAATGAGATGAGGGTTAAAGCGCCAAGAGGCTGCCTGTAGTAGGTGAGCCGCCAGCGGGGCAATGGAACCCTGAAGGTACTGAGAACAGGCCGAGCGCGAGTCCGTCAGGATGGTGCGTGAGGCAGGGTGAGAGGCGGCCAAAGCTATGGCAACCTCTTGAGTGTGCGTTACTGTCGATGGCCTCTCCTTTCGAGCAGACACGTGTCTGCTTGAAAGGAGAGGCCATCGACGTGTTTGCCCTCAGTAATCACGGAAGCCGTGAAGTGACCCGAGGGGGAGGGACCCGAGACGTCAACGTAGAAAGCACTAGGACGATCGGAGTGTTGGTTATGAATGGCCGCGGCGCGTGCTAGTCAACGGCCAGGATGGAGGTTAGGGTTCATATTACGGGGTAGAGGTTCCACCCATAGCATTTGACGCTAGAGCTCTGGTACCGGTTGCAGAGGGTCTTGGTCAGATATCGGGTTTAGTCCAAGTCTGTGTAGAAGACGGCGCCCTGAAGGTGTCTGCGACAGTCGATTGATTTGGTTAACGCGATGAGCTTCGCGCATCTCTGCAAAGGTGTTGTGTACCCCCAGAGCCGCGAATCGGCTGTTGAAAGTTTCAATAGGCAGGTCAGAGCGCGTTTGTATACTGAACGAAGAAGCACGTCTAGCTGGTGCTCATGTTGACGACGCAGGCGAAGGTAAGGCAAGGCGTAGAGGACGCGAATGGTCACAAACGCGTGGGCCAATCGGAGGGACTGAGACCCGCGGAGGCCGCCGCGCTTGGTGGACACTTGCCGTATCATGCGGCTCAGCTGTTCGCTGGGGCGTCTGAGGCCTGCTATTGTGCCCTTTGGATCCAAGGACGATGTAAGGTGAAGGCCAAGAACCCGAATATTTTGCACTGACGGGACGAGCCCGGACGGAAGAAAAATTTGAGGCGGCGGTAGCGGAGACACTGAAAGAAGAGTCGATTTAGCTGGAGAGCCCTCCAGGCCACATGAACCAGCGTAGGTGTCCACCAGAAGGGCAGCCTTTTGCAGGCGTTCGTCGATTTGCGCTAAGGAGCCGGTGTTGGTCCAGATTGTGATATCGTCTGCATATAGTGCGTGTTGTATTCCCTCGACCTCGCTCAGAAGAGAGGGGAGGTTCATCATCGCCAGGTTAAAAAGCAGAGGAGACAGGACTGCCCCTTGAGGTGTACCCCGCGTGCTTAATAAGTACGGGCCGTGTTCGGTAAAATTAAGGCGAATGAAGGCGGTGCGATGAAGGCGGTGCAAAAGGCGCGAATGTAGTTGAAATTCTGCCCGCAGTTTGTGGTAGACAGGTTAGTGAGTATAGTGCTGTGTTTGACGTTGTCGAACGCCCCGCGGAGATCGAGAGCGAGCACGGCTTTATCGTTATGGCGCATAGTAGTCGGCTCTATGATATTGTGTTGAAGCTGGAGCAGACGCCCTGCGCCGACAGATGCGGGCGAAAGCCAAACATCGTGTCGAAAGAGGTCCTCCTGGCCTCCAAGTAGGCGGAAAGGCGTACGCGAACCATGGTTTCTATTAGTTTGCCTGCGCAGGACTTAAGTGAGATGGGTCTCAGTGCCTCAATACTAACGTACTTTGCCGATTTGGGTATGAATGTCACGACCGATGTGGTCCATGCTATGGGAAGCGGAGAGCCGTCCCATATCGAATTCATAAGGTAGAGTAGCGAGAGGTGTGCTTGGTCGAGAATATTTGGCAGGAGCGATACTGTGATTCCGTCGCGTCCAGGGGCCGTGCCCCGTCGCATTTTCGTGAGTGCAAATTGTAAAACAGAAAGCGTGTATGGGGCGTCGAGGTCAGTGTTAGGGGCGCCGGAATACGTATATGCTGGGCCTGCGGGATCAATTGTGCGGCCGATGTAGCGGTCGCAAAGTTCTCGCGCGAGTTGATCCGTAGTGCCCTGAAAGGCATGCAGAGCACGGCGGAGCTGGCGTTGCGTTTATCCCCTGATGTTGGAGGGATCGAGACGGCTTCGAAAGAGTTGCCACGCACTCTTAGAGCTCATCTGGTTTGCAGCCTTCGAACAGGTGTCTGCCCAGTTAGCATCGGAAATTTGTGCAGAGTAGGCGGCCGCCTCTGCAGTGAGCGCCTCAATGCGAGCGCGAAGTTTCCGATTAAGTTTGTTGCGTTTCCAGCGCCTTACGAGGCTGCGGTGAGCGTTTCAAAGATGTAGGAGGTGTGGATCGATTGCAGGAGTCGAATTAGAGGTTGCAAGGATGCGAGTGTTCGCTTGTTTCATACGGAAGGCGTATGATGCCCACGCTGCATATTCGGTCGAGGAGAGGACGGCGAGGAATGGTTGCATTCTGAACCGAGTCCAATCGGTGAGACGGGCTTGGCCCCAGTGTTGGCGCATTTTCTGCCGCGGTATGAACGAAATGCGGAGTAAAAAGTGATCGCTGCCTAGGGTTTCGCCTAAATTTTCCCATGTAGCATCACGGATGTGACGGGTGAGGGAAAGGTCGAGGCATGTGTCTCGCGTGAGCGAGTTGCCGGAACGTGTGGGTTGTGCCGGATCGGCAAAAAGCGTGAGGCTCAGCGAGAAAATGAGCTCCTAGAGCTCTCTGCCCCGGGCCTTCTCGTAGTGGTAACCCCAGTGAGGGGTGGGAACATTAAAGTCCCCGACAATCACCAGTGGTTGTCGGGCCGCTATACGCAACGCCCGATGGAAGAGATGCGCAAACGAAGCCCTCGCAAGGCGAGGGTAACAGTACACGTTTAAGATATGTATTCATGGTTGGCCCCTCCGCTGAGACAGCACTGATATCATGCAGTAGTCGTAAGTAAGATCCAGATCGAGGTCAATCTACAGTATCGCCGTGTAAGCTTTATGCACGAGGAGGCATGTGGTGGTGCCGCCTACATAGGAGCAGTATCCAGAAAGGGATAGAGCAGGGCCAGATTCTAGGAGGGCCAAGATGGCCGGCTGAAAGCCAAGTGAGCTGAGGAAAAGGGAAAGATGTGAACGCTTTCGCCTGTTCCCGAAGCCTCCAGGGTTCCACTGTATGATCTCGAATTTAGACGCAATGTTTGAACAGGACGTACGATTGGTAGCCATCGTGACTGTCTTAGGTATTATATTTGGTCCTCCATGTCCCGCTCGGAATCCTCAGAGGCAGGGAGGGGTACGGAGGCCGGATTGTCCGACGGTGGGCTGGTGGTAGCCACCTTACGACGACGCCGTGGAGCGGTACCCTCACAGCTCACCGAGCAGGAGCGGGAACGCGGTGCCTTGGGTTGAAACTGGGTGATTGCCCAGGCTTGAATAGCCTGGGTAACCTCTACTACTATGCGTTGGACAGAGAAGCTGGTGAGGAGGTGAATAATCAAACCTTCGACGCGCGTAAGGAGTTCCTCTATGCGCGGGGCACGCTCCTCGCTAGGGAGAGTTTGGTTAGCGGGCAAGAGAACCTGAGGTGCCCCAGAAGCCTCAAGAGCTTCTGGAGTAGATGCGGCACCAGTTCCGAGTGCTGGAGTACACATGGCTGCTTGAACCGGCGGTTTAATAGGAGTGGACTTAGCGCGAGGACTAAGCTTGGGCGTCGCTGGCGTAGCCGCTTGGACAGAGGAGGCAATACCGGATGGCCTTGCAGTACACTGTTGTTGGGGTTGAAGTCACTTATTTAAGAGGTCGAGTTGTTTAGTTAAAAGAGAATTTTGCTTTTGAAGTGCCACAACTTGCTGGCGAAGGGCCGCAAGTTCGGGAGAAAGAATCGACAGGAGGGGGTGAGAGAGGCTTAGAAGCAGCATTGCTTGCCCAACTGCTCACCTGAGGTACTACCGCTGGTGCTTCGAGCGGTGGGAATGCCTGAGTGTCGGCGTGGAGTGGTGCGGCCGACTGATGCAGGTTGGTGCCGCTGTCTGGCTGTGACGAATATGAGGTGGTCCCTCGAGGAGATTTTGAGGGCTGCTTGCGTTTCCGATATTTTGCCGTGCAGCCACTGGTCCCAGTCTCATGGGCGCCGTGGCAGAGGAGGCACTTGGGGTGGCAGTCGTGGGCATTGAGACCTGCAGGTGCGGGGGTTTCACATTTGGCACATTGGGTTGGAACTGGGTGAGGACACTGAGGTGGTCGATGGCCGATGGTACCGCACTTGGTGCAAACAGGAACCGTTTTCTTGTAAGCGCGGATATACGTCGCCACGCAGTGGTAGAAGAGGAAGCGGGGTAGCTTCGTGCCCTCGAAAGTCACCACCGCCGCCACGGAATCTCCGAGTTTGCGGACCGCGAGGATAGTACCTCGAGGCCAATGCAGTTCTGACTTTATCTTCTCCGGGCTTTCAGCTCGGTTTCTGTTGATGACGCCCTTGCATGTATCCCCTGGTGCCTTGGTGTGGCCTCGAACGGGCAGCTGCTAATTCCCCACTTGCAGCTGGAAGTCTCCGAGGAGTCGCTGTGCCATAGGCAAAATGGTGGTGCTACAGACCAAGATGTTTTGTTCCCAGATCAGCCACACTTGAATTTGCGTTGTAGTCCGGTCGCCGAGGTAGCTGCGGATGGCGTCGCCCGCACGATCGGCCGGGACGAATGTGCGTAGCTCGCAGGGAACGCGAGGTTTCACTACTAAGAAGTAGTCGTCGCGAGAGAGGTGAGGAGTCTGACGCGGACGCCACTTGCGTTGCTTCGTTGGCTGCGAGGACGGAGCAGAGGTAGGCACACCACCGGAGGAATGGCGCGCCGGCGTTCCTTGCAAGGCTGGGTAATGGCGGCCAGCTGTGGCGTCTCGTTGTTGTTGAGACACACACTTAGATTTCGCTTGCTTGCGTTGCCACAGTCTCACCATGTCCTCGAGGTATTCGTCTTCTGATGGCATAGTGTTTACGGAGGATGAAATCTCCATGGACAGTACTTGGCTTGAGGTAGGATCATCGCCCGTAACCACGTTAGCGGCCGCCATCGCCGGGCTGAGAGCCCTTAGCGAGGCGGCGTTGTCGCCGGGAGTGAAAGACGTCCCTCAAGTTGTCAAAACTGGACCCACCTGGATGAAGGTGTTGTCTAGGTGAAGCGGAGAACTTGGCGGTGACGGTAAACCCAAGTTTCAGGGGTACCAGGGTGGATGTCCGCAGAAATAGCAGAAAATCTACGGAGCCGATGTGGAATGCGTCCGTCACCATCGAGCGCTCGCAGCAGCCCCCCCCTTTAGCGCGTTAGGTGGTCGATAGCAACTATTATCCACTTGTCGCCAGTCAGACTCAATGGAAGTGGCCCATAAATATCTATTCCAATCCGTTCGAAGGGTCGGGAAGGGCATGGGAAAGGCTGCAGTTCACCGGTGGAGGCGTGTGGTGGAGATTTTCGGCGCTGACATTCGGCACAAGGGCGGACGAAGTTGCGGACGAAGGTATACATACCACGCCAGTAGTAATGATGTCGAAGCCTTCCGTAGGTCTTGAAGACTCCTGCGTGGCCACATTGTGGGTCAGCGTGGAAAGAGGAACAAATCTGCGATCTCAGGGTTCGTGGAACGACGAGCAGCCACTTGCGTCCCTCTGGTGCGTAGTTGCGTCGATAGGGAAGCGTGTCACGTATCGAGAAGTGTGGAACTTGGCGCCGAAGCGTTCGCGTCTTTGGGAGTTCAGAAGTGTCGGAGAGATGATTGAGAAGAGACGCAGTCCACGGGTCATTGCGTTGTTCGATAGCAATAGTGTCAAAGTCAAGAGATGACAATGTGGAATTGCAAGCGAAGTCAGCTGTGGCATTCTGAGAGAGGGGGGAACGGGAAAGGGCATCGGCGTCAGCATGCTTCCGTCCTGACCGATAAACCACGCGTATGTCATAATCTTGAATTTTCAACGCCCAGCGAGCGAGGCGGCCAAATGGGTCTTTTAACGTCGAAAGCCAGCACAGCGCGTGGTGATCGGTCACGACGTCAAAAAAAAAAACGACCATATAGATATGGGCGAAACTTTCCAAGGGCCCACACTATGGCCAAGCACTCCTTTTCTGTGACGCTGTAGTTGCTCTCAGCCTTGGTAAGTGTGCGACTAGCGTATGCCACGACGTATTCCTGATGCTCAGGTTTTCGCTGTGCGAGCACAGCACGCAGGCCTACACCAATGGCGTTGGTGTGGATTTCAGTTGGAGCTTCAAAATCGAAATGGCGTAGAATGGGTGGCATCGTGAGAAGCCGTCGCAAGGTGGTGAAAGCCTCGTCGCAGGCAGGGGACCACGATAAGAGGTCTTTACAGTTGCTGAGAAGTTGCGGGAGAGGTGATATAACAGACGCGAAGTTTCGGACGAGTCGCCCGAAATACGAACACAAGCCGACGAAACGTCGAAGTTCTTTGATGGTGGCAGGTTTAGGAAACGCCATAACAGCTCGCAGTTTCTCGGCATCCGGGAGGATGCCTTCCTGGGAAACAACGTGGCCCAAAATGTTCAGTTGACGCATGGCAAATCGACATTTTTTTGAGGTGTAGTTTCAAACCGGCGTTAGTCAAGCAAGTAAGAACATGCTGAAGGCGACGTAAGTTGGTGTCAAAGTTAGGGGCGAAGACCACGATACCATCGAGGTAACACAAGCATATCTTTCATTTTAGTCTACGCAGGATGTTGTCCATCATTCGTTCAAACGTTGCAGGTGCATTGCAAAGTCCGAAGGGCATGACGGTGAATTCATTTAAGCCGTCTGGCGTGACAAAAGCGGTTTTAGGGCGATCGGCCTCCGCCATAGGCACCTGCAAGTAGCCTGACCGCAAGTCTTACGAGGAAAATAACTCGGCACCCTGTAAACTGTTCAAAGCGCGGTAGTGGATAGACATCCTTCAGCGTGATCTTGTTCAATCGCCAGAAATCGACACAGAAACGAATAGAACCGTCTTTATTTTTGACGAGGACCACTGGAGACGCCCATGGGCTCTGTAAAGGTCGAATGAGGCTTCTGCGAAGCATGTCGTCTACTTGGTAAACAATGACACGGCGTTTTGTAGCGGACACGCGATATGGTCGTTGTCGCAGCGGTGAGTGGGACCCAGTGTCGATGTGATGTTCTACTGCTAAGGCACGGCCGAGAGATGTTTGTTCAACGTCGAAAGGATTGCGGTAGCACTCAAGAATGGCGAGGAGTTGTGAACGCTGCGAAGATGTCAAATCTGCAGCGATGAACGGTTTAAATATGTTTGCCGACGTTGAGTCAGCCGCTGAGACGACAGCCAGTTCACAGACAGAGGTAGAAGGCACCTCATCGGGGACGGATATAATTCTGGTAGAACTGATCGTCTCGACGTGGCCAAGGCACTCGTGACAAAGTAGGGATAAAGACGACGACTCATGATTATAAATTGGTTGTGGTTGAGCCTTCTACAAGGTCGAGAGCAGCAAAAGGCAGGGGGAGGGCTCTTCGGGCGACGAATATTGGAGATGGCGTAAAGAAGACCGTGCCGTCGAATATGGCGCTGCATGAAACTGGCACGAACGCAAAAAAGCGTGGAGGGATGTAGGTGTCATCGTTAACGACAAGTTGAGCGGCAGACTGGGTGTCGACGGACGCTTGGTCATCCAGTGAGCAAAATTCAACCTCAGCCCTAGCACAGTCGATTACGGCGTTATGACAAGACAAAAAGTCCCATCCCAAGATAATAGTATGGGAGCACGATGAAAGAACGATGAACTCTATCGTATACAGAACGTCCTGCATTGTCACACGGGCTGTACATACTGCGGTTGGTTGAACAGGTTGAGCACTGGCTGTGCGAAGCAATAATCCGGAGAAAGGCGTCGTAACCTTACGAATGGAGCGGCAAAATCCAGCATCTCTAACAGAAACAGCTGCACCGATGTCTACAAGAGCGACAGTAGGGGTATTTTTCGACGAATACATCAATAACATTGGTAGGTGACAATTGAGGACTTGGGTAAACCAAAACTTGTGCAGTTCTTACCTCAAAAACTGCGTCGTCTAGCTTTCCTCCTCGTTAGGCACGGGCCGTCGACGCATAGGAGAAGGCGAGCGGTGGCGTGGAGAGGGGGAGCGAAGACGTCCCGACCGAGGGTGGTGGTCGTCCTGGTAGCGGGTTGGCATTGGAGTAGAAGAACAGTATTGCGCGTTGGAGTGAAGCGGGAAGAAAGACTCACGGCGGTTTTCATTGGTGATGTGCGTCCGGCGGTGGCAATACCCTGCGATGTGTCCGGGGTATCGACAAGCGTAACATATCGGGCTATCGTTGAGGGTGCGCCACGGGTTGGCGGTGTTAGTGCTGGTCCAGTGAACTGGACATGGCGGAAAGCTCGCGCGAGGCTGCAACGGAGGCGCAGGCGCCTTGCGAGTTGGTATGGCTGCAGCCGCGGCGTAGGTGAGAGGAGCAGCCACAAGATTAGGCTCGTGAGCAGCTGGTAAGGCCTCGGCGACCTCTCCTTGAATGACGCCACGAAGAGACGACGGTAAAGTTGTGGTAAGTTTTGTTGTGAAGGGCACCAAGGAAAGCTGTCGTGCGACTTTTTCGTGCACAAATGCTTTTATTTCGGCTAATAGTGACGCTTGGTCATGACCATTGATCACACTAGACAGTGATGCCAAATCGTGCGCTGGGGGACGTCTTGTCAAAGCTCGTTGCTTCCGCAATTCATCGTAGCTTTGGCAGTGGCTAATTACGTCGTTAACAGTGGTAGGGCTTTTCGCCAAGAGCATTTGAAAAGCGTCATCGTCAATCCCTTTGAGGATGTGCTTACATTTTTCAGCTTCCGTCATTGCAGCGTTCACGCGTCTGCACAAATCGACGACGTCTTCTAAGTAACTAGTGAAGGTTTCACCCGTTTCTTGTGCGCGTGTGTGTGAACGTTGCTCGGCACGAAGTTTTTGGACGGCAGGTTGATCGAAGACTGCTACAATCGACGTTTTAAATTGCGGCCACGTTCGGACGTCTGCCTCGTGGTTTTCAAGCCAAAGGCTGGCTACACCCGCGAGGTAGAACGACACGCGTGTCAAATTGTCCGCGTCCGTCTATCTGTTTAAAGTGCTCACCCGTTCGAAAGTCAAGAGCCAATCTTCAACGTCGTTGTCGTTTGTTTCGTTGAAGATTGGAGGCTCCCGCTGAGGAACACTGCCTGGGCAGGTGGCCGGAAGAGATGGAAGTGTCTGCTGATTGGCGTCCGGCATAGCAGAAGGCAGCCGTCGAGAACGGAGTTCCAGGATGGTAGTGGGAAGGTATAGGGGATGGTACCCAGCATGGCTCCACCAATTATAAAAGAAATTTATTGAGCATAAAGGTTGATGCTTGGAAGGCTTGGCCCTCCTACCACTCGGGACGTATGCACTCAACGTAACAATCGCATAGAAGTAGCCGATTAGTTTGCGAAACAGGAGTGCGCGACTAGTCCATTGGCAGGAAATGTCAAGAAAGAGTGCGAGCAAAACTACTGCATTGTGGACACTTTGAAGCCAACAATGTCAAAATTGAGCGAGACAGGAAAAAGAGACTAAACGCGCAAAAAGGAGAATCATCCTGGGCACAAAGCCGGCCTAAGCTCGCAAGGTCAGATGTTCAAAACCACGCCATTTTTTTAAAACATATATGAGAGAAATATGGACTTTCAAAGAGTTAAGAAACGTCAAGCGAGGTACGAGTCATGAGGAGTTGAGAGCAGCTAGGCTGTCAAGTGGTATTCTACAGTGATAAGAAAGTACAACAGAGCACTCTACTTAGACATAGCGCAGCAGCCTAGCATGCAATGGCAAATGCGGTTTGAATGCAGATGCCGTACCATTACCAACGTATACATAAAATGCGTGATAAATGTATCTATAAAAAGAGCTCTGGGATACCACCTCACTGGCGACCACCTCGCGGTAACGCACTTCCTCGCCAGAGCAGTATTGGCCACCCTGGGCCAGTACTTGATGAATACCTCCCTCATAAAAATACGAATCAACCCTTGGCCTTCAGTCAGCAGCAGCTGCGAAACGACTATCCAAGGCAGTGAGACCTGCGACGCAGCAGAGGGTGCCAAGAATCTCTGGGTCCGGACAGGCCGCCATCGGAATCTGAACTTGGCTACCTTCAACACTGGAACGCTATCTAGTGACACTAGTCTAGCAGTGCTATTTGAGGAATTGGAGGGTGTAAATGGGATGTATGAGGGCTCAGCGAAGTTAGGAGGACATGTGAGGCTTACACAGTGCTGAAGAACTGACACGTCCCTTGCTACCACAGATTAGGTGACAAAAAAAACTAGGGGTGGAGTTTATTATACAAAAATATATTGCGGGCAACGAAAAGGAGTACTATAACATCAGTGAAAAATGGCAAATAATATAACAAAAGGTACAAGATGCGGGTGGTGCAGGCATATGCCCCTACATCGAGCCATGGTGGTCATTTGGTTGAACGCTTCTATTGAGTCGTAGAGTCAGGCATAATTAATGACACAGTATACTATTCTGATGGGCGACATGAATGCCAAAGTAGACAAGAAACAGGAGTATGGCATTGGCTCTTGGAATGCAAGAGGGGAGATATTAGCCGAGTTCACAGAACGTGATAATTTACGGATCGTAAATACTTTCTACAGACAACGCAAATCAACGTGGCGGAGCGCTTGACAAAACTAAAAATGAAACAGACTTCATTATTTGTGCACGGCGAGAAATTGTACAGGATGAAGAAGTATTTGGCAAGATCCAATACAGTGAGTATAGAATGGTAAGAGCTCGTGTTCACTTAGATTTAAAAAAATGAAAGGCATAAACTGGTACGCAAGAACCAAAACAATGAGCTAGAGGTCAAATGGTAAATATAGGGATTCAGAGTTTAGCCTCAGAATAGATTCGATGCTGTAAACGAGGTAGCCGACGTGAGCGTTGACAAAAAGCGATAATCTTACTAGTATTATCAAAGAGGGTGCAATAGAAGTAAGAGGAACAGTCACTAGACAGAACATTGGCAAATTATCTCAGGAGAAAAAATCTCATTAAGAGACGACAAACCGTGAAAGCCTCAAATGCAACCAACAATACGGAGATAGTGGAGCTTTCGGAGTTAATCAGTAGGCACAAGGTAGCCGAAATCAGAGGGTATAACATGGAGAAAAGTGAGCAGCCAGTAAAAAGCGGTAGAAGACTAAAAGCTGTGAAGGCCAAGTCGTGCAATTACCTTGAAAATTCATTCATGCACCCGTCGCATGTCAGTCATGTCAACACAAGGTTCTGAAAGATTACCATTTTTTTTTCACTTTGATTGTCCTAGCTGTTGTACCGAGAGGTGATCACGTGAGCCTATAAAAGCGGCTGCATTGTATCATACCTCCTTACTCTGACAAAGGCCATTCCACGGCCGAAACGTTAGTAAAGACGATTTCCTTTGCATATGTGCTATATGCAAGTTCATTCAATATATATATATATATATATATATATATATATATATATATATATATATATATATATATATATAAGGGAAAGAAGTGTATACATAAGAGCTCGTTTTTCCCTGTTTTAACACAATATTCATGAGATCTAACAGACAGTAATGCCAAGGAATGTACAGGGGAACTTATTAGAACCAATGTAATGTAAATAAGAAACAAAAGTGGATGAAAAAATAACCAGCTGTGAGCTCACGGCTGGTTATTTTTTCATCCACTTTTCTTTCTTATTTACATTCCATTGGTTCCAATAACTTCCCCTGTACATTCCTTGGCATTACTGTCTGTTAGATCTCATTATATATATATATCTATTATAAGGGGGTTTATTGAATAAAACTAACTGCTTGGTTCAAGAGGCGTCAGTCACTGTCACGAGCTCAGCTCTTCGTCGTAGTCGTCTTTTAGGTGCTCCAACTAGATACTGTCTCTCTCCCTCTTCCCCACTCCATTTGCCCCGGTGGTGAAGAGGAGCCATCCTAGCGACTCACGGCGAAGCAAGCACAAGTCGATCATAGTAAGGTTTTCAGCGGCTGATGTGGACTGTCTCACGACCATGGCATCGTCTGTCCTCGGCAGGTGTCACTGGTTCGACGACGTAGTTGACCGGTGACGTGCATTGAACGATGCGGTACGGACCATTGTACTTGAGTGCAAACTTTCGGGAGAGGCCGGGGGACTGGAATGTAACCGAAAGCCATACAAATGAACCTACGGGGAAGCTGTGAGCAGGTTTGTCTTGGTCGAGTCGTTCTTTTTGGTGACCTTGTGCGACGGACGTAAATGAACGCGCTAATTGGCGGCACTCTTCGGCACACTGAACAAGTTCGGAGGCTAGGAGGTATTCTGAAGCATCTGGGCGGTAAGTAAGTATCGTGTCAAGCGTATAAGAGGGCTCACGTCCTTACAGTAGAAAAAAAGGTGAAAACCCAGTAGTTGCTTGCGTGGCCGTATTATACGCATACGTCACGAAAGGGAGCACCAAGTCCCAATTAGAATGGTCGGAGGATATGTACATTGAAAGCATATCACCGAGCGTGTGGTTAAAGCGCTCTGTCAAACCGTTTGTCTGTGGGTGATAGCTTGTAGTGGTGCGATGAATAATATTGCACTCACTGAGAAGCTCCTGGACGACTTGCGATAGAAACGCACGCCCACGGTCGCTAAGCAGCTCACGTGGCGCGCCATGGCAAAGGACAAATCTACGCAAGATGAACAAGGTGACATCACGAACAGCAGCGGCTGGCAAAGCGGTGGTTTCAGCGTAACGGGTTAGGTGGTCAACGGCCACAATAATCCAGCGATTTCCCGCAGGAGTACAAGGTATTGGGCCGTAGAGGTCGATGCCGATTCTATCAAACGGCCGAGCTGGACACGGCAATGGTTGTAATTCGCCAGAGGCATGACAAGTTGTTTTCCGTCCCTGACACTCAGTGCAGGAGCGTATGTACTTGCAAACGTACGAGTACATTGCACGCCAGGAAAATTGCTGACGAAGCCGGTCATATGTTTTCAAAACGCCAGCGTGCGCGTTTTGAGGGCCTGCGTGGAAGTACGCGCACATGTTGGAGCGCAAATGGCGAGGTATAACAAGAAGCCAATTCCTACCATCCAGCTGATAGTTGCGATGGTACAACATGGCATCCCGTATTGCATAATGGGGAATTTGCTGACGTAGTGCTCAAGGTAGACGCTGGCGTGGTGTCACCGAAGACGAGGAGAGAACGTCGATGAGCGAGGCTATCCAAGGGTCCTTGCGTTGTTCCGAAGGCATGTCAGCGATATCGATGCTGCCGATGGTAGCTTCGGCGAAGGAAACAGGTGCAGTGGCTGAAGGAAGGGGCGAACGAGAAAGAGCATCTGCGTCGGTGTGCTTGCGGCCTGAGCGGTAAATGACGTGAATGTCAAACTCCTGTAAACGTAGCGCCCAACGTCCAAGCCGGCGCGAAGGATCCTTCAATGAAGCGAGCCAACAGAGTGAATGGTGATCTGTAACTACATCGAATAGGCGTTCATATAAGTACGGACGAAATTTTTGTAATGCCCAAACAATGGCCAAACTTTCCGTTTTGGAAACCGAGTATTTGTGCTCTGTCTTGGTTAGGGTGCGACTGGCATACGCCACTACATACTCCGAGAAGCCAGGTTTGCGTTGAGCAAGGACAGCGCCAAGTCCTGTGCCACTGGCATCCGTGAGCACCTCGGTTGGAGCAGTAGGGTAGAAGTGGCGTAAAATAGGTGGTGAAGTAAGGAGATGGCGTAATGTTGCGAAAGCATCATCGCATGCTGGCGACCAATCAGAGAGGTGTCCATGGCCAGAGATCAGCTGTGTCAGTGGTGCGATTATCGAAGCAAAGTTCTTCACAAAGCGGCGAAAGTAAGAACATAGTCCGACAAAGCTGCGAAGCGCTTTCACAGTCGTAGGCTTCGGGAACTCAGCGACAGCACGAAGCTTCTCTGGGTCTGGGAGGACGCTCTGTTTTGACACAACGTGACCAAGTATCGTGAGCTTCCGAGCTCCAAAGTTGCACTTCTTGATGTTTAGTTGAAGGCCTGCGCTCGTGAGGCAGCTCAAGACTTCGCTGAGCCGTTGGAGATGGCTGTAGAAATCAGGGGAGAAAACAACATCATCCAAGTAGCATAGGCATGTCTTCCATTTTAGCTCACGCAAGACGCTATCCATCATCCTTTCGAATGTGGCTGGCGCATTACAAAGGCCGAAGGGCATTACATTAAATTCGTATAGCCCATCGGGCGTCACAAAAGCAGTTTTTGGACGACCTGATGGTGCCATGGGGACCTGCCAATAACCGGACCGTAGGTCTAGTGATGAGAAGAATTCAGCGCCTTGCAAGCAGTCCAGGGCATCATCGATGCGCGGCAAAGCGTATACGTCTTTAATCGTGACTTTGTTTAAACGGCGGTAATCGATGCAAAAGCGAATCTAGCCGTCTTTTTTCCTCACAAGTACCACAGGCGAAGACCAGGGACTGCTGGACGGCTGAATGACGCCACGTTGAAGCATGTCGACCACTTGCTCGGTGATTACACGACGCTCCACAGGAGATACACGGTAGGGACGCTGTCGCAGAGGCACTTAGGAGCCGGTGTTAATCTGATGCACAACGGTGTGCGTTCGGCCTAAGGACGTCTGCTGGCAATCGAACGAGCCGCGAGACTGGTGAAGAAGTTCTAGAAGCTTTTCGCGGTGTGGTTCTTCAAGTTCGCCATCAATTGAGGGGCCAAACAAATTATTATTTTCGTGGACAGTCGAATGGGCAGATGGCGTCAATGCATTAAGCTGCTAATCACTTCCACCGTCAAGGTCGAAGATGGAGGAAACGTCTAAGTCTTGGAATGTTCCAATACATTCTCCGCGACGCAAGGGATTTGTGACAAACAAATTGGTAGCGCCTGCCGAAATACCTAGAAATGCAAATGGCAACGCGAGGCTCTTGCGACTTTGGAATGTTTGGGAAGGCGTAAACAACACTGCAGGCTTAGACACATCGGCACAAGATACGGGAACAAAGGCTACGCTAGTCGGTGTTATGTCGATGTCGTCAGCGACAAACAGCTTGTTCAACGGAAATTCCGGAGACGAGGCACACAACGCAGAGAAGGCCACTTCAGCACGAGCACAGTCAATAACCGCAAGGTTACGAGACAGAAAATCCCAGCCGAGGATCACACCATTAGAAAACGCCTGTAGCACAAAAAAATTCAACTGTATACAAACATCTTGGATGAGAACGCGGGCGGTACAGGCAGCTGATGGTCGAATATGGTGAGCACTGGCAGTACGGAGGGACAACCCCTTTGGCGTCGTGGTAACCTTCCGAAGCAGGCGGCAAAGTTTTAAATCAATTACTGAAACGGCAGCACCAGTGTCCACAAGCGCAAGGGTATGGTAACCATCCACAAAACGTCGATGAGGTTTGTTGGAGAAAGGCGAGGACTTGATTCTTTCGACGACGACGCAGTTCGTGCCTCCGGAACTGCGGCATCTAGTTTTCCGCGTCTGAAGGGCAGGGTCAACGGCGCATAGGCGACAGGGAGCGACGTCGGGGAGATGGAGATCGATGACTGACTGAGGGAGGGCAGTCGGGTGAAGAGGATCCTTGTTGACGTGCCATGTTGTTAAAGCGCCGAGAGTCATGCGACTATCTTTGCATGTTGTCGCTCTGAACGAGAGGGCGGTGGCGGCACAAGCGAGCCACATGTCCTGCGTAACTGCATGAATAGCAAATCGGGCAGTTGTCTGCGGTGCGCCACGGATTCGGAAACGCTACAATCGGCCGGCTGAACGGAACTGGTGATGCCCGAACAGGGATCGGTGAGGTAGCATAAGTGGGCTGTCGAGGTGCTCTGGCTGCAACGGAAGGAAGAAGAGGAGGAAGAAAGTTTAAGCGGAAAGACAGGGAGGTTAGCCAGTTCTTAGACCGGCTGGCTACCCTGTGCTAGGGAAAGGGGTGAGGGGTGGCTGCAACGACTTGCGCATACGTCAAGGGTGCGGCCTTCAAAGGGGGTGAACGAGCGAAGGGCAAAGCGTCCGCTACCTCATCTTGTATGACGTGCCTTATGGCCGGGGCCAGATGATCTGGGGCCAAAGGATGCGTTTGTGCTGGCTCGGGCGCGCTCGATAAAATGGAGAGCTGCCGAGCGACCTCCTCACGCACGAACTGCTTTATGCGAGCCAACATGTCGTTCTGATCTCCGAGAGTCAAGGCCGCGATCGAATCACGTTGTTCCAGAGAGCGCCGTGTTTGGGTGCGTTGCTTGCACAATTCGTCAAAACTCTGGCACAAGCTGACGAGTTCTGCAATGGTTTGTGGGTCCTTGGCTAACAACATTTGAAATGCATCATCGCATATGCCCTTGAGGATTTGTTTGATTTTGTCGGCTTCGAGCATCGCTGGGTTTACCCGCTTGCACAAGTAAACAACGTCTTCAATGTAGCTCGTAAAGGTCTCTCCTGGCTGTTGAGTGCGCTCACGAAGTCGTTGTTCTGCGCGGAGTTTTCGCACAGCAGGGCGGTCAAAGACTTGCGAAAAGGGGGCCTTGAATGAAGCCCAGCTGGCAATGTTGGCTTCGTGATTGCGCAACCAGAGATTAGCGATGCCGGAGAAGTAAAAGCTTACATAGGTCAGCTTACCCGCATCGTCCCACTTGTTCACTGCGCTCACCTTGTGGTAAGTAGCCAGCCACTCCTCAACGTCTTGGCCGTCAGTGCCGCTGAAGATCGGTGGATGACGCAGTGGCCACACGCCGGGACATGTAGAGGCGGGAACTTGCGAGGTACCTTGGGGGGAGGGTTCTTCCGGCATTGCTGGCACTGCAGGTAAGGTGCGACTTCGTAGTTCCAGCTTCGAAGACTACCCAGCACTTCCACCAGATTATAAGAGGGTTTATTGAATAAAACCAAGTGGCTGGTTCAAGAGGCGTCCGTCACTGTCACGAGCTCAGCTCTTCATCGTAGTCGTCTTTTAGGTGCTCCAACTAGATACTGTCTCTCTCCCTCTTCCCCACTACAATTAATATATATATATATACATATATATATATATATATATATATATATATATATATGCTTGTTTCGCTTGGGCGCGTGTAGAATGAACGTTGTCTGGTTATCTGTAGTGGCCACTGACATAATGAATAATGTGCACTAGGACAAGTTATTCGCACTGAAATTGGCGTATTGGCGTTCCCTCTAGCTACACATAAATACGTATAGCGCAATCATGATGAACGTACCTGATTCATCTTCCAACTATTGCTTATTTCGATATTCTCCTAAAGTCCATTGACAAACTTTAGAGGTTTTCACAATTTTTTTTTCTCGCTTTATCATAAATATCATTAAAAGTATATAGCTCTTAGTGCTTACAGTACGCACACCAGTTGCGAGAAGCTGCCATCCTAAGTTTTATATTCGCCCCACCGCGGTTATCTAGTGGCTAAAGTACACGGCTGCTGAGCCGCTGGTCGCGGGATCAAATCCCGGATGCGGCGGCTGCATTTCCGATGGAGGCGGAAATGTTGTAGGCCCGTGTGCTCAGATTTCGGTGCACGTTAAAGAACCCCAGGTGGTCGAAATTTTCGTAGCCCTCCACTATGGCGTCTCTCATAATCATATAGTGGTTTCTATTCGTTAAACCCAACATATCAAATCATCCATCAGGTTTTATATTCGCTATACAAAGACATTCACATCGGCTGATTGGTGACGTACTCAGCAGCAATATGGCACGTATGTCCTCTATTGAGCCCGAAAAGGAGATAAGCTTTGCTACAAAAATTTATTGCGATTACTTTACCAGCGTCCACTTCAAAATAGTGCAAGTACAAACGCGCCAAACAACCGGTTTGTTATAAGCAACATTTGCGTCTAACTAGAACAAAAATTGCCGACCTTTTACCCTTGGAACCTAGTTATCGCGATCAGAATATAAGTTTCTCTTGCATTCGCAAAAACTATGCAAATATAGTGTTTCATTACACCCCGCCGCGGTGGTCTAGTGGCTAAGGTACTCGGCTGCTGACCTGCAGGTTGCGGGATCAAATCGCGGCTCCAGCCGCTGCATTTCCGATGGAGGCAGAAATGTTGTAGGCTCTTGTGCTCAGATTTGGTTGCACAACAAAGAACCCCCGGCGGTGGTCAAAATTTTCGTAGCCCTCCACTTCGGCGTCTCTCACAATCATATGGTGGTTTTGGGACGTTAAACCCAACATATCTTTTAATCAGTGTTTCATTACGCCTGATAACGTGGTACCGAAGCAGCGAGGTTCAGAGTGAGTGCGGCTGTGATAGCTTTCCTCAATGGATCACGTGGCATGACGTCATGCCTACGACACTCGCTCTCTGGAGGCTCGAGGTATTCATGACACGATTAATGACCGTGTAAAGCTTGACAAATACACGCACAGAACACTAACCTGAACTGATGCGCGTTGGATCGTACTCGCACAAGTGAATAGTACACTTGTTTTCAGTGCCATTTTATTTCCGTTGACTGCTTTCCGCAGTGCAGGGTAATCAGCCGGTACTCTGGTATGCTAATCCCACTGCTTTGCATTCCCCACGAGGTGGTATTATAGCACTTGAAGTGTCGCTTCGCTAGGCCCGATGGTACGGGTTCGATTCTCTGCCGCAGCAGCAGCAGCACTTTGATATGAGTTAGAATGGAAGAAGGTTCCTGTTCTTTGAATTAGGCACACGTTAATAGGTGCCAAATGGTCACACTTATTCTGCAGGCCCACACTATAGGGTGCTGCATTATAATATGGTTAATTTGGTTTATAAAAGCAGAGCGATAATTGTTGTTACTAATTTATTTCCTCCGCATTTCATACTTGCTACTTGTGTTATCCAGCATGACAGTGAACGCACCTTTCAAAATCTTTTGTCTTCCCTATCAATTCAAAGGTGTTCTTGAAAAGTTCGCGTTCAGCAATTATTGACAACTTGAATAGCTCCCCACAGTGAAGGCAGGTGTATGAACACTTCCCATCTGTCTCACCATCTGGACCTGACGGTATTCCTGTTTATGGCCGTGGTCACTTCTTCATAGAGTGAAGCAATTACTGGACTCCAACGAAAGGGGGGAACATGAAAGTTGTAAAAGGAACTTAGAAGCGTGGCGGTATGGCGCTATATCTATCGCCGTAAATGGTAGCGTAATTTGAAATATGTAACTTTAATTAGCGGCGACAAAAATTCTTTAAACACTTGTTTTTGGTCTGTCCGTATTCCCTACGTGAATCAGGCACGAGGTTCATTCGCTACCCTGGACTGTTGAAAGAGAGGGCCCACTTTATATAGTAACATAAAAATGGTGCTGCGCTAGGTTTCACCCACGCAATCACATTAAATTTTTAATTTCAAAGCGTGCTTCGAAAGCAAGAACGGACTACAGGATTACTTTTATATTTTTTCGCCGCTGCGCTTTCTATTTCGTTTTGCACGCTGCTTGAACAATGCGCAGCTATCCCACTGTTATATATCGTTGAAAAATGTGTTGCGTTGCGCTCATTGTACAATTAAAGTTTTCTCTATGCAGTTTGCTTGGGTACCTTGTTGAGGATTACTTATTCAAACGCATCGCATATCATCGTAGTACCTTTCTGGGATATTTTTTCACGTAGTCCTGAAAAATGTATCTACTGAACAGCAAACGGTGCAAATTCGGCTTAATGGGTTGGTTGGAAGGTCAGTGCGAGATTAATTCGCGTGGAAGAGCTTACACGCTGAAACTTTAATTTTGTGGTCTTAATTAAAAGTGCCCTGGGTAATTTATACGCCCTCGTTTTCAAGCTTCATCATGGCTGTTCTGTGATAATAATTATTGATATTGTCACGGGAGTGTAACGTGGACGAACGGAGCACACTGCGAGTCGAATAATAAAGTGTTTATTTGGGCGAACTTGTGCCCAGTAAACGGAAGGTTGGATTACAGTAGCAGTTGCACTGATAGTGGCGAACGGAGAGTCGGCCATCGATCAACCACTGACAAGCGGCGAAGTGGGTCGGCAATTATACTCTTGCCATCGAATGTTCTAGCGTTATCGCTGGCGGTGACGAGTGTTCCAGAATAATCTATTCAGTTCGCGGAGTGGGCGAGATCTTATCGAAATGATCTACTAAAGTCCCGAAGCTTCTCGAAAACTGCAGGTGCGGTTTGCGCTGAGAATTGTGAGGTGTATTAGGGCGATAACAAAGCTTGAGGAATGGCACGTGGTAATATTATTAAGTACAATATTATTAATAGTTAAACTTTGCGCTCAATTTTTTTTCGAAAAAGGGGGGGGGGGGCAAATCTTCTTTTGTAAAGCGTTCCTTGGGCACTGGATATGACTTTACGAAACTGACGTTTAAAGAATAGAAATTGCGTGCACGCTGGCAGTAATATAAGCTGAACTGTTGTTTAGTAGGCAAAATTGTTTGAAATTGCCATGAGCAAAGCAGATTGTTTGGTGCAAGGCACGCTCTTATGTCCCTTAGAAGTATGGCAGTTTGGGCTGGTTGGTATGACATTGCAATTGTTCTGGCGCGAGAATAGAACATTTGTCAATCTTGACTCTGTCGTCGTTCTGTTCTCGCGCTATAACTATCGTCTTATGTCCCGTTTTTCGTGCAGTGCTCGCCATTGAACCACGTAAAGTATGCAATAATTTGAAAATCATAACAATCTTATTTGTAAGACGACCCCCCCCCTCTAACTAGGAATGAAAGCAGCTAAAAAAGCAGAATAGTTCGCTTAATTTGAAATACATGCTAACGGGTTATGTGCGTGTTTTCTTTTTTTATTGCTCTTTTTTGGTGTTCGTACACACTGTTGCCCTTTGTTATGTTGAATGCCTTATCTAGCGCGTAGGTGCTATGGTTTCCTAGTTCTTTTCAGATTGTTTCAGTTTCAGGGGCATGCGGACCGTACCGTGAAGGTGGATACACATGAGGGAACTAAGCGAGAATTTTCGCAGGGGACAGCGCATCACGTGAAGCATGCGTCATCTAAACTTGCCGTGCTTGCCTAATCCGCTCTACTCCACTCGAGACGCGGATGGAAATGCGTCGTGGCTATTTCGATATGTCCGTTTGACGGTCGTCTGCCTTCGATCGAGAGGATTCAGCGTCAAATATGTCAACATTGGTCGGATTGGTGTGGCTAGAAAACAGGCTGCCGGCTTAAAAGCCATGTGTTTTGCGGCAATGACCGAATCTGTTTCGTGCCACAGTGGAAGAGGCGAGTAGTTATTAGTGGTTTTGGGGGTGGTTTGGTGGTTTTCATTCACAGCACGTGGCCTGCGTGACCACGTAAGCGTGCTTCATAAGCGTATGAGTCGAAAGTATGCACGATGATTTCGCGAACGTAGGTCCGGCTGTGTGCATGCGACGTCTCTGCTGCTGCGCCGGATTAAACTAATAATGCGACTATTCGGTCCATGGAGCAGCGGGATCAGGCTCTCGCGTGTTAATCGAGCTCAATTATCCCCACAAAGATTAGGTCAGCTGCATAAAGCTTCAAGGCCAGCCTTGCTCTCTAAGACCAGGACTAATCATGAAAACAGATAATGATACTTTTGATAGCAGTTTAATCTTCAGACGTATATATGAATGCTGTCAGTTCCAAACAACGCAAAAAAGACAGCGGTAAAAGAAACTCATGACGTATCGCGAACTCTTGAAATGTTGGTTTTCTTTAGAATCCCGCCTCTATTTTATACTCGTCTTACTTCAAAAACTCGAGTAAGCAACCATAAAACAGGAAAAGATGAGTTACGAAAACGCCACGTCAGCGCGTAAAAAATCCTAGCATATCCACGTAGTGAACGATAATTGGGATGAAGCATCCGTTCGTTCATTCGTTCGTTCGTCTGCCTGTCTGTTTGTCTTTATAGGACAGCGCCTTCTATCGTATGATGAGGGATACGCTACTGGGTACGCCAGAGGGACGAGGGATCGCCAAGGTCTTTAGAAATGGAACGCAAAGACTAGGTGCCTGATCTAGATGGTGGATTTAGTGAAGGCGGTAAACTAGTTAGCGGGTTGGGAGAGCGCCTACTCGGTGCTCGGTGGCGGAAACCACTGAGCGAGCGAATGTGCGGTGCGCGCAGCGGAGTGCCAGCCTTCTGCCGTGAGCGCGCCCTGGTTTTGCTCAGCACGCTTGCCCGGCTCAGCGAGCTTCGCCGTAGATGACGGTGGTATAACACATCAGTATAAGACAAAATTGGTATGAAACGAAACTTAAACGTGTCTTCAGAGACGTAATTGAGCATTTACTGTGCATTGTTTCACCACAAGGGCGGATTAATGAATGCCACAGACAAAATTGCGAAGCCATGCAAAAATGAAGAGCAGCTTAAAACATGAAGTGCGCACCGCAAGCAGTAAGCACCGCAAGAAATGAGCATACACAGGACGAGTGCTGACTGACAACTGTCACAGCTATACATTTAAAGCGCGCTGTTTGAACAGAAAGAAAGGCGCACAAAACGAATTGACATGTATACACAGGACAAGCGCGAAAAACTGACACAATGCTTTCTTTCTTCTTGTAGTAGCAGCATACTCCTTTCGCAAAAGCGGCCGCGGCAGCAAGTGAAGTGACACTTGTGCTCTCTGAAATCACTAGTCTGAGAAGCGCTTGCCCAGGAGAGGGCCACTCATCGCGTTGCTGAGGGACACTCGTCGAAACGCGAGAGACGGCGACCTTCTGACCACGCCCCACTCCACAACGCGAGCTTGTCACGCCATCCTGCTACTGAAAAAAAAAACGCTCTGAAGTTGTGGAGCTCTTAAGACTGCCAAATGGTGGATGGTGTACATAAATGACATGCCGTTGATAGTTTCGCGAATGTTCGCTCCGTGGTCTACTGGTTAGAGACGCGTGCAGCGGATCGATAGGGCACTGTGTCGACGCCACATGACGAAGCGTTTCATTCGAGTTTTTTTTCTTTCCGATCTATTAGTATGTTGCTTACAACGTCATATCCGTGACGTAAATACCTCAGCGGAGCCGTGGTAAACCCCGGCCTACAAAAACTTTGTGTGAAAAAGCATCACAGCCCTCCACTACTGTGATGGTTCACGGAAGCCAGAAAAAGTATAGGTTAGTGCCGGAAAAATTGGACCATCTCCCCGAAGCCCGAAGCGAAATCTGTTGGATGCGAAGCAGCAGCGTTGCGGACGAGTGGCGTCCCAATCTACTCGGTTCCGATAAATTTTCTGGCCGAATTCAGCAAGCCAGACACAATCACTTCGAGGGCTGTTGCGTCAACACTTCATCTTGAAATGAAAACGAGCGCTCAATATTGAGTGGGCCCATCTAAACAATGCCGATGTGACGCTGGCTCTATATATGTTCGATCCATTCCTAGCCACTAAGCTGTCTACTGACTCATCTGTCTAATGTATTGGTTTGTCTTGGTGTCTTGCTAACACCATCTGTGTGTGCCGCCCAGTCTGGCAACGCTCGACAGTTTTGATGCTCTGAGGTCAGCAGTAGGCCGCAAATGTTCTAACTAACCTATCGTACAACCTTGCTCTTCTGAAATTCAGTTTTTTTATCGTATAATCTTGCGTTTCTGGATGTCAGCTTTCTAAACAAGGGAGATGTGTCGGTTCGTGTCAGTGTCCCGCCAGCACCATCCACGTACGCGACCCAATCTGGCATCTCTCGAGCACTTCTGGTGCGTAAAAATAAACACCAGCCTTTCCGAAGCCACCGTACTTTTCTGTGTGGTATCCAGTGCAGGACATCTTTTTTCTTCTTTATGGCTGCTACGACCCATTGCTCGTGATAATCATGCCATTTCGCGGCAAGTATGCCAACGAAAGATCATTTCACCTCCGATGTAAGTAGACGCCGGAAATGAAAATACGTTCTTTACATAGCCTCATAATTATTTGCGTCAAATCATTAGTGCTCTACAGCGTAGAAAAATTAAAATACAGAGGTTAAATATATCCAGGGCAAGAAGACATATGAGTTATATTAAGTAAATAACCAAAGTCACAGCAAGGACCCTTGCATGGATAAATGAGTTGGACTCACCACTTTGCATAGGTCGTGCTTTGGAACTACACTTTTAAGGCTACTAAGATTTCCGACTGGATGAAAAATATTATATTCTTCAGTCACACGTGCTTCTCTAATTAGGTGTGCTATATAAGGAAATATAAGGAAGTGTACACTTTCTTCTGATTTCTGTGCAAGGAATATGCATTGAACCTGAGCCTTGAGAGGACTTCGCTGTTTAATATGAGCAAGCACGGTACGCATTTGAATATCTCCTCCGGAAATGGAAAGACGGGCAGGAAACGCGCAAGTAATAAAAAGAAAAAAAGCAAATTACAGAGTTGTTCTACTTGGCCATCTGCATAGCTCCTGCTTTCGAGGCCTTGAAGCGAGCAGGAGTCGTCCTCAATCTCCCACGTCTTCCCAAAGACGCCAAAAAGGCTGGATGGCTCCTAATTGGCTGCTGTCGCACCATATCACTCGTTTCTGCGGTTTCGTCTGCGCCAATCGTACATTTAGAAAGTTGCACGTGACACCCTTGTGTTCTTTTCGTTTTGTATTACTTATTTTCGTTTTCTTCTCATCTGACCTTTACAAGCGGACTTGACTGCAGCGTTTGGCATTGTACTTACCACAAAGACAAAGCTTGCGCTACTTTTCCCGCATACATTAGGAGGTTCTTCAGCTCAAATTGTTCTTAGAGATAAGGTACGTTTTCGTCCTTTTTTTATTGCATAACACAATGGCAAAAAAAACTAAATAAACGAAGAAAGTGATCATACGCTAACATTTATTGCAGTGCCGCAGATTAAAAAAAAATCGACCACACTAATTTGGTTTGTTGATGTTGCGCGTGTAAGGGTCTGCTCGGAAAGCGTCTCACCAGTCAGTGCTTCTTCATTTAGGGCACTTTGGGAAGTTGTTTAATCCATAAGTGTTGATGATATAAGTGACGGTCTTGCATACGCATCTTCCACAGACTGTGTATAGCGATAAAGAAATATATATTGTTTGGCTCTTCATCAAGAGACGTTGGGATAAGAAAACGAACAGTGTACTAATCAATTGTAATTTTTTTCTGCAGAGTTTGTTGGATAACCTCGCTGAATAGAATGGCGTGTTAGCAGCCTGCGAAGCAATGCTCTATTGTTTCAGGTTCATCACAAAGACGGCAGTTAACCGTCGAGACAAAAAAAAAGTCTTTTCTTTGAAACCATGTTTTGAAGCTATGTGCTTCAGAATGAAGTTTTTAAAAGAATCTTTTTGAATATGCACATTATGCACACCTCTTCTAACACATCACGTCCTTAAAGATTAAATATAATAGTCTGTACAATGAAGAAGGAAAGAGCATAGTTATCAAATCTTCATATAGTGTCTTGCGCGAAAATGTATACACATAGTCTATTGAAAAGCGGGTTTCAAAAATTCCAAGTGTAAAGCAAACTTCCCCCATAAATCCCTACTAACACGGCTGCGTGGAGAAGCTTGAAGGAACGACAACGTGAGGTAAGCAATTAACATAAGTAACTTGCAAGAACGACTGCATGATGGGGTGCGAACTTTGCTGTAAATCGTGAAACTGCTTTTCATGGATACGGATATTTTAAGCCCAACCTTTCATCACTAACTTGCCTGAATATGTTGTCACGACGCATGGGTTCATACGTCCAAGGTCATAGGATAGTTGCGAAAATACGATGGAAGCGTTGCACATAAAACCCGGCACAATTATTAAGCTGCAAAACGTAGTAAATCTTTGTTGCTGAAAAATGTATTACAAGCTTTGGCGCCACCATAAGTGAAAGGTGATGTCGGACAAATGCCCACGCGTGCTGCTCTAGCATTACGATGCGCTCCATTCAATAGCGTGCACTGAACTGATACTCGTCTAGTAGCCCACCAATATATTCTGGTAGAATGCTAGTCAAAGTAATGCCTGCAAACTAGCTTGGCGCACTGCCTTAAAGAACCCCAGGTGGTCAAAATTTCCGGAGCCCTCCACTACGGCGTCTCTCATAATCAAATGGTGGTTTTGGGACGTTAAACCCCACAAATGAATCAATTGGCGCACTGCCCCAGGAGCCAATTTGTGATACTAAACTTCTTAAGAAGTTTGAACGAGCTTTTCAAACAGCACCAAATTTACAATGGTTATAATCACATTTTCAACATTTAGTTCATCTGTATTAAAGATTGCTTCATAATTTGCATAATCCTATACTTTAAATTCATTCCCTAGTATATAGAATCCTTGCATGTAATCCACTTTTAATATAGTCAAACACAGCGGTTTAAGATAAAAGGCGAACAGAGGGGGTGACATTGGGCACCCTTACTTTACAAAAGAACCAATAAAAAAAGGTTTATAGAGGTAGTCATTAATCATTGAACGAGTTGAGTAACGGTTATTACTAAGCCTAGCACTATGGAGCCAATATTCACAACTTCAAGAAGAGAGAAAAAAAATGAATGGTTCCCACGATCAAAAGTTTTTGGAATCTGGATGCATCGCAAGATGTTTTTGAAAACTGTAGCAGTACTGAAGAAGTGTGCGCGCTACGTGTATATTGCTCTGCAAGGAGTGCCTCATAATTCCACATGTCTGATTAAAATCAATTGGAATCGACATCGCAAATTAGAACCGGTTTGAAAACACCTTAAAAAACTTATAATCAACATTCTCCAGCAATATATTGGTCTGTACATCTCAATAATTTTTTTGTTCAGACCATTCGGTATCAAGACAGCGTAGCTCTTAAAAAGAGACCATGGAAGCGTCTCCATGTTATAAGTTGTTTCGAAAATATCAAGAGAAATGGGAGAGAGAAAGTTTCTGAAAGTTTTACTGCATTCAACTGAAATGCCATCTAGGCTATACGTCTGCTTCAAAATAGCGTTAAAATTCTTTCCTCTGCGTGATAATGCATGGAAAATTACGTCAGTTATTTACGAGCGCACGCGCCTTGTATACATGCTACACAGAATAAGATGTACAATCGCAATATTATAGCACGATACAAGCTTGCACTGGCATTGTGCGTCCGAACATGTGAATATCATTACATCTTTGTGGTTTAGAGCCGGCCACTCATTATGAAAGGCACACTAGTTACATCTCATAATCTTTAAGACCATGTAGTGGGTGCATAGCAAGTTCGAAAAGATTTTATGCGCATAACTGCTCGTTTTTTAAACCCATACCCATACCCACAGAGTATTAACGATTACCCATATTGCAGCCATACACGCGAAAGCTTCACTGAAGCAAGGCTCTTTTAAATTTAGCGATGAGATGTTAGTAATCCACATTTTACACTTCTCGAGTAACGTCATACAATAAGAGTACGCACTCAGTGGTTGAAGTACACGCTACAGACAGGATATAGCTACCGGGCTCAACTCTTAAAGGCAAAGCTGACGCGTCCACTAATTTCTTTTCTTTTTTTGTTGAAGTGTCTAGCAACCGTATCAAGATGGCAGTTGCCCGGAATAAACTGCTGGGGGTAGTTCTCTCTGCTGGTCACCCCTATGTGGGAATTGTGAAGAAAGAATGTGCTTTGCACTCTCGATATCGGAGGATTCGGGAAAAGGTGCAGCGCCGGATGTAGCAGTTTTGGCTCTCACGCATGCTGTGACTTGTACGAATCTTTAGAGGTGAAGCTCTTTAGAGCCCAGTCTCGTCTAGTGACGTATCGGCGTCTACAATAGTACCACAACACCTGCTTCACAACAGCCCCGCCGCAGTGGTATAGTGGCTATGGTACTCGGCTGCTGAGCCGCAGGTCGCGGGTTCAAATCCCGGCTGCGGCGGCTGCATTTCCGATGGAGGCAGAAATGTTGTAGGCCCGTGTGCTCAGATTTGGGTGCACGTTAAAGAACTCCAGGTGGTCGAAATTTCTGGAGCCCTCCACTACGGCGTCTCTCATGATCATATTATTACGGGTAACTTATTTAATAAATTAAATACGATGCACTGTGCTCGGCGAACAAGATGGCGACAGTTCATCAACAACCAGCCACCAACGTCGTCTTTCTCTTTCTTCCAGACAGGCTGTGCCGGCTGTTGTGTATCATAACCCCCCGGCGGTAGAAGCACCGTCTCGAGGCTTGAGCAACTCGGATGCGGTAGAAGGAGGGTGATAGGGCTTGAGTCGAGCTATGTGCACGATGTCACTCGAAGGTGACGATGATGACGTTGAATTGGTTGGAACGATCTCGTAAGTAACGTCAGTCACCTGGCGAACGACGCGGTATGGTCCAGTGTAGCGTGACAGCAGTTTTTCCGAAAGCCCTACACGCCGGGTGGGGGACCAGAGGAGGACAAGGGAACCCGGTGAAAAGTGCACGTTTCGATGATAGGAATCGTAGAGCTGTCTTTGGTGCTCCTGTGAAGCCTGCAGGCGGCTGCGGGCAAGTTGGCGTGCGTGGTCGGCTCGCGCGATGGCTTCGCCGGCATACTCCCTGACCGAGGGCAGCAAGGTGTCAAATGGTAGGGCGGGTTCTCGGCCGTATAGAAGATAGAATGATGAATAGCCGGCAGTGTCGTGACGTGACGAATTATATGCGAACGTCACAAATGGCAAATGAACGTCCCAGTCCTGGTGGTCAGCCGCTACGTATTTAGAGAGCATGTCGGTTAAGGTGCGGTTGAGGCGCTCCGTAAGACCGTTCGTTTGCGGATGGTATGAAGTGGCAAACTTGTGCTTGGCACAGCAAGAGCGCAGGATTTCATCAACGACAGCTGATAGGAAGGTGCGGCCCCGGTCAGTGAGAAGTTGGCGTGGAGCTCCGTGTTTTAAAATAATATCATATACCAGAAAGTCCGCCACATCTATTGCGCAACTCGTCGGAAGTGCTCGTGTGATAGCGTACCGTGTCACATAGTCAGTGGCGACAGCGATCCATTTGTTGTCTGAGTTGGAGATCGGGAATGGGCCAAGCAGGTCGAGGCCAACTCGAAAAAAAGGTTAAATGTGAATGTCGATCGGCTGAAGGAATCCAGCTGGTAGGGAAGATGGCTTTTTGCGGCGCTGGCAGGGTTCACAAGCGGCGACATAGCGTCGAACAGAGCGGGCAAGACCAGGCCAAAAGAAACGACGACGTACACGGTCGTATGTGCGAGAGACGCCCAAGTGGCCCGCCAAAGGAGCGTCATGAAGTTGGTTGAAAACAGTCGCACGAAGATGTGCTGGTATGACGGGGAGCAAGTCATGGCCATATGGATCGAGGCTACGGCGATACAGGATGCCGTCTTTTACCAGGAACATTTGTATAGATGCGTCGCGAGGCCTTGACTCAAGTTTGCCAATGATGGTTCGCAGGGAAGCATCCAGGCGTTGTTCGTGCCCAAGGTTGAGTAGCTGCGTCACAGACAGAAGGTCTGGAAAGGTGTCAGTATGGGCAGCCTCTTCCACAGGGTAGCGTGACAAGCAATCAGCATCTTGGTGTGACCGCCCTGTTTTGTACGTTACGGTGAACGTGTATTCTTGTAATCGAAGGGACCGACGAGCGAGGCGTCCTGTGGGATCCTTGAGTGAGGCCAGCCAGCGGAGTGCGTGATGGTCGGTGACTACCCGGAATGGACGCCCGTATAAGTATGGGCGAAACTTGGCGACTGCCCACATGAGAGCGAGACACTCACGTTCCGTGATTGAATAGTTGCGCTCAGCTGTAGATAGCAGGCGGCTTGCATATGCTATAACACGGTCATGTCCACGTTGATGTTGCGTTAGCATTGCATGATGCCATGCCCGCTAGCGTCAGTGCAAACCTCGGTTGGAGCTGATGGATCAAAATGGGCTAAAATCGGCGGTGTTGTAAGGAGCGTCGTGAGCTGGGAAAAAGATGAGGCTTGATCAGCGCCCCAGAAAAACGGGGTGTCCTTCTTCAGAAGGTTTGTGAGTGGGCGTGCAAAGATGGCGAAGTCCTTAACAAACCGTCGAAAGTAGGAGCATAAGCCCACAAAACTGCGAACGTCCTTTGTTGACTTCGGCACAGGAAAGTCCGTGACGGCGCGAATTTTCTTGGGATCCGGGTGGACTCCTTCGGCATCGATGATGTGGCCAAATACGGTTATTTGACGACGAGCAAAGTGGCATTTCGACGAGTTCAGTTGAAGTCCGGCTCGACGAAAAACTTCAATAATCGCCGATAAACGCTTGAAATGGGAGTTGAATGTGGGCGAGAAAACGATAACGTCGTCTAAATAACATAAGCAGGTTGACCATTTACACCCTTGGAGCAACGAGTCCATCATTCTTTCGAATGTGGCTGGCGCATTACAGAGACCAAAGGGCATAACTTTAAAGTGATAAAGCTCGTCAGGAGTGACGAATGCGGTCTTCTCACGGTCCATCTCATCCACAGCGATCTGCCAATAGCCAGATCGAAGGTCGATAGTGGAAAAATACGTAGCACCGTAAAGGCAGTCTAAGGCATCGTCGATTCTAGGCAACGGATAAACATCTTTCTTCGTAATTTTGTTGAGATGCCTATAATCTACACAAAAGCGCCATGTTCCATCCTTCTTTCTGATTAGGACGACAGGAGAAGCCCAGGGGTTACAAGAGGGTTCGATTATGTCTTTTGCAAGCATCTTTTCGACTTCCTGTTGTATGACTGTGCGCTCGGACGCGGAAACACGGTATGGACGTCGGTGAATGGGACTCGCGTCACCGGTATTGATGCGATGAGTAACAACACTCGTTCGGCTTAAAGCCGTGCTGGCGAAGTCGAAAATGTCACTATAGGACTCCAGGACGTGACGAAGGGTTTTCGCTTGATCAGGCGCGAGATCTGATGGTACCATGTAGTCAACGTCGACGCCCGATGAACGTGATAGAGTTGGTTCATTGTGTGAGGTGCAGCAATCATCCACTCTGAAGGGTTCAACCGTATGGTCTTGTAGAGCAGTAATTTCGGCCAGGGAGATACCTTGTGGAAGAATTCGGGCAGTGAGGGCGAAATTGACAATAGGAAGGCATGTGCGGTTTTCGACGATTGTCAAAATGGTGTGCGGAACAGCGACGCCATGCGTAAGCATCACGGCATGAATTGGTGCCACCATGTAATCGCCGTCAGGTACAGGTGGTGTAGAGAAGATGTCGATATGTGTGACACAGTTAGGCGGAAGGCGTGCGAAATCAATGCAGCAAAGGCGACTTTGGGGTGGGTTGGTCAGATCAGAAAGTAGAGGCATTTCAAGGTCAAGACAGCCAGCTGAACAATCTATAAGGGCCGAGTGAGCGGTTAAAAATCTATGCCTAGAATTACTTCATGAGGGCAATTTTCTATAACAGTGAAAAAAACAGCAGTGCTTCTATCGGCGATAGTGACACGGGCAGAGCACATGCCAATAATCGCGGCAGTTCCCCCGTCGGTGACCCGAACGGCTCGGTTCAAGGCGGGTGTGACAACTTTCTTTAGGTGGCGATGAAGAGCAGCACTCATTATGGACACATGCGCACCGGTATCGATCAACGCGCGCACAGGTACATTGTCTAAAGTAACGTTCAACAGATTCCAGGTAGTCGGTAATGTTAGACGAGGATTTCTTGCAGAGGTCGTCGTCAATGCAGCTTCACCTCCAGAAGCTGCACTGCCTCGTTTTCCTGTCGGGGGCGCTGCGAATAGGTCGGAGAGGCAGGACGGCGTTGTGGGGGCGAACGAGATTGACGGCGAGCAGAAGATGGATGGTGAGCGGGCGTAGCGAGGTCTCGTCAGAGGTGCGGCAGAATCAGAGGATGTGGTCGGCATAGGGGAACCAAAATCAAATGTTGAGGACGACTGGTGGTCAGAAGTGGCTTGGGTAGGAGGCACATGGCGTGCCGGCGGAGCTCAGTGATTGCGGCAGTGGCGAGCAATATGACCGACACGTCGGCAGTTGAAGCATATGGGCTTGTCGTCCAGTGTACGCCATTCGGACAAATTGCGCTGTCGAGAGTAGTTGGAACCAAATCGAGGAGCGCATGGGCGACGATAAAAAGGCTCGGCAGAGTAGACTAGTTGAATGGGGTGTAGGCCGACGTTCGATAATTCTTGACGAACGACGGCTTGTATCAGTGAGATAGTGGTCGGTGAAGGATCAGGCGTTGGAAATGGAGTAGCTACTGGTTGGGCTGCCTCGACCTCACGACGAATGATGCGGGTGAGGTTGTCACAACGGGGAACTGGGCGGACGGAGTCATCACAAGAGGAAGTAGCAGCTGTGTTCGGCAGGCGCGTGATGCCGTGGGTGACGCGGCGGGCTTTAGCCTGTTCTAGACGGCGGCACTCTGTCAGGATCGTGTCGATTCTCGTGACATTATTAAAAACCAGCAGGTTGAAGGCACCGTCAGCAATCCCTTTGAGGACATGGTTAACTTTTTACTTCTTCTGACATGCGCTGGTCGACCTTGCTACAAAGCGCCAAGACGTCAAGAATGTATGAGACGTACGATTCAGTAGACGTCTGGGCGCGAGTGGCGAGAGTCTTCTTGGCAGCGAGCTGACGACCAGATGAATCGCCGAAAAGATCACGGATCTTTGATTTGAAAAGATCCCAGCTTGTGATTTCGGCTTCGTTGGTTTCGAACCATGTCCGCGGCGTGCCGTCGAGATAGAACACAACATTGGCGAGCATGAGCGTGGGATCCCAGCGGTGGGTAGCCCTGACTCGCTCGTACCGGTGCAGCCAGGAGTGAACGTCGATGGTGCCGTCAGCGGAGAAAGTTCCAGGATCCCGCAGGGGTGGCAGGGTGACGTAGGTTGTCGACTCGGATCGAGATACCGGTGGGGATGAGGTACTGGCAGTTGAAGTAGCCGAAGAGTCCCCGGTGTTGCGACCGCTGCGCGTCTCCATCGAGGTACGCGAGTCGTCCACCTCCACCAATAATGTTACGGGTAACTTATTTAATAATTATAAATACGATGCACTGTGCTCGGCGAACAAGATGGCGACAGTTCATCAACAACCAGCCGCCAACGTCGTCTTTCTCTTTTTTCCAGACAGGCTGTGCCGGCTGTTGCGTATCAATACGGTGGTTTTAGGACGTTAAACCCCACAAATCAATCAATCAATGAATCAATCAATCTGCTTTACAGCTGTGACAAAAACCACCCGCAATGTCCATCTGTCGGTCCGTGCTTCCATCAGTTCATGCGTCCGGCCGTCGGGCCATGCATTCATGCTTTCATTCGTTCGTCCGCCCATCTGTCAGTCTCTCCTTCATGCTATCTGGTGACTTGGACGTAGACATTATGGACCTTCTGACATAGCTTCGCCCACTCTTCATCATTCACTTCGTTAAGATGGATGGAATTTTTTCCCGTTTATACTGTACGCGCTTGGAGTTCTTGCGCGTATATTACGGACGAATATCGGCTTCGCCCAGTCATACGCAACTTCACTGTCAACATAATAAATGTTTTACGACCTACTGGAGTCGAGCTCAAGACATCACGAATAGAAACTCGTCGAAAGTGTATTCCTTATGAAAGAATGCATGAGGTTTAGGAGAGTTTCCCGAGTGGAAGCAGCTGCAATAAAAATGCTTAGCGCCGCGCTTCACGAAGATTGGTGCGTCTTTTGACCAATAACTGCGCGGTGCCAGTAAAGGTCACTAGATAATGGAATTACTCGCATGCTGGTTGACTGCCCTGTCAATGTTGCAGCCGAGACTAATATTGTAGGAATTGTCTGCAATATTATTATACCTATTCATGTAGGTGACGTGTTTCAACTTATAATAAAGAAAAAAATATTACTGCATAGGGAGGACAGTTATTTGTTCACGCTCGAAATGGCCGTCAACCAATGTAATTACAAACAACAGACATTAAAGAGCCCGCCTTATCATTTAAGCTAGCAAGGTATCACGCAACTAAATATACATGTCCTTGCCATCTGTCTCTTTGATTGATTTGTGGGGTTTAACGTCCGAAAGCCACCATATGATTTTGAGAGACGCCGTAGTGGAGGACTCCGGAAATTTTGATCACCTGGGGTTCTTTAACGTGCACCCAAATCTGAGCACACGGACCATCTGTCTCTTTATCGGCCAACAAAATTTCATATGTCACTGGTATACAACACGTGCGTCTAAGGTTGCGTCCTTTGTCCGCTTCACACTCTGTGACACAAGTTAGGAGTTGGTATAAGGAAGGTCGCTTTTGTCACGAACTATTGTTAGATCGCGTTCTGTCTTTCTACACTGTGTTACTTCTTGCGTTCCGAGTTATTGTGCGCAGCAGCTTATATCAAGGTAAATTATATACCAAAAAGACGAGCTGAAACTTCCTGACATTCTCAGGTACCTTTTCTAAACCAGTGCATCTTTTCATATTGTTAAGATGGTTTTGTTTCAGCAGTACTGAAGCAAGACTTATGCGCCTACACAAAACGCAGTGCTCGCTCACATGAATTTAACTTTGTTCTATCTGTTCTATAATCTTTTTTACTAAATAAATAACAACGTGCCACATTGACAGTAATCCAGGCTTCCCTTGAAGGCATTATTTGAGGGTGGCCCAACAAATTGACTCTCGAGTGAGTGACACTTATTAGCACCGTACCACGCGTCCAACAGACGTCGCCACAAGGATAGCCGGCAGTGATTGAGTGGTTGGGAACTTAAGCTTGATGCAGAAGATGCCTTAAGCTTCCTACTTGAGAACAAATATGCTACTCCTTATTACGCTACATTCTGCCGAAAACGTTGTTGCACTTGGCAGCATCGCCGAGTATTTTAAAGACAATACTACGTGGCAAGTCGGTAGGAAGGAAAACAATTCACACGGCCCTTTGTGCAACGAGGTTTTACACAGCTTCTAGGATTGGAGGCATTGAAAAAAGTCCACCGCTCACTTAGATTTTCACCGCCTTAGCGATGTCCACATTTGACCGAGGAACAATGTCACGGGATGACGCAGCCACGTCCCACGACATTATAAGACGTCACAGTGATGTAAATCATTTCAGTGATGTGTAACGTCGTGATGTTTTCATATAGGGACGTCATCACGTGTCTGTGTTTTTTTTTCGCAGCGTTGATGTTGACTCCACCGATGCTGGCAGTCTATTTGTGAGGGTCAATTTCGATATGTTGAGACATTTACCTTTGGCCATTAGGTATCTAAGACTCTAAGGTATCTAAGAATTGATGTATTTGCTCTTTGTGTTTACAAGTTTTTTTCCTTGTACTTACTGCATGAGGAGGTAAGCAAAAATTAAATTCCGAAGAAACGACTGCCACAGACAGCAGTGGCGTTTAGTTTTTCCAAGAGACTAAAGAAAGCTCATTAATCTACCTCATTCTTTAATGTCGATGAATAGAACTATTGTGAACCTTTGAGGTCGCCCTTATTTTACTGCGTATAAAACTTCTTTTGAATTGCCTAAACTGCGCTTGCACCATGCCTTTCTACGTCCGAAGCAACGAAGATGGGATTCGACTGCGCAAGAAGAGATCGAGTAATAACATTGCATAAACTAGGAGAGAAGACACTCTTTTTACCTCACCGAGAGTCAGCATATTCTAAAGGTACGAACATTGATAGAGAAAACTACGTTGTAGGTACAACACCGGAAGCGGGCTCTTCACTCTCTGACATTCCAACATGACTGAACCGCAGAGGAGATTGAGTGAGCGTTTTTGTGACTGCAGTCATTTGTTTGCAGCAGTTGATGCTTTTCTTACTGGGGTTGTACGAAGGAAGCTGCCGTTCAGTGGACATGCACTTCACTCTTTGGGCCAATACGGCAACAAAAAAAGAAGCTACAAGAAGTACAAAGCATCTCTTAGCGTGTCACAGTAGTATATCCTTTTTTTTTCACGCGGAAAGCTTTGATTAACACGGACTGAAGACGTCTCCACCGGCCCGTTTGGCCGCAGGCATTTTCATGAGGATCACGGTGCGTCATTCACTCTCAAGCGACGCATGCGCGGCATTCGCAGAAGTTCACTCGGCGGCTGACACCATGCTGTACGAATCTTTATGGTTCCAAGATCAAAGTGGCTTCTGTTTTGTAACAGATGCTCCGAAGTACCAGAATCATATTCAGAGAAGGCGTTTTTTTTCATATTCTCCATTGTCCATGACAAAGGTAGGCTTCGTAACCTGCAATCTATCATCTTGGCCAATAAAGTTATCTCGTTAGAAACCCTGAGTAGTTTATGCGTGCCGTGGCAATCCAAAGAGCACGTTAAGCGAATGTCTGTACGCCGATACTTGCTTTAAGGGGGCCTTCTCGCTTGATGGTAAAGGTAGAATAAAAACCCCTGAAGATGTGGAACAATAGCGACAATATTACCGACAAACAAACAGCTCGATTTCTTCGCATACTATATTTCCAGTAACATGACACAGGATCCCTAAAAAAGGAGCTTGAAGTAAGTAATACTGTTAATACGGTATATCTCCAGGGTTACTTTATAACAAAATCACCAGACATGCTTCATTTATAGGCATCATTAAGCCTGAGGGACGCATAAACCGTTTTTTTTTCTTACTCACAAACGTCGAGATGGAAAATGTGCTGATGACCTTAAGGTCAGGCCGTTTTGAATTTGCGGGTGTCGCTAACCTTGTGATCAAATCACAACAAGATTCTTCAACGATATCACAATCGCCTTAAAGTGACGCAAACTGGAAGTTACATTATTATAGTTTGTTAATCTACTGCCAGTACTGTTCAAGCACTCTGAATCAAGCCGTGAACTGCATGATAAAAAAATGGGCCTAAGCAACATTTGTGTATTCGAAAAACCACTCGACTGCTTGATCTTTTCACGAGCTCATGAAACATTGGTAACGAAACGCAATGAAATGCTGCTAACTTTTCATACTCTCGGTACCGACTTTTCATGCGACATCTAGGCCCGTCCGTGCCTTCTAGGCGTTGAAATACAAGACATGTCTTATGGGGTCACCCAACGGGTTATGCCATTTTTCTCATCTGGTTAAAATAACGTGATCTGAAAAAAGTGCTATTATCGTAGAACCTTTTCTGGTTTGAAACATTTGCCGGCACGCTCTGGGTGTTCACGCAGATTTCTTTCGTGTATATAGAACTGTTAACTCGGGCTTCATGTCCAAAAACACGCCGTAGTGAAGCGCTCCGGAAGATTTGAAAATATGGTGTACCTTACCGTGCCCCGGCATAGCACAGAACATGAGCCCGTTGCATTTTGTCGACCACCGCGGCCGGGATGGAACGCACGACTTCAAGTCAGCAGCCAAGCACGCTAACCGCAACACCACTTCGGTGGACACTCTCCTTTATCGACTGTTTTTACACGCTCATCTCTTCTGAAAGTTCGGCATTGTTTCCAGATTGGTTCCTACAGAATGAAACAAAGGCAATACACTGCAAAAAAAAAACCTTCGCGACTGTTTCGGTTGTTCTTTTTTTCATGCAATATGTACATGCGGCTTTTCTTCAGGCAGTATGGTGCTCTGTCAAACTGTTCTGACATAGCGAGGTGGTCAAGCGCTCGTAAGGCACCCCACAAAGACAACCGCTTCGTAGTTCGCTTGATTTATCAGATATCTCGCACCTATGCGACAACAAAAACGTTTTCTTTGTTTAGTCCTTAGTCACAGGCTTAAATTACACTTGCCTTTGATGGGGAAACCAATTCCTGGCGTCTAGCCCATTCCAACAGCAAAGTCAGGCTTTGGCAGACGGTGTAAAGGGAGCCTTCGCTAATAAAGCTTCCGTTGAGCACGTTGGAAATGACGACGAGAAAATAAAGTATATGTGAGATTGGATATTTTTGCTACATTTGTTACCTTAGTGGCACAGTCTTTGAAAGGACCTTTGCGTCGGCGTAGCGGGTGAGGAAGAGAGCTGGTATGACGATCCATTTGTTTCCAGAACTCAACGCCGGAAACGACCCTTGTAGGTCTCCGGAGGAGGTTATGGGCGTTATAATAGGAAGGTGATTATTTTCACTGAATTGGTGTTTCCACTAAATTCAGTATATAGGGCGTGGCGTCGCCGCGGTGGTCACTGGAAGCGACAGTCACGCGTTAAGGCGTTGTGAATTCTGATTACAACTATTATATTTTTACACGTGTGCTAACAAGAAGTCGTCTGACAATTCTTACTTTGAGACCTCTTTCTGTGCTATAAAAATTGTCTGTTTGTATTGTATTAAATATTGAATAAACGTCTAAACCTAACCTTGAGCTTAACTGCACATTGCAATGACCATGGCTTGTTTGCTGCTACTGCGTCTACAATCATAGAACATCTGTATCTCCTACTCTGACTTTCTTGCTAGGAAGCGCAGCCACTATTACAAAGAACACACAACAGAAGCGCTTATAGAACACACAACATAAGCGCTTGTGTTGTGTGTTCTTTGTAATAGTGGCTGCGCTTCCTAGGAAGATGGATCCTTACCAACTGGCCCAATACAATTGTTTATTGTCCTACTCTGAGTCGTGTTATTAGACCCTGCTGTAGAAACCGCCTTGAAATTGCACGAGCTTTCGTTTACCATTAGATACCGCAAAAACAGTCGGCAGAAAATAGGAGTTTTTGAAGTTACATCAACTGCAGTTTTCAAAAGAGAACGAGTGCTGCTAAAGAATGGCACAGAGCGAAGCTAATGAGCCTAATACTAACTTCTCACTGTATGGGAGATCACCACAATAACAACAAAGAAGATCGATAATAGGAGAACTACTCCTACAAGCTGGGCAGCTTGCCTAACGGTAACCATAGCTGCAGTTTGTAACCAGATTTTCGCTCTGCAGTACAAACAAAATTGCTTATCCACTACAGGAAACATAATTAAATATATAATTTAATGCCTGGCGACGTTTCACAAGGTATAGGTAGATAAGAAAAGTGGTGCACGTCCAGCAGATTTGTATTAGCCCTATGAGCTCCCAGACCAGTCGCAAATTGAGTACTCTCCGTGCACTCAACTGTCTCGGCTAAGTACCACGGCACCTACTCTGCAAACTTCCGTATTGCCCGTATCCAGAAAGTTTCATGGATGATACATACAATTTTAGTGATATTGCCTCGAATAATCAGGCAACGGTAATTAGCCTGTCTTAGCTCTCGGAAAGCAGAGCAATTCAGCGAGACTTCTTCCGGGCCAACAGCTTGTCCCGGGTTTACCGTGAGCGTTGTTCGGCAGGAGTTACACCACTATATTTCTTCCGGTCATTCTAGTGCTTCCAAAGTGACAGCGTAACCCCTGGTCACTCCGTATACCAGTTTCGAGTGGTACCGACCCGAGCGTAAAAATATGCACGCTCATATCTCTGATCAATGCTTTTCTCAAGAGCTCAAAAAAATGCAAACGGACACACAACTTGCTGGACATGCAGTTTGTTCATCCCATTCAACTTTTCTAAAACATCATGCAGGACATAGTATATATCCTGCATCAGAATGCACTGGCCGTCAACATCGTTACCGCACTGGAAATTTATACAAGTGCTCGCTTATCATGCTCGCCATAATCGTTGACACTCTTAAAGACACCAGCGGCAATTGGGGTTTCAAGTATTTGCGGTACTTTTGTATGCTTACTGGTTATCTGTCACTTTATTTGAATAAATAGTGACAGATACCTTGAAAAGAGATATGCACTATTTGTCGCATATAGGTTTTACCAACTAAAAAAGACCACCGCTTACCTGCGTTCTTCACTGCAAGTATTGTCTAAAAACTATAGTCTTCTGTATAAAGGCGCTGCGTGAGATATTGATGCTATCTGGCACCAACGTAGCGAAATGAAAGCTTGTGTAGAACGCAGAGCCACTGGTAGGCAACAGCATCGTGTCGTCTTAGCGAAGCATAGGAGACACCCAAGACGTCATGTCCTTGTCGAGTGCAGGATAGTCTCCACCATTGTGATGCTCGTCGTGCTTCAATTATTTCGTTTACGGTGTTGTGTACACCCAGTTCCAAGAGTTTGTCGTTACTGAACGAAGTGTGTAGGAAACAAATCACTAACTGGACCCACACTGAGGCTTAAAATACTGCACGAAATGAGAGCTAAGATAAATATCTCACCACTACCAAAAAACGTGAGTAGTCTAAACAAAGGACGTCGGCAAGCATGGGTGGACGCACTCAAAAAAGCACTGGATAACAAACCAGCAGCGTATGTGGACGCCAGTCACGCCGGTGGGATGAGTTATGTTATTGCAGCAGTTGATGGCTGTGGACGCACACTGCGGACAGAAATCATTCAGGCCGGCTCCACAAACGAGGCAGAAGAAACAGGGATTGGTATTGGAACTACCATTGAGGGCATGAAATTTATTATATCAGATTCGATGTCGGCTATCAAGACATATGCTGGAGGGTATACAAATAGAACGGCACTGCAATAATTAGCACGACCTCAACAAGAAATTAAGCTCATTTGGGTTCCGGGCCACTGTGGGAACCTGGGAAATGAGACCGCTCACCAGACAGCCCGAGGGAACATAAACCGGGCAATGATGCGGTCCCAGGAACTAAATCCGAATGACCTGGCACTCAGCTACGGAGACCAGCTCAGCCGGCACCGAGAACAAAGAAGGCTTTATTCACCTCCAGATGAAGCATTAACCCGAGCCCAAGTGACTACACTGTGAAGGGTTCAGACTCATTGTATATTCTGCTTAAGGAGGCTAGCCACAAGAGTGAAAGATGAAAAGCTACACAAGTGTAATAACTGTGGCTTAGCACAGGCAGGACAAAACCACGGATTATGGGGTTGCCCCAACAACCCTCCAGCCGAGGAGCTCCTGCAGCTATCTTCCTCAACGGAAGCCTGGGAGAGGTCCTTAAGGATCCCTAATTCGCATATACAGGCCAAGTTGGTGTACTGGTCTGCTAGTGTTGCAGCCCCTTGGGCACCACCCTAACCCCCT
This sequence comes from Rhipicephalus annulatus, assembly GCA_013436015.1. Classification (NCBI taxonomy): domain Eukaryota; kingdom Metazoa; phylum Arthropoda; class Arachnida; order Ixodida; family Ixodidae; genus Rhipicephalus; species Rhipicephalus annulatus. Next base: position 78,352 of record WOVY01005043.1, read on the forward strand.
AAAATATGGTTTCCCCCATTTTCCCAGCCCTTTAGGAATAATAAAGTTTATTAGTCCTCCTGCATAGGAGACACCCACTTTTTTGTGCAGAGCGTGACATTGCCAGTGCAGCGTAAAAACACTGCGGTTTTGAAACTTATGTAGCTGAGCATTTTCTAGTAAAGTAACGCACTTGGTAATACTTACGTATTGATGTCGGGCCTCAGCCATGCATAATGCTTGCCTTTTTGATAGACAATGTTCGCCAGTATGAACACAGCCACCAGATAAATATGGGTGAGCGGCGAGAAAAGGCTTAAACTTTTGCCGAGTGGCTGAATCGTGCGAGAGACAGACAAACAAGAAAAAACATACTACTTTTTTATTTAACTATTCCAAGAAAGACTTTCGTTTACGAAAAAATAAGGAACGCTGGCTTTGTAGAGAAAGTGCAAACAAGAGACGCTCAGTTCGTTTTTTTTTCTTTCTGTCCTTCATTCTCTGTCCTTCTCTCTCTCCTTTTTCTTTCTTTTTTCGCATCACGCAGTGATCTCTCCAAGCTGTTTATCTCCAAGATGGCGCGGATGGGACCTTAATGTACATGCTTACGAGCGGCACACCTCAGTTCCTTCACTCTACAATGACAATCACTCGCTGATATTCCGGCAAAAATAAAACATGGTGACAGGAACTAACAAATGACCCTGATAGCCAGGAAAAAAAGGTGGGATCACTGCATAATATTGCTAATAACTAATAATAATATTACGTAGGGCTTAGCATACACTCTCAGTCAGGTGCCGAATGACGAACTTCATATAAGCAGCGCTCCTGCGTACTGACTAAAAACCTGCGTATAAGGAGCCCAGAAACGAAAAAAAATACCCGTGACAGCCGCGCGGCGGGGAAGTAACGCCTATGGCCGGTAAGAGCAGGTGCAAGAAGAAAAAAAAAGAAAGAAAGGGGAGAGCCACCGTCTCTGTCGCGCCAGCCTGGTTCCAGGAGCCGGCTTCAATTTACGCAGAACAGTTCAGCAACAAGTGCGAGCGTGGAAAAAGAAGAAAAAAAAACGGATCTCCCCCCCTGCCCCTTTGCCACTGCCTCGCCTGCTCGGCGCGGCGCCTGCAGCACGTTCACCGTCGCCAGCATGCCGTGTCTTGTGTGCGTCGCCGTTTCATCCTGCTGTCTAGTGATGGTCGTTTTTTCTAGAAGATGGTCTTGGACTGAAACATTTTGCAGTGCCTTATGGCACACAAAGATATCATATACATTCTCTTCAAGGTATCATATACATTTCTCTGCATTTGGGCAAACACTGGGATGTGCAGTCTCAGTGTTACTCTTTCGATTTCAATAAAAGAATACAATCAACTTTTCGTTTATCAGTTGTCGAGGTATGACAATATGTCATGCACAAATAGAAGAGTACTAGTGCATGCGCGACAGCTTACTGAAACACTGGCCTATGTATGTTGATGCTCCTGTTCTACGAAACAAGTTGAAGTGATAATTTTTAGGAAAGAATGGCAAAAAAGAAACAAAAAGAAGGCAGCGAAACAGAGACAGATCCAACCTGAAAATAGATTGGTTGATGTTTGATTAGTGGTTGCGTAATTTGATGATGAACATCACGTACAGAAGTCAGAAGTCAGGTGCAGAAGTTGGCAGGAGAGCGTATGTAACCGACATTTGCTCACTCTTTTGAATATTAATTAGAGTTCTCACATTCCAGCATGGATTTTAGCAGTGAACCACGACCAAGACAACCAGTGTACTGCTGTGGAGATAATGTACCAGCTATTTAAATCCCCTTTTTCTAAAGAGCAACTGCATGCAGTAACAATAAAGAGTTTGAGGTTCGTTCTGCACCATTTCTTGACTAACTGCACGTGGACGTTCGCGAAAGAGATGTGCAGAAGCATTGTTTATTTGGAGGCAGACCGACCCATCCGTCGCTAATTTGTCTACGTCATACTTGACCTTGGCGTGCGTTTCGGCATTAACTTGAACAGCGGTAAGATAATAAAGGTAAGACGCTGAATGAAGGTAAGAATAGCCACTCCCCTTGAGTGAGATCAGTTCAAGGTTGAAAATGAATAAAAACCACTCTGTATTGCGAAATATTGCGCATAAATTCCAATTGTAGAAATAATAAATCGTCTAAATGCTAAAAAGGCGCTGCTGCCCCAGCGTGCACCTCGCGGCGGTTAGCGCGTATGAAATGCAAATGTTAGAGTAGGCACGCTAAAACACTCGTGCAACGTTTACGTGCGAAAGCGCATTGTCTTCAAACAGCTGAGAATATGCTGCTGTCACTGACACGCGTGTACCTCCCGACACAAATCAGCGAAATTGCTCGCAGCACTCGCACGTGCAAGAAACATATGTAGGTTTCGACAGCCGAATACAGCCTCGTCCGCGAATTTCGGTGAGCGTAATACCCCCGGTTCACTGGGAAGCACTAAAGCGACGCACAAACACATGTTCATCGTTCTTGCGGAACGGTGAACCACGGACCGAAGTCGTAGCTGAAAGCGCTCACCATGGTTGTCTCAAGTTCATGAAGCCCTACAAACTATTCGCTGATCAAATGCATACACATGACACAAAAACAGTTCAAGGTTCCGAAGACGGTTTGCAAAAACCCACTTGGTAGATATATACCCCCGCAAAAATACTCGCCTTCAAGCGGTGGCGCTGTGGTGCAATGAGTAAGACATCTGCTTCAAGTGCATGATTCACGAGTGCTTTGCATGTTAATCTCGGAATTATAGCGATACTAATGGTCTTCTAATTAGCTGTAGTCATAATATCCGCCGCAGTATTGGCGAGAAACTACTATCAAAAGCGTGAAATATTGTTTTTTTACGCCACTGCGTCAGTGCCAGGCCGCCTACTGAAATGTCATGCCTAACAGAAAGCCTTATCTTGCCAGAAAAAGTTCGACCTAAAATCACGGCTATTTTGAAGGTCCCTTCAAATCGGGCCGGTTTCTCTGGGACAAGGCTACGGAGTTGCGTAGAAGCGGTGATAATTTGACTTGATTTACTGTCTGCAGGCGTGTAGTCTAGCCAGATATTGAATAAGAGTGTATACCAAAAGCACCTAACATGTCTATTCAAAGAGTCATCTAGCTACTACGCTGGCTGACACTCTTGAAGGTTAGAGGCGCATATTTATATTTAAGATTTCATTGATGTTGTTTTGATTACATTTCATGAAATGCACAACACTGATTAGACCCATAGCCATAGGCTAGTAGAGGGTCTAACGGGAGGAAGTGTACAATCAGATAACAATTTGTATAGAAAATCAGAAAATCAAAACAACTTTTTTTTCAAGAAAACTAACGAAAATACCCGAGAATTTTAATTGAGATTTCTTGTGACGTAAATGCTTGATAGAACGTAAGGAAATGTATAGATGACACATTGTTACACTTTGATCATAATTAATCAAATAAACAAATACAAACAAAACATCAAAATAGGTGTAAGGTTTTGTGTATGGTCAATACTATTGTTCGTTATGCTCCAAATATTTTTCAAGTGCGCTTGAGAAAGCCCTAGAATCTTTATTCTGAAGTGGTATGTTTCTCCATACTTTAGCTTCTACGAACTGTAGTAAGCGTTCACCATACACGTTTTTAGTAGGTGGAAGATTAAAATTATGCAATGTCATGCATCTAGTGACGCGCAAGGAGGAAAAAAAGTAGATACACCGAAAGGTACACTGTGTGCAATAACATTACTGATGGTGACTGCGGCTTTATGTTGCCATATCTAATCGAAAGGTACAATTTCCATTTTGTGAAACAAATGCGCGCTGGGTCAATATATGCCACAGAATTTATCATTCTAAGCGCTCGCTTTTGCAATATGCAGATAGTATCAAGGTAAGTTTTAAAGTTCCATGCCCATGAGTCTAAGCGGTATGATATGTGAAAATGAACGAACGAAAAATAGAGGACTCGGAAAATATTGCTACTAAAATAATTTCTAGCAGCCAGTAGCATACTGCAGCCAGATGCAAGCTTCGTACATAAAGAATTATTTTTGTTTTTTGTTCCAGTGTAATTGACTGTCGAACACTACGCTGAGCTATTTAAATTCTTTTACACGCTAAAGTTAGGAGTTGTTCATTGTAAGTCAAAATGACTTGCAGTTTACATTTCGGTAACGGGTATGAAAAATGGTGTATTTGGTTTTCTTTCCGTTGAAGGTTAATTTGTTCACTGTAAACCACATACAAATATTTTAGCTCTTCATTACCTCTGTATTTTAGATCGGCTATGTTACTGATTTGATTTGTGTGATTGATATGTGAGGTTTAACGTCCCAAAACCAACATATGATTTTGAGAGACGCCGCATCGGAAGGCTCTGGAAATTTCGACCACCTGAACTTATTTAACTTGCACCAAAATCTGAGCAGATGGGCCTACAGCATTTTCACCTCTATTGATAACGCGTGTCTCTCAAGGTTTTGGCACCTTAAACCATACATATAAATATATAAATCCATTGATAACACAGCCGCTGAAGCCGGCATTTGATCCCGCGACCTGCAAGTCAGAAGCCAAGTGCCTTAGCCACTAAACCACCCCAGTGGCTTGGGAGTACAGCATCAGAAATGACTTCCAGACGACAAGCTAACGATCGAGAGAGCATCAATTAGTGGAAAACAGTGCATATAAATACATTTGTGGCAGGCACAACTCCCGCCGCCGTATTTGTCCACACTCGCACGTTCCGTGTTTTCTTGCGTATACCACCGCATTCTTTAAGATACAAGCGCCGCTTGATACATAGCGGTAATCGGTCAATGAGAGGTTCTGGAGGCATCTCAACACTGGGGAAAGCATTAGTCTCACACGGACGATCAAAGAGCTTGAGCATAATTTATCATTTGCATTGCATTAGCCTCTTTCCCCAAAAAAGCAGGAAGGTGGAGTGCTCCACGACGACCCATGACGTCGCGCGGAATGCTTCAGTGCAAAGCGGGAAGATGTCAGCGACGACGTTTACTTTTACGTGCAGCACATCCAATATAGTAGCAGCGAACGACGGTAAAGCCTGAGAGCAATGACGAAACATGTTGACAGATGTCCTCCATCGCTCTTCCATTGCATAGTGAACTTCTCCTATAAATGTGATCACAGGTATTTTACTCGAAAGTGAGCGTACTTTGTAAGCTGTGAGTTTCATTAGATAAAAAATAAGGGCGAGAAGACAGCCATATAGGATTTTCAATCACGAAGACACTGAGCCAGGTTCCGAAAAAAAAAGGCAGTCTAACGAGAAACCGTCGACAGGGTACGTCGACGAGCTGCGAGCTGCGATTTATCACTGTATTTTGGCATCACTCAAAACGTGACAGTACAAACATAAATGTGACTACAAATGATGCTAATCCATCCGCGCTAATTGACGTGAAGGGATCTTTTATTCCTGTCACGTAAGTCAACTGAAACTCTGAGCGACTCTGCACCAACGATGTTAGATATATGATGTTAATTTGAAGTGCTTTGTTCCACACGTTTTAAAAGTTCCCCTGCTACCTTTCCCTCAACTTGCGCGTATGCGCTTTGAAAGTTGTCCAGTAAATCTGTTTGCCTTTGTTCAAGTATTGCTGGGCTATATATAACATGTTAATTAATACGTTTAGTGCTAATCTGAGATTTATTATGCAATATGACATGGCTCTTTTTGTTGAATGACGGTTAAGTAATTAGGCACAGAACCACGGAAAGCCTATGCGAACGAATATGGAGGCATACTGGTTGCTAGGTGGTGCTTTGATTAGTGCGTGTGAAATAGTTAAATGACTTTGTTCATGAGAGTAATGAATGTAGACTATACCTATTCAAACCAACAAACAAAGAAGCTAATAAAGGTTTGTTGAACTCAATGTTGGTTGTTTTCGTTAGTTTATTTCTAAGCGATATCAATCAGCACTCGATCAATATCTTTTTCGTTCATGAAGGTGTAGACGGTAATTTCGGTTTAATCCATCGCATATATTGTGTTTCCCTTGTCCTGGTCATGAAAACTGCTTTACAGGCTTGAGTTGTAAAGGTCGTAGGCCGAGCTTGTGGAAACCTCGAGATATCTCGTGATTTACTTTGTTTCCGTTCCCGCAACTTTTCAATTATTCATATATTAGTGTAATGAAGTGACATGACACACACACACACATACGATGAACATGATAGCATACGAAACACGTTTTTAGTCGCAGTCTTTCTTTTTCTGATGCAGGGTGTTCCTATTTTACTCTTGCTTTTTTGTCACGATTCGTTTTGTCACGGTTCGCTTGTCAAGGTTCGTAAGGTTTTATGACGGACACAAAAAAGTTGAATCCATTCACTCTGTGAACATAGGGGACCAGTGGAGCTCGCGGCTGCACTACATTTCTGATATTGATGGCGTTATTCGTAAGCGAGCGGCTTGTCAGCGTTCTCACTGCAAAGGGATCGAGAATTGGGGCCCCAAGGAGCTTAGAAACCCAACAAGTTTGCGACCCGCCATGACGCATGCGGAGAACCCAAGCCGACCTTTAGCTCTTGCGTTCGTGTTGACGCAAGGGCTAGAAATCGAAAACTGGCTTGGACGCCCAAGGTATCTTGGGTCGCCAGCGAGACGAAGCAGACGTATCGCGAGCCACAGTACCCAATGCAGTTTAGGGGCCTCATGTCTCGGCTCCCCAGCTGTAAAACTCTGCAATGTGGAGCCGATCCACACTTGCCACACACGACAACGCCAGCGAGTGCCTTGGCTGGACTGACGTTGCCAACATATGCACGAAAGGCAAGACACTCCACTGAAGCTTCCTGTATTGTACATCACTTGGTGCGCCTTGTACCAATCCGCACCGCCGATTGAAGATCGATTGATTGATTTGTGGGGTTTAACGTCCCAAACCATGATACGATTGCGAGAGACGCCGTAGAGGAGGGTTCCGGAAATTTCGACCACCTGGGGTTCTTTAACGTGCACGCAAATCTGAACACTCGGGCCTACAACATTTTCGTCTCCATGCCGATTGAAGACGTCAACACGACGTTACAAGGCATGGTGGTATGCGGTGGTGTAGTCATGACACATGGTGAAGTCCCTTTTTGACGTAGCCGTCTTTCAGTGCAGTTTGCGTTGTATTTACAGTGAAGCTCTCGCTGTCTCACCCGTGTCGTCGCTTTCTGTCATGGTAGAATTAGTGGTGCCATCACTCGAAGTAGTAGTCGTAATAGTATTTGTAGTATACATTTTTATAACGGAGAAAAGGATAGCCTAATTTCTGGGCCGTTACGCAGGAGCACAAAAGCCGACGTCTTGACCTCGGGAGTGAATTTGGGGAGAAAGTCACGCATGTTACCTACAGTCAAGAGAGGACTATGGCAGCGCCCAGGCAGCCTTCAGGTAAAAGGTATATACAATGGGCAGCCTCGTCACCTCATCAAGAGAAAAAAAACAGGATGATCTTAATTTCAGGTCTGGCTCCATGCCGCCGATTTCCCATAGGGTGGGTTGCCATCCCAAGCGTTTATGAACTTCGTTCGACCAAGCACCAGGCCTGAACTGCACTAGTACCTATTTACCCACTATGTGCCTGGCGACAGCATTTCTCTCCTACTTTAGAGGCCGATGGTCTAGGCATTTTATAACACGCTTAGCGTTAAGAAAAACCCAAAACCGGCAGCATTGGCCCGGTGAATGCAAACAATAAATGTCAGGCTCTCAGAAGGAATCAAACTCCGGCATTATGCGTGGCAATCAAGTATCCCACCACAGAGCCACGCCTAGGCTCGGGACAACTTTTAAAATAGGCCGTAATGTTCGTGAAACGTCAAATGCGGTCGCAGTGGTGGCTATCTACTTTTACACACATTGTATACGTACTATGATTCAGCTTCCTTGTCGGGGGAGCCTCAACTGTATGTTTGTGCCATCGGTGTAAGTTGAATAATGAAACAGCGGCCAGGGCTATCGTCCCTCCGACAACCAGAGCTTCATATCAGCTTATAGCGTCCGGTATTGCTATATCTATATTGCTGTTGGCAACGTTTCGCAAGCGTGAACAATTGGTTATATACATATCTGCGATTGTTCAACATGTCTGTGCGTGCATTATTGTAAATAAATGAAGCGTCATTTCATATCGTGTCACTCAATGAAAAAAATACGACAGGCCTACGATCTCTCCGCATACTTCGCTTAACCTCAATCCCCGATGTACTTGGGATCTGACGCCTTTTTTTGAGCTGAAAGGATGACATCCTTAGAGGTTTGCACTGCGCACCACGCATGAGTCGTAACATTAAGGCGTTAAGACAAAGTGCCGCCATTATTAGGAGAGTGCTCTCGGCTACTTAAAGGGGATAAATACTTTTTTGTACAACGACGACATATTTCATAATTCTTTTTTTTTGCTTACGCACCGCCATGAGTTAATCATAAGACTAAGCAGCGTAGAGTTATTCCGTACTTATATTTCGTTGTGACTAGAGGTAATACAACTTATCTTAAGTTACCTGACTGTTGTGTGAAAGGAACCAGTGGAGTATGGTACCTAATGATACAATATTTTGTTTTGTGGCTGCTCCTTCGAGCTGATGCATGCGTTTGAGCGGTCATGAGAGCACTTTCAGAAACACTTTGGCACTTGAACCCAGGTTCACAGGTATGACGTTTGAAGACTTTTGATGCGATAGCCCCAATACAGTTTGGTCAGCAGAGGCTGCCAACACGTGTATAAGTTGTGGGATTTTGTCAATTACATGTCAACAATTCTGCCAATTACATGGCCACTACATTCACTAATGGGCTCTATATAAATACTGTCCATGTCGGCTTCAGGAACTGCTTAAGCTAGCGAAGAGCTTTCTAGATTCTCATTTTGAATCCAATAATTACACAATGAAGTTGATGTATTGTGTGTGCTGATTATATGTCTACCCTGCTTTTAAAGATTTAATTTTGTATAAAAATCTGAATGCGTGAATTATTTATTATACCTGGCTTCAGCTTCAGTTTTTGTTATTTGCAGTTTTGTGCGTTATTTGAACAACTTCTCTCAGACAAATAAAGGTTGCAGGTGAAACGGTTGAATGAATGCAGAGACTAAGAAACATAGATAAAGTTTGAGTATGGTGATGCAAAATATTCGAGCCAGTGGATAAAATATGGCTCGCCCATATTTTATGTGAAGTACTACATTCCTCGCCCCGAGATTCCTTACATGTATAGGCTTCAAATATGGAAAGAGGCTACATGATTGAACGGGTGGGCGCATATGCATTGAATTTTAGAGCATTGGCTCCGCAGATGCAAACAGTCGTTCTGCATAAACGATTAGCATTTGTTTGGGCCATGACAGCTGACGTGTCACTTCTGACTGGTGGATCAAGTTAGGCATTTCACTAACTGTCAATCTTTCATATCAGTGCGTATGCAAAAGTCAATACTTACTTGTATTTCTTCGCATGCTGTGACTGCGCATTGGGCCGCTAAACACCAAAAAAAACACTACAAAATTTGTCGTTTCTCAATCGGACCTTCTGTAATGAAAATCAATAAGCTAGCTATAGCGAGTGTATCTCGCAAGTAAGAAATAGATTTCTTTTACATGCGCACGCAATGCACTTTTTTATCAACTTACAGCGTTCGAACTTTACCGTAATGTCTTCCTGTGAGCTTAGTCAATAAAAAAACAAAAGTTTGTATATATAAAAAATCTAATGCCTCGATCGCCAAAATGAGTACGTGTAGACAAGCACTGTGCACATCACAGTGCTTCTGTTGAAGGTGTAGCTTTGCGGATCCAACGTTTGTCTTTCGACTGCCATTGCATCTTCAGTGAAAACGCTTAATCAAATTCAACATAATTTTTCTGGACAAATTAACATACAGTCCCACTTTTTCTTTAGAAATTATTCAGACTTTTATTGTTCAATCTATACTCACAGTGGTGCATAAACTTGACCTTATAGGCACCGACTCTAACTTACACTGCTAAAATTTTGATCGAATTGCCAAATGCCGGGCGTGCAAACACAAACAGAAAAAAGAATTCGCGACACTACAAAAGGACCCCTAATAACTGAAAAGGCACACCACTGCAAAAAAAAAGAACGAAATTTATCTGCGTAGTTCTTGCATTAGGCGAGCCACCCAATTAGGCTGGCGTAGAGGTTGTAGGGTAAATATAATTGCTGGGACATTTTAGTTGGTCTTCAAGCAGGTTATTAGATGGCGGCTCACGTATTTTCTACCACTATTATCGATCTGTCATGCCTTAACACATCAAAAAAGTGAGGACACCAAAAACGACGACTAAAATCTGTAGATGCACGCAATGGTGGAAAAGAAACCTGTTCTGCGTCATTGCAACGTCTGCAATGTTCCTTTTTTGTCGTTGCGCGCATCTTGAGTTGTTAGCAGGCTCTTCTAGTGTCCTAACCTATTTCATGTGTTTGTGTTTGCTCGCCCTGTTTCAGGTGAAGCCGATGCTCAAACAAAAGAGCAGCTCTTAGCACGAATTTCGTTTTTCACCTTAAAGGCGGAACTCTAGCCAAATACCCGGTTTTTTGCTTTAAAAATTACTGCTTCAATGGCGCACTTCCGTGATGTCATTCGGCTGTAATTCAACTGGCGGAACCCAAGAAGTGGCATAATACACAGATTTCACACACACACACACACACACACACACACACACACACACACACACACACACATATATATATATATATATGAAAACCTTTATTATTTCTTACCTTCCGCCGGGGAACGCCCTTTGTCAGGGAATACGGGGGCCAATTTTTATGTTGTGTAGGTAGGATGTCGCCTATTATTGGTGCACACACGTTTCTCGAATGAAAGGCTGTTAGTAAACTTATTAAGTCTGTGCATATTATACTGTTGTTTTTCATTATTCATTTTTTTCTGCTGCCATTAGGACTGCGTAGCATTCAGCGGCAAATACAGACGCGCATTCAGTTGCCGAACTGTATGTTCCCAGTAATTGTGTATCACCGTGCTTCCATCATATTGTGTTGATTTGAAACCATCGGTGTAAAATGCTGTGTCTCGCATATGTAGCCTGAAGTGCTAAGAATTCCTGTAGTATATGATCGTGCTGTGTTAATTTTTTTTAAATTGAGTCATCGTGAAGTGGAACACAGAGGGTAAGCTGTACAAAGGCGGGAGTGTATTAGCTCTGGGAGCCATCTTGGGCAAAGTGTCATTTATACCTAAATCTTGGCACTTCTCTTCAAAAGGAAAAAAACAGTGGCCTAATTGCTTGGTGTCTCTTTATAAGTAGTATTCTGGGTGGGCATTGAGTTACTATAGGGTGACAAGAGTGGTTGGGCACTGATCGAATCTTCAGAACGTATGAGCAAGCGCGCATAAGCTTTCTATTTGCTAGTGGTGGCTCATTTGCTTCTACATACAGACTTTTTATAGGGGACGTCCTATATACACCGGTTACGAGGCGCAGACCTTGATTGTGTACCGGATCCAATTGTTTCAGATACAATGGTCTCGCTGACCCATATACTATACAACCATAATCAAAACAGGATTGTACAACTGAACGTTAAATTTGTAGTACACAGTAAAAATTTTTACACCCAGAAGGGTGTAAATGAGCTGGTCCCGTGGACGACACCCTAAGGGTGTTAATTCAGCACCTTCCAAAAAGGGTGCTTTTTCATGCACCCTTAGAATAGGGTGTACATGTAAAAAAACTGTAGGGTGCTACAAAAACACTTTTTAGGAAGGGTGCCTTCGATGTCCATCACTTTTTTAGCACCCTCTGAGGAGGGTGCGAGAAGGGTGCACAAGGGTGTTGAGTGCCCATGGCAGGGGTGCCAGTATTCTTTTAGACTGCACTAATAGATATCAGCATGCGCTGATTACACACTACTTGAAGAAAGTGGTCCTGATTATCAATGGTGCGCCACCTGTCGAGCTCCATTCATTGCGTCTGGGCAAAAATATAAACGCGTACTATCGTGTACGAACTTGTGCTGGATCTATATATACTTCACAGTATATGCATAATGCGCGTTACAGAAAATGAAGCCTTGCTGCCCTTGCATATTGCGTTTATTTAATAGGCAAATAAAACGTAAACTTTTCTTCTGCCACACAACTTTTTCACCAGATATATGTTCACGTATACGTACACTACACATGCAACACCTCAAATGTTTATTATATTTATTCAGTTTCACTTCATTGACAATTCTTTGCAACATAAAATTACACTGGTTTCAGTTTAGTATACTGCTTCAAGTACATAGAGACTACAAATGAAATATACGCTAATATATCCCTATAATTCTTTCAAGTATCTACAATCCCAGTGGTTTCCAGTTTAATACTCCTTCATGTACACAATCGGTTAATAGGAATGAAATACAGGCAAATATATACTTATGATTCTTTCAAATATATACAATCACCATGATTTCACTATATACACCTTCATGTACACAATCGTTCCCAAGAAGTGATGCACACAAAAATATATATGCATAGTGTTTTCAAATGTATACAATCACAGTGGATTAAGCTTTGTATTCCTGGATGTATAACAATTGGTTATGAGAAATGATGTACATGCAAACATATACGGGTTTTCGCACATATAACTTTAGCGAATACTTAAGAAACCAATACAATGATCAGAAACACAATAAGCTAAAAACGAACACAAAACTGAGTCAGGACACACAAAAACAAAAGAGGTAATGCATAATTATGGCTAATGACACAGCTGGATCACTTTATTCCAAATGTCCCAGCCATTTTGGCAACCATCTCAAATGTATTCGAAAAACTCGTGCTGCATTGAAAATAGTGAACTTCTGAAATATTTAGGAGAGGAAAAATATTTGGTCACGTGGCTGCCTTCTGAACTTCCTGGAATGCCGTCTAGGTGTTGTATGTGAAAAATTTTATTTTAAAAGCACCGCTCCTTCTTTCCATGCGAAACTTGGTCTACGTGTTACGTAACAAGAGCTTAATTTGGGAGAGTTGGTTCATCGTGGTTGTGTGCTAGTCACAGCGCGACAACTTTAGGAAGAGACAGAAAGGACAGAAAAGAGCACCGACTGTCAACTGAATTTAATGAATGTGCTACGAGCGCTTTTATACGGAGTACAAGAACCGTGTTCATGCGCGACGACACGTGTGAGCACTACAAAATAATCTTAACTGTGAAAAGAATACTCCCTCTCGGGAAGGATAAGTGAACGTGTAGTGATGCACTGATTATTGGTTTACCTGATAAAAAATACTTCTACAAACGTTAAATTGGCATTAAGTAAACCTATTCTCGTGACGAATGGGGCAAGATTGACTATTCCTGTTGCTGTTGAGTACACACACTTTTGAAAGCTTGCAAGGGGTGGAAAACAACACGCTAATATCATATCTGCTGGCTATTTTTTTAATTGTGAGACACATGATGTGGTATAACATGCAAAGGTTTTGGTCATTGTTTTTTGTTGGTCCTGTCTTCTTTAACTTTACTTTCTGCAGGAGGGTTTTGCAAACGGGTGTGATGATTCTGTTGGGATATGATACCCAGCATATTTTAGTCTTTTAATCTGGTTTTTAAACCTGACCTCAACTTGTGCTAACATGACTTCTGAAGGGTGGCTTGAGTACTTGTGGTATATATTCCTCTTTCTACTAATTTTGAATGCCCACTATCAAAACGAAGAACATTCTTAGCACTCCTGGGCTGATAGCACCAGCCAATACACCAACAGCATCATCACACTTGTTTGCGAAACCCTCCTGCAGAAAGTAAAGTTAAAGGAAACAGGGCCAAAAGAAAAAGAGAATGACCAATCACCTTTGCATGTCACACGGTACTACGTACATAAGGTGTCTCACAATTTTAGGAAAAGAGCCAGCAGATATGACATTGTTGTTTTCCACCCCTTGCAAGCTTTCAAAAGTGCATGTACTTACAGCAACAGGAATAGTCGATCTTGCATCATTCGTCACTAGAATAGGTTTACTGAATGCCAATCTAATGTGTATAAGATACCGCTAACATGTGGAAAAGTAAACATAGGACAAACTGGGCAATGCTTCAATGATCAAGCAAGACAGCATGCTTTATATGTTAAGAAGGGCTATAGTAGTCTCATGGCCGGACACCGTAAAGAATGTAAGTGTAGTCCTAGGTTTCATAAAACACGGTTTTTGAAAAGAAAGCAAGCAGAAAAATGAGAGATTTTAGAACTCTTTGTCAGGAAGGCGAAGGATCAATGCATCAGTACACCTTCACTTATCTTTTCCGAAAAAGAGTATTCTTTTCTCGGTTAAAGTTATTTTGTCATGGTCACATATGTGTTGTTGCAGATGAGCCCTGGTCTTGTGCTCAGTATAAAAACGCTCGTAGCACCTTCAATAAAATTCAGTTGACAGTGCTCTTTCCTGTCCTTTTTGCGATAAGATTTTTAATACAGAAAGAATTTTATTCTTTCTGTAATAAAGAATTTAGGTATAATGAAGAGTTTTCATTGTATCACAACATGGAGCAAATTGCATCTCAATACGGACAAAAATCACAATTTTGTGAAATTCGTGATATTTTCTCGCAGAGTTCAGCAGCTTGAGAAGTCTAAAGATATTTTTTTCCTCAAAATATACCTTCTGTGGAGTAAGTATTCACTGCTCAGATATTCATACAAAGTGCAATATTGCAATAAAAAATGCAATATTGGCTTTATTCTTAGAAGCAAATGTGGCAAAAAAATTGCACTATTATTATTGAGCTTCAAATACCTTACAGAAGCACATTTACTTAACAGGTAGACCGAGTTTGCTTTAGGAAAAATAAGCGGTAGTTTTAAAACGAAATTTTCCACAGACAGCACACAGACGGCATTATGCCAGGAAGTTATAAGCCAGCCACATGAACAAAACTTTTTTTCTCACTGAAATATTCTAGCAGTTCACTGTTTTCAACGCAGTAAGTCAGCACTTTTTTTTCAAATACAATTCAGATGGTCGCCAAAGTGGCTGGGACGTTTGGCATGGAATGGTCCAGCTATATTTAAGCAAAATAACTTACACAAATAACAATGTTTGTTCATCTACCATGACCACACTAGAAAAAGTTGTTCAGGCATTGTGACCCTAAAATTTTCAGCGTCGTACTGCCTGAACAACTTATTTGATAAACTCCGAACTCACGCCGAGAAAAAGCCGCTCAATCACGGTGGTTGTTGAAGGCCTTGCGGCCGTAGACAATGTTGAAAATAAAAAAAATCAACTCATCAGTGCTGTCACTCCTTCTTCGTCAATACTGACACGGAAGATTTTTCGGTTATCCATGTGGAGGTTCAGGAAGTAGGCTTGCTCTAGGCTGGGGCCGGGGGGGTAGACTA
Organism: Rhipicephalus annulatus; assembly: GCA_013436015.1. Lineage (NCBI taxonomy): Eukaryota > Metazoa > Arthropoda > Arachnida > Ixodida > Ixodidae > Rhipicephalus > Rhipicephalus annulatus. The sequence goes on from WOVY01005043.1 coordinate 93,745, forward strand.
CGCAGGACGTCAGCGGCACCCTCTCATCCTGTAATAAGAGCAAATATGACTTCTCATCAAAGGATGTTCGTGCTATTCTGGCAGCACCATATATAAAGAATGTGTTGCGTGTATCCTTCGAAATGGCGTGTAATTGACATTACACTGAACTCGAAGCATACAACCCATACATTCCAATAATTTCGTATGATAAAGATAAGAGTTTTCCAGCATACAGCAAATTCCCGAAATGAGGTGAAGTGTAAGACTACAGCTCAAAATGGCACTTACGAAAGCCTGAACTCACCTAAGAATCAAATTCCTTCTAGGGTAGTGAGCCAGTGTGAAAAACAATTCCTAAAGTACAACGTTCAGAACGTGTAACGTTAATCAAAATGCACAAGAAACTTACCTCTTTATGTACAAACAGTGAAGACATCTCTGCTTTCTCTTTTACATGAGAATAAATGATCTTGGACGTGGCACTAGCGAAGAGGTCTGCAAAAAAAAGTAAAAGATTTACTGACTTTAATCACGCCTCTAATAATCTGAGGAATTGTTGCAAGTCACCAATCAGTGCAATTCTGACTGCCTCTATAAGGGCATCAAAAATGAACGATTTTCTCGTTCTTTCTACCCTCACAAGACGCTCCGTCAATGGAATCTAATCCAAATTTGACGCTGTGCTTCCTATTTGCCTCCTTTCTAGACGTAGGGCTGCGAACGTGTGTTTTGTGCACCTAATTTAGCACAAAATTTCGTCATCTATTATTCAATCATCTTAATTCATTGTAATTTGGTAAAAGATGTGATAGCTCGTCCAGTTTTTAAAGAGTTGCGGGCCTGCAATAGGCACTGCCTTGCACGTATGAAAGTACTTCTTTTAAAAAAAATTTCTAAGCTTGCTTTCAGAAAAAGCGTCTGGCATATTTTGACAACCAAGCCCATCATCTGATGGCAATCAGGGGCACGCTATTAGCGATTATTGACTACGGGATTTACAAACGTAACCCGTGCCTAAATACTCAGTTAAACACAATCACGCAAGTAAGAGCGCTCGAACGACACCAACGCGCGCGGACGCCGACTACGTTGCAGCAGCCATGGCTTATGCTAGAGCAACCGCACATAGCTCCAACAGTCACGTATACTCCCTCGATTCTGTTATAACGCCGAACATTATCGCAGATGAAAGCGAAGCACGAAAACAGCAAACAGAAACGAGGGAAAACAACGCACGGCGATGGCCACAACAACGCGCCTTTGGAAGTCTGCTAGATCTTTCCCTGTTGCTGGTGGCACTTGTCCTAAGTAGCTTAAAAGACCGAGGCGCACGTGCTGGGAGCATCGCGGCATATCAGCACCTCAAAATACCGTCTTTAAGCAAAAAAAAGCCATTTCTTACAGTGCGTCTCTGTACATAATTTTTGCTTTTTCTTTCTTTTTTTACGCTTACACCTACAGAAGCACGTTGCACATTTCAGTATTAATAGAAATGTTATCACGATGTTGCCCAAAGCACATCTTAAAACAATATCAATCACTTTGTGCAGTGTAGAGACAATGTGCGATCAGCAACTAATCCCGCCCTTGTTAAGTGATCACATCACTCACTGTATGAGTGATGCAGGCACTTACACAACATCGCGCATAGCAGTGTGAACTCGTTAAGTCACACGTTTAATCGGACATCTGCAACAGGCCCGCGAACGCATGCTGTTGTAAATGGCTGGCAGCCTACTTCGGCAGAGCTGCTGCAGGCGCCCAGCTAGCGCTGTATGATTACTACCAACGAAAACAGTACACTCACCGTTAACAGGCCCACGTTGTCCGTGTCCGCCACTCCATGAATATTCCTTAATCCGAGCGTCACTTCGAACACGGTGTCATGCGTGACCACCATTGAATGTGCGCCTGTTCACTAGAACACACACAGCGACTAAGACCCCAGACCAACGCAACGCATTTGAAAGACGATGAGACAGAGAGAGCGACGTTGAGAGAGAGAAGGAGGAGGCACTGGCGGCGGCGCCGCAGCTGTCGACGCAGGTGTTCGGTGACGCAACTATTCGCTTATCCACGCCGCCGTTGTGGGAGCAACGCTGGCCGGGGTGAGCGGGGCGGGGAGGAGCGGGAAACCCGCCAGGACGGTGCCGAAAGGCAAACGCTACGGCGCATACGGCGGACGACCGTTCGACGCGGAATGACTCCTTGTAAATGGCAACTCTCCTTCCAGCCAGTCGCACACCGACGCAGGTTATTTACCAGCCTCGGGTTCTTTGAGTATTTTGACGGAATGCGATTGCAGTGGGCGAAAAATAGTGAAGCAAAACTTGCGGAAAACAAAGTGCACCATGGAATGGCCAGAAACAATAATTCTTTCGTCCTCGGTGGCATTAGCGGGAGAGCATCGCTACACCTTTTTCCAGAGGAATTTCTTTTTGCAATGTCTGTGTCTGGCACTTCCGCGTATGGTGTCGCAAACACTGAATGCGTAGTCGAAGCTGGAACAAATTAATCCACAGTCGCGGATGTTTAGAAGGCTTGTCACGCACCAGGAAACGTGCCGAGGTTGTTATAACAAACTTTTTGCTGACCACATGATCAGCACTTAATTCCATATGGTTACCCAATGAGCTAGCTAAGCACCTGTAGCAAAGGCAGTGCACGTTCTTGTTAAACGTTGTTAATATAAACGATGGTTGTGCATAAGTACAGTGACAGCTTTCCGTGGAAGCTTTCCGTGGAAGCTTTCCGCGTAAAGCACCTCAGCGGACCTAATCATCTACCACAGCAAGTTCGTAAGCAACGATCAGGTACGAAAATGTGCAGCTGTTTTCCATGTACTGAATAGTCCGTGTACAGTGCGTTGACCACCGCCATTCCTTAAGCCACCTCCCATATAGAGTCCCAGTCTCAACAGGTGTGGGACCTTAAACAATAAAAAGCAGTGCCTCCCCCCCGCACACACACACACACACACACACACACGAAATTCGAGGGCGCACGGGCTGATACAAACGCATACTTATTCACAGGCGCACACACATACACGTATACACACATACGGCCACACACACACGCGACCGTAAACGCACGCTTGCATGGGCGTACACATGTGCACAGGCACGCTTAACACAAGCACGGACTCGCACATACACGCGCACGCACACATGCACGGGTGTACACACAATCGCGCTTACACGCACACACACCCATACTCGGGCGAACATTATTTGTGTGTATATAATCCATAGCAAACATGCAGCTTATAACCAACGCTAAGGAAAGCTTTCGTGACATGGATTGCAGTTAATTGCCATTATAGATGAAACGCGATTTGCTTCTGCTGTCATTCTGCTGTATTCGGAGAGCACCTTCACACATTCTAAGTCAATTAGGCCGTCATTTACCGCAAGGTCCACATACTCGTGCAGTAGCTGCACTGCTCGGCCGCCAATTCGAAGGTCGCGGGTTCGATGCCGGCCGTGGCAGTCGAATTAAGGCGGAGGCAAAAAGGTAGAAGCCTTTGCACAGTGCGATATAAGCGCTCATTAAAGAACACCAAATGGTGAAAATCTCTGCAGCTTTCCACTACGACGACCCTCATAATAATATCGAGGTTTTCGAGACGTAAAATCCCAAATATTATAACTATGTGTTCTTCTTATGCTGCATATTCCATCTGATGAATCGGCACCTACACCCTTCTCAGGCACAAAAGCACCCTTAGAGCCGATTTTAGGGTGCTATCGAGGCAAGCACCCAAACAAAGGGGTGCTTTTTTTTAATCGACCATTTATGGGTGTTAAAGGGTGTTGCAAAGGGTGCTTTCTCGTAAAAGCACCCTTTTTACACCCTTTTGGGTGCAAAAATTTTACTGTGTAGTCATGCCCTATTTGAACCCCAGTAATTGCGTGACAGCACTTTCAGCATGTGAAAACATCGGCATGCTTTTTTCTTTGATGTTTTTATATGTGAAACAAATGTAAGCTTCTGGTCAAAACCTGTACTCAAGAACTTGTGTTCCTTCTTTAGTGGGAATTCAGTTTGGTTTAGGTGTAAGTTCAGGTCTTTCTGTACACCTCGTTTGAAAAAGAAAATAATGGCCACTGTTTTTCGCGTGGAAAAGCGAAAACCATTTCTGTCTGCACATGTTGCCAGTTAGCTGTACCTGTTTTTCGCATGTTGAGGTCTTGCAGGATCTGCTAGCTATGTGGAGGTCATCAACGTAGAGTGAATGCATGATGGACTTCAGTATTATTTTGCTGATCGAGTTTTATTTCACGACAAAAGGTGTTGTGCACTCTAAATTCATCCTTGTGACCCTCTATTTTCCTGAGTAAAATATTTCTATAGTGTCGAACCTAAGCGCACCTTTAATTAACGGTTATATATACGTTTAGGGAGCTGAACACCGTTTCGCGGATTCCCATCTCAGCCAAGCCCTGGAGGATTCCAAACCTCCAGGTGGTATCGTATGCCCTTTCTTAATAAAAAACGACGGCCATACAGATTTGTTTGGGTATAAACGCTTCACGCACGGTATGTTCGAGGCGTACTACTTGATTTGTTGTGCATCACGATTTTTTACAATCACACAGATGAATGTCGAGGAGTTTGTATGTTTCTAACATGAATGACAGTCTAACATTAAGGACACTTTCAAAGGACTTTGTAAGACAGCTGGTGAGCGCTATTGGTCTGTAGCTACTTGGATTGCTTGGTGGCTTACCCGGTTTCGAAAACGGGACAATAATGTCTTTCTTCCAGGCATCAGGCAATTTACCACATATCCACATTTTGTTAAAGAACGTCAAGAGTGTTTCTGTGGCTGGTTCGGAGAGATGGGCTAGCCTTTCGTAGTGTATCTCATCAAGTCCCGGTGCGGTCTGATTTTTTGCAGTCAATACTGAGTGGATTTCTTGAAAAGTAGATGGGCAGTTGTAGCGGTCCATTTGTATGACCACTTGTTAGAATGTTTCGTTTTTTCGGCTGTATATTTGTGTTTCAGAAATGATCGTGTGTAATGTGAGGAGCTGGAGGAAGGAAGGAGGAAGAAAGTTTAGGCGGAAAGACAGGGAGGTTAGCCAGTTCTTAGACCTGCTGGCTACCCTGTGCTGGGGAAAGGGGTGAGGGGAATGAAAGATGTTAAAAAGAAATGTTGCGAAGAGAGGGAGAAACTACAAAAAATTGCGACAGAGGAAAGGCAACATCAAAGAGTATAAGACACTAAATTCTGTCTGTGATGCCAGTTGTCCACAAAAAGCGCAGCAAAGCTTTCAAAGCCTTCTGGGCTGAGGATGGGCTCGGCCAATGACCCAGAATCCTTTCTTCCGACAAAGGCCGATTGTCTAGTCTATCCAGAGCTGCAGTCAGTTCTTGTCTTTGCGCGTGGAAGTGGGTGCAATCACACAGAAGATGCGCGATGGTTTCTTCGCAACTGTAGTACGTGCATGTAGGAGAGCTGGCCATCCCAATGAGATAAGAGTAATGCGTTCGTGAAGGCCACTCCAAGCCACAGGCGGCATAGAAGAGTCTCCTCAGCTCGAGATATCCTTGGGGGAAGACGAAGCTGCAGATCGGGATCCAAGTTATACAGGCGCGCGTTTGTGAAGTCTGTTGAGTTCCACTGTACCAGTGTGAGGTCACGTGCAAGCGAACAAAGTCTTTTTGCTGCCTCGGTTCTTGAGAACGGGATGGCTGTGTATTGGGTACCATCGTGTGCAGATCTAGCGGCCTCATCTGCGCGGTCATTGCCATATATACCGCAATGACCTGGTATCCACTGATACACTATGCTGTGCTGTTTTTCGATTGCTTCGTGATGAAGAAGCCTTATTTCAGCGACTAACTGTTTATTAGGTCCACGGCGAAAGGGTGACATAAGACACTGAAGAGATGCCTTCGAGTCCGAGAAGATAGACCAAATTCCCGAAGGTTCTTTCACTATAAACTCCAGAGCTGCACGTATGGCGGCAAGTTCTGCAGCTATCAACGACGTCAAATGCGATGTTATGAATTTAATTGTGATGTGCCTCGCGGGAATAACCACCACCCCTGCAGAGCTTACTGAAGACACCGAGCCATCCGTGTAAATGTGAAGGCGTCCGTTGTGCTTCTCTTGCAAGAAGAGTAATGTGGCCTGTTTCAGGGCTAGATGCGACGACTTTTTCTTATTTTGGATGCCAGGAATTGTAAGAAGGGCTTTGAGTGGGTGTAGGCACTATAATGATGTCGGTGGCTGTGCTGCATGCGTGAAGTGCAAAGGAAGCACTGCGCAATGCTGAGCTACAGTTGCGCTGAACGCTGAGTGGGGCCTGGAAGATCAAAGTGAGGCGAGGTGATGAGATGGAAGCCGAGCGAAATGTCTTATGTGCATTCTCAAAGCGTCTACGCGGATGTATGCGTTGACTGGATAATCACGCGCAATGATGACTGTCGCTGCTGTAGAGGCGCATCTCGGAAGACCAAGGCATATTCTCAGTGCTTGGGCTTGGATCGACTGGAGGACGCGCAAGTTCGTTCTTCGGATCCCGCAAAGCACGGGTAAGCTGTATCGCATATAACCGAGGAACAGAACAGTGTAGAGTTAGAGCATTGCTCGTACCGATGCACCCCACGTTTTTCCAGCAAGAAACCTCAGTACGTGGGTGATCATGGTGAGTTTAGTTTTCATGTGGGCGATGTGAGGGCTCCAGGAGAGGTCGCGATCAACTATGACTCCGAGGAATCGGTGGGTCTTCACGTAGTTGATCGTGTGTCCGTTGATTTTAATAACAAATGGGCTCATCGCCTTATGCGTGAATGCTATAAGCGAGCATTTCTCTGATGACAGCTCTAGTCCCCGTTCTTCCAGGTACTTTGTCGCTATTGTAGCCGCTCTCTGAAGCCGGGCACGTAAATGAAGGCGTGTTACGCCTGACGCCCAGATGCAGATGTCATCTGCATATATTGATTGATGGACAGATTCTGGAAGTGCGTCAACCAGGCCGAGTAGTGCTAGATTGAAAAGTGTGGGGCTAAGGACACCGCCTTGAGGCACACAAAACGGTTGCAATGGTGCGTTGTTGTGCCATTCTCCGTCTGTACAAAGAAAGTTCTGCCTTTCAGATAGCTGTGGATCGATCGGTAAACCCAACCCCCTAATCCAACATTTTCCATGACATCCAGAATGGCTTCATGTGATACGTTATCGTATGCATCTTTCACGTCCAAGAACAACGCCGCAGATAAACATTTCAGTCTTTTTTGATGCTGAACAAATGAGACCAGGTCTATAACGTTATCAAATGCAGACCGCCCACGCCGAAAGCCCGTTATAGCATGAGGGTATAACTCGTGGTGCTCCAGGTACCACTCTAGGCGAGTCAAAATCATCCTCTTCATTACTTTCCCAAAACAGCTGGTAAGCGCGATGGGGCGATAAGAGGTCAAGTGCAGAGGAGATTTACCTGGTTTAAGCACAGGGACGAGGCGGCTGGATTTCCATGAATGAGGTATAAATACACTGCTCCACGAGTCATTGTACACGGATATAAGGGCCCGTCGAGCTGCTTCTCCGAGGTTACAAAGAGCCATGTACGTGATCCCATCCGGACTAGGGGATGAAAATCGTTTGCATGCCGTCAAGGCCGCTTGTAGTTCCTCTAGAGAGAAAAAGGTGTCCATTCTTGAATCTCTGAAAACTGGAGCTTTTTCTAGGTGGCGCGTGGTGCACGCGCACGCATGACCGGCAACTTTTATGCAGAAATCTTCTGCTACTTCAATTTCGATGCGGCCTTGGTGGAGAGAAAGACACTTGAAGGGGCGATGTGGATGTGGCGATGTTCGAAGGCCACGAACAATCCTCCATGTCTGCGTCAAAGGCTTGTGTGGATCCAAAGATTCGCACAGATATTTCCAGCGAAAGAACTGAATTGAAATGATTCGCTGCTGAATTTTTTTCTGTAGGCGCCTTGCCTCCTTCAAGTCGTGAATAGACTTAGTGCGCCTATATCTTCTTTCTGCGCGACGATGGATCGCTCTGAGCCGTTCCAATTCCGCTTGATGTTGACAATATTCTGAAGTATGTTGAATATGATATGTCGCTTCTTGAGTAGCACCTCTAATCATATCCTCGAAGGTGTCAAGAGGAGGCGCTTTATTTTCTTGACACCTCTTTTCCGTCAGTAACCTGAACTTTGTCCAGTCGATGCGAGTCGAAGTGTCGTATTTTGGCGATTTTTCCAGGCCCTTGATCTTCAAATAAGTTGGTATGTGGTCGCTTCCAAGAGTTTCATAGTCTGCGAACCATTTGACCTTTTCATTTAGGCTTCGTGACACAAATGTCAAGTCAAGGCAGCTGCTGTATGTCGTTCCCCGTAGAAACGTCACGCTTCCGTCGTTTACACAAAGCAGCTGCTGCTCCAGAGCAAAGGAGAATACTTGCCTTGCACGACTGTCTGTCTTCTGACTTCCCCATAGTGGTTGGTGAGCGTTGAAATCTCCGGTGATGATCCATGGTCTAGGTGTGGCTGTTAACAGTGCATGTAGTCTTTCAGGTTCAAAACGGTTTGAAGGTGATATATATGCGCCTACAAGCGTGAAATTGAGGTCTCTACGTTTAACTGTCAAGCAGACATACTGGTTGTCATCGTGAGGTGCTACGCGGTGCTCGATATAGGTAAGGTTGCATCTGATATATACAATGACTTTATTCTGTTCGTTGCAGGTAGCGGACTTGAAGGCTTCGTATCTGGACAGTCGTACTGCATTGTGTAGCCTTGGCTCACAGATAACAATAATTGGAAACTGGTTTTTAAACACAAATTGTCGGATATCGGAAATGCGGGGCCTGAGGCCTCGGGCATTCCACTGAAATATCGAAGCTCCTTTGACCTCTTTACGAAAGGCTTGCAGAGGCGGAGCCATGGTGCCTTTGCAGACTTGATAGCACCGGCTTCAGCGCATCCACTAACTGAAGTGCACTTTTTGCAGCTGGACTGTCAATGCTAGTAAGGAGCATACGAATGGTATTCATAAAGGACTTTACCATGGCTACGATTTCTTTGTCGCGACTATCACCGCATTCTCGTTCCGAAGTGATTGTAGAAGAGCGATGCGGCGGCTCAAACGGCGGGTCTATCGTTGGCAGCGCTGGCCATGCTTCAGGTGAGCCGGTGATGCTCTTGTCTTGCTTGGTGGATTTCTTGTCGGCGTGTCTGGACGCTTGAGGTGGTATGCCGGCGGTCATTTGGTGAGGTTCAATCCTTGCTTCAACACTGGGTCTCCTCAGCGGCCTCCGACGACGAGACCACCAGCGTCGTAATTGGACAGCGGCCACCCTGTGAGTTGAGCCATCCCGGACCATTTGCCTCAACACTTGCATTTCCTTTTTTATGATTGGGCAATCTTTTGACGATGCTTCGTGAGGGCCATGACAGTTTCGACATTTTCGAAGTTCTGCCTGGCAAGCGTCTGCGCTATGTGATTCTGAGCATAGAGAGCACACAGCCAGGTTTGTACAAACAGCACTGACATGTCCCAATCTATAACATTTCCGGCATTGAAGGGGCTTCGGTACAAAGGGTCGCACTGTGTGTCGAAAATAGCCGACCTTGACTTGCGATGGAAGGCTGTCACCCTTGAACACGAGCTTCACGCAGCGTGATTTGCCAAGGCGACGAGCTTGCAGTATAGTAAGTTCTGCAGACACTGGTTTGATGAGAGCAGCAAAGTCACTTTCGTTGATGGTAATGTCAACGTCGTAAATGACGCCTGCCGTAGAGTCCCGGCCATCAGGTATATATGAGCGAACATTGATGTTATCCAACATCTTGACGTTGCTCAGCACTTCCAATGTGCTTCGTTGAGTGACGTCTACGGCGAGGATATTCTTACGGCCATTGATCCACACGTCCGCGATCTCTCCCTGGGCGAGTTCCTCAAGAGACCTAGACGTGACTTGACGATTGAGCCGGTTGAGACTATGAGGCGCATCAACCGGCACAAACCGAATTGTGTATATCGTGGGCTCTCGTGTCGTCGTCGCATTCTTCCTTATTGTTGGAGAGGCCATCACTAGTCTTCTTTTTCGCTTCCGCCTTGTCACAGGCACGAAGTCGCCTTCATTGGAGCTTTTGTCGCTGGCCGTAGAGTAATCAGCGTGTCCTCGCTCTCGGCATCACTCGGGTGGCCCGTACGCTTTCTCGTGGTAGCTGCAGAAGACGTCGATGGTTTCGGTGGAAGCCCAGGCAAATCCACGTCCATCGCTGCAGTCACTGGAACGGTGTCTTCCACAGAATCGCAGAAAAACTTTGAAAAATTACAGATAGTGACAGCAGTGTTCTACGCCAGAATCACTTCGTCGTCGTCCGTGTTCATGAGGAGCTGGAAACAACACAGAAGTATGCACCCTGAATATTTGCCTGTTATTCAATAGTTGTCTGTACGCCAGGAGGTGCCAGTAATAGTGCAATGAATAGAGAGGACTTGACCTCTATCTTTCGGACCCGTTCCCATATTCCTTTGATGTAGTGGAGCTGTTTAGAGAAGAGACGTACCTTTGCCACAAGGATTTTTCAGCATTACGACGGATATATCTGGCTTTCGCTCTGGTCTTTTTTTTTGAAGTTTAGGAAGTTTTCTGGTGTTGAGTACTTGTGAAGGGTTTCCCTGGCTTCATTTTGCTTTTTTTTGCTTCTCTGTATTCTTGTATGTCCCATGTTTTGTGTTTTTTTACGAGTCCAGAGGTCTGAAGGGATGGGCGGGAAGCTGCAATAATGCAGCTTGGGATACATTAATTTAGTTTATCTATGCTGAGTTTTTATGTCACTATATTTTTTAGGGTGGCTTTTTCTTGGAAGAGGACCTAGTCATCTAAATGTGGCTTCCAACGTAGTGGTTTTTGTTGAATGACTTGAGGTGGTGTTGTTTGGCTGATTAGTATGCGCAGATCATCGCATCCGTATAGGTCATTTAGGACGTCCCACTTGAAATCAATGAAAACAGAAGGTGAATAAAATGTATATTCTATGCAGCCTATGTTTCTTGAGCTATAGAAGAGCAGTAGGCTGTTTTCTTTTCTGCGTCAAGTAGGCATATGCTATTGCTTAATTGAAAATATTCAATAATTTGGGCTCTAACATCAGTTTTTTCACTACCACAAAAATCTAAATGTGTGTCAAAATCTCCCACCACCAAGAACGGCTCTGGCAGCTGTTCTATAAAGTGTTTAAATCAGAGATGGATATTTCAAGATGCGCCGCCAACTATACGCTGTACACTGTAATCGTTTAAATTTGTGTACTGCGGTCGTCACGGCTTCTAATCTGGTTTTAAGTTTATGTTCTTGTTCTGGTACTCCGCTCTTGACTATAATAGCAACACCACCTGAGAGCCTACTTGCCTGCTCTAGGTCGTGCCGGGATACACTATAGTTCTTGAAGATGGTTCTACGTTTAGGACTTAAATATGTTTCTTGTCAACACAAGGCTACTGGTGAAAAAGTGGCTAGTATGTACTTTATGTAATATAAGCTATGTAGGATTCCCCTACACTTCCAATGAATAAAAGCCATTTTGTATTTTATGGGTACTGTAAAGAATTGGCAGATCCCACATACACTGGGAATCAATTATATGCGAAGCACGAATGAGCAATGTGTATATGTCACTTTAAATCAGCACGACGTTACGAGATGAAGGTAAACAATGCCATACATGACTTATGTGTCATGATTATCACTTTTGGATGTGTCATTTACCTTTGTCATCTATTCAAGTCGCGGGATACCAAATTTAGTATATGTGGAGCTAGTGAAACGGCTGCAAGCACGCCATGAGCGTGGTATGTTGTCATGTTCTTACATGACACGCGTTGCCGGATTATCGTGTTTGCACCAGTCATATATTTTGTCAACCTTGACGACACGTAATCCCAAATGTGGTATATCTGTAGCTAGCGAAACGGCCGCGACCGCATCATGAAGCGCCAATATACTCCTATGTAGCGTAGACGCGCGCGCATGCTGGGCATAACAACTCTGTTTTAGCAAGACGTGAGAGTGCTATAGGCTGACGCCAGGTGCGACCAGCGTCCGTAGGCGTGGCGCGACGGCAACCGGTGCGAAACGCGACATGTGGCATTTAATGCCACTGTTTTACCTAGACAACACCGCGTCTCCCTCTTTTCGTGACGGAGAGACGGCGGACACACTGACACACTGAAACACGCATACGTCAAGGCAACGCAGCGCGCCACGCGCCTGCGAGTATATGGCAGTACCAGCGTCTGGTGTGGCAACACCAGCGTGACGCGACGAAATGAACGCCGGCGAGCACGCGCACCGCGTCACGTCCAAATGTATTGGCGCCTTGACTTTGGCATGCCATATTCTTATAAAACACGCACCTCATGATTATCTTGTTTGCGTCAGTCACATGCCTGCGTCATTCATTGGCGTGACGTAATACCAAATTTGGCGTATGTGAAGCTAGCGAAATTGCCGCGAGTGCATCATCAGCGTGGCCTGTAGTCATGTTGTTACATGACACGCATGTCGTGATTATCATGTTTGGATGTGTCATTTACCTATGTTGTCCGTTCGCATCGCGTAATACCGAGTTTGGTACATGTGAAGCTAGCAAAACGGTGGCGAGTGCATCATGACCTTAGCAAGTAGTCATGTTGTTACATTACACGCATCTAATGTTTATCATGTTGGCACCAGTATCATATTTTGGTCATCCATTCACATACCGTAATACCAAATTTAGTATAAGTGATGCTAGCGGAACGGCCGCCAGTGCATCACGAGCGTGACATGTAGTAATATTACATGACACGCATCGCATGATTATTATATTTGCACCAGTCACATATCTTCGTCATCCATTCATATACCGCAATACCAAACTTGGTACATGTGACGCTAGTGAAACGGCCGCGAGCGAATCATGAGCGTGGCATGTAGTGATGTTGTTACATGACACGCATGTCATGATTTTCATGTTAGGGTCTGTAGCTTGTGTTCGCCCTGCAATCATGCCATACCATACCAGTTTTGCAACATGCCATGTGAACAAAACTACCGCAAGAGCTGCAGGACCAGGAAATCTAAATCGTGACATTCATGACATACACGTAATGATTTTCATGTTGTGACTATTCAAATATGTTCTTCATACTTTCATTTTATGTCATACCAAGTTTGGTATTGATACCATTATTAAAACACCCAGGAGAGCTAAAAGTCGTAGGCGGCTAGATAGATAGACAGACAGACAGACAGACAGACAGACAGACAGACAGACAGACAGACAGACAGACAGACAGACAGACAGACAGACAGACAGACAGATGGACAGACAGATGGACAGACAGATAGACAGATAGATAGATAGATAGATAGATAGATAGATAGATAGATAGATAGATAGATAGATAGATAGATACGCTCAAAGTCACCGAAGTTCGCTAAGAAATGCTTCGGATTTAAAACGCAAAAATTGTTTTCAGGCCCAGTGATTCTGGGTTGTCTTTTTTCTGATCCAAGGAGTCCCGCTGTAGTTATGACGTCGGTGGTCCAGGATTACCATGACTTGTGCCCATCGCATCGCCTGACACGATGGACGTTCGTCCTAATTGTAAGAATTTCTTCGCGTTGGCTTCGCCACGTGGAGACAGGCCTTGAGGCTCGCTGACCCTGAGGTTCACACAGCCGAAGGGTGAGGTAGTGGTGCAGCGAAAGCTGCGTCCGCTTTGGGCGCTAGATACCCTGGCCCGGCGTGACTGGGCGTTCCCTGGGCAGGCGCTTAAGACCGCTGTGTTGCCGCGCCCTGTTGCAGCACAACGGAGTAGCTTCTGCTTTGCATCAACGAAAAACGCTTCTGTGCTTTTCCGAACCTGATGTTTTCAATAACTTTAAGAGTAACAATTGTTTTTTTCTTGTTTCAATGTAGGACAAGCACACAAGTAAGCAGGATGACTACCCTCGCAGTTGACGCTGTGGTGTGGTTCGACTTTGCAGTTTTCAGAAGTGTGTTCGTGAGAGGTACACTTAGCACGTGTGGTTTGGCCCGTGCAGCTCTTTGAGCCGTGGCCGTTTTGTCGGCATTTCAAGCAGCGTCGCGGGTTTGGTGGGTATGGGCGTAGTTTGAGTTTGCTTTATCCAACCTTTACAGTTTCTGGTAGTATATGCTCGATGGAAATGTGAAAACAAAATGCCTTGTTTGTATTTTTTTGTTTTATCGTTTGATATTTAGTCTGTACACATTTGTGACGTCTTGGTCCTTCATTCCATTTAGGATTTCTTCTTTATTCACATATTAGAAGTCATCATCACAAATGACACCTTGGACGGTGTTTAGTGATTGCTGAGGCATAATTGGCACTGAAATGTCTTCTAAGGCAGTGGTTTTTAAAAGTTTCTCGTTCTGGTGCTTGTTCATTACTTACAAAAGAAGGTCACCATTGGATAGTTTCTCGATTTTGCATCCTTGCCCTAAGGTGTCGGTTAATGTTCTCGATACTTTGAAGGGGGTAACATGTCTCGCTGTTATTTCTGCGTACTCGCTGTCAATCACGTAGGATCTTGGGAATGTGCATTTGTCGTTACTGAAGAACTTTGCTGCTACATCGGTGCGCGTCCTCTTTTGAGGGTGGCGATCAGGTGAAAAGGCTGAAGAGTCCATCTAGTTTGTGTGTGCTTCAGCCGAAGCAGCAGCCGCCCACCACGGAGCCCAACGAGGGGACGGGATAGGAACTCACGTGCAAGACCTGCCCACGCCAACTGCGTACTACGACTATAACCGAATATGGCTTAACTCAGGGGGTTAGCAACACAAAGTTAACACTTGCCACCAGAAAACAAAGAAGTATATAGAAGACCTGAGTAGACAGGACAGATAAAAAGTGAGAGAGAAGGACAAAGATGTAGGAAGAGAGAGACAAAAAAGGTGACTGCCGACTTTATATATGTGGTTCAGCCCAGTAGTGCCGTCTACGTGAAGCTAGGGCCAAAGGGGTGTGTTGCCTCTGCCGGTCCAAGCACCCAGCGTCAGCTCAACCCGCATCAGCCCATTTTTCCCGGACATGGCTAAGCCGCGCACGGCGAGGCGTGGGAGGGAGTCAAAACTACCCTCCCCTCTCCCCCCTCCCTCCGTCGGCTCAGGTCAATGGGGTGGCCACACACCAAACGCCTGCTTGCGCAGATACCCTTTCGGGGCGGAAGCGATGAGGATGAAAGGAAAGGGTGAATGATTCCATAACCATGTGCAGTATGTCATAGCTAAAGGGGTGGGAAATACAATAAGGGTGGGAAGTGCAACAGGGGTGAGGAGGACCGATAATAGAGTTGGGAGAATGAATGAAATACGATGAACGTCATCAGCTTGATTGATTGATTGATTGATTTGTGGGGTTTAACGTCCCAAAACCACTATTTGATTATGAGAGACGCCGTAGTGGAGGGCTTCGGAAATTTTGACCACCTGGGGTTCTTTAACGTGCACCCAAATCTGATTACATGGGCCTACAACATTTCCGCCTCCATCGGAAATGCTGCCGCCGCAGCCGGGAATCGAACCCGCGACCTGCGGGTCAGCAGCCGAGTACCTTAGCCACTAGACCACCGCGGCGGGGCTGACCGTCATCAGCTACGCCGTTGCCTCAGTCTTTACACCACGAGTGCCTAGCTGCTGCATTTTTTTCATCGGTTTTTCATGCGCAAAATACTGTCGTTGAATTTTACTCCACTCATTGCTAACCACGTTTTTCTTATAACGCTCCTCATCCTTTTTGCCTCCTGCCCCCCCCCCCCCGGGCTCGAGTGAATATGTTCTGTGGTGCATGAATTCACATAAATAAGAGTGTACTGGATCAAAGGAGAAGGAATACACATGGTGATGCACTAAGGCATTTTTTTTCAAAAGCAGCTGTTTATGATGTACACGTTCCGGTGAAAGCAAACCTTTCTTGAGACAATATTAGTTATATGTAATAACGGACAGAGGTCGGCGAAATTAATATAATACATGCTTGGAAAATAAGCACGAAAACGACGGAGATGAAAGGCAAAAGCCACACTGTACGAATTCTGTCTAATAATCGAAATATATAGAAACGAGAATGAACCCACGAAACACCAACACCACGCGTGCGCTGGAATAATGAGTAACGAAAACAAAAACTTGAAGCGTGCGTACATCACAATTCAGCGAACATAAGTATTCAGTTATGCAATCATTAGCCATATCTCATCTCAATAAAGCGTGATTCTGCTAATAAAGACTATTTCAATTGTTTTGCGTCAACATAATCAGTGTGTCATTGGAAAATGGTTACACCTGCAAGATTCACAAGAGTATTGCCGGATGCGGTTTACTCGGCCAAGCAGAGCAATCAAGCCGTTTACTTTGCGTTTGGTTTATTTATAGGGTAATGAAGTGTAAGAAGGGTGCAAGACAAAGGTATGCAATTTGCTTATTGCTATTTAGCCCGTACTTACAGGAGCTTCTCGGAGGACAAGAATCAGAAGAGTGGGAGATAGGAGTTAGTGCAGAGTACCTGCATTGCTGTGCAACTCAGAGACACTGCATTGCTGTGTAACTTAGGGGATGAATTACAACTCGTGATTACTGAATGAGACAAGGAGAGCACAAAGGTAAGTCTTAACTAATCTGCAGAAAACAAAAGTAAATGTAATCTACATCAAACTCGTAAGAGAAAAGCGCTTCGAGATAGGTAGCACTGCACTTGAAGTTGTAAAAGAGTGCGTCTACTTGGGACAGGTAGGAACCCCGGAGCAGAACCACGAGCCTGAAGTAACTAGAAGGATAAGATTGCGGTAGAGCCCATTCGGCAAGCATTTTGAGATCATGAATGGTAGATTGCCACTATCCCTCAATAGGAAAGTATATAACAGCTGCATCTTGCAGGTACTTACCTAAGGAGCAGAAACTGGAATGCTTACAACGAGGGGTCCGCTTAAATTGAGCACGACGCAGTGAGTTATGGAAAGGAATATGATAGGTGCAACCTTAAGAGACAAAAAGAGATCAAAATGGGTCAGTAAACAAACCGGGGTTAAGGATATCTAAGTCGAAATAAAAAAGAAATCGACATGGGCCAGACACGTGACGCTTAGGCAGGATGATTATGGCTGGTCATTAGAGGAACTGGCTGGATTCCCAGAGAATGCAAGCGGGTGAGGGGGAAGCAGAAGGTAAGGTGGACAGATGAAATGTGGAAGTTCGCGGGTGTAAAGTGGCAGCAGCAAGCACAGGACAAAATTCACTGGCGGAACATGATAGAGGCCTTTATCCTGCAGAGGGTGCATTGAGGCTGATGATGACGACGACGATGATGAGGCAATTAGCCTTGGGCTGCAGTCAGACATTGCCTTTTCAGTAAAGACTCATAGTGTACAAGCCCTGATAAACATAACATAAATTATTAAAAATGGCTCATAAAAACGCATGTAACCGACGCAAATTCAAGGGCCGCTTTTGGTAACGCTCACAGAATTGATTTGTCTCGATGCTTTTCGCGTAAGACAGTGCCGTTTCCGAAATCCGTGATTCACAGCAAGCTTTGCTTGAAAAAGGTAACTTCGTTATCCCGTAAATAGTGAACGTACAGCAACGAAGTTATCACCCGTTCACCGTGGAAACACTCCGAATTCATTTGCTTCACGAACAAATGCTTTGCATAGAAAAGGTATTCTCGCAATCACTGGCGCCGCTATTGTACCTAATCGGCAGCACCTGCAGTCACCATCCATAGTGCACCCACGCATTCACTTCCTTTATGAGAGAGCTGTAGTAGGGCTCCAAAAGCCGTTTTTCGGAAGCAGGCTGACTGTTATTTCCATATGGCAGCATGAATCCGCAGAGCTGACGCGTACGCCCAACTAATGCTTTCTATAATGGAAACCAACCATTGACCGTGCAACCAGGCCAACCGAACAAAATGAGCTGAAGAACTTTATGATTCAACTGCTACCTAATGAAAATGTGAGCTTTTGTTCCGTTTCTGGCTGTCTGTAACATCATTTCGCCATTTTTACTCATTTTCTCTTATGCAACCCTTACCCCCCTATGACACCTGTAGTGCCCCGCCGCGGTGGTCTAGTGGCTAAGGTACACGGTCGCTGATCTGCAGGTCTTGGGATTGAATTCCGGCTCAGATTTGGGTGCACGGTAAAGAACCCCAGGCGTCAAAATTTCCGAAGCCCTCCACATACGGCGTCTATCATGGTGGTTTTGGGACGTTAAACCCTACATATCAACCACTTATGTCACCTGTATTGCTGAAAAAATTGCGTATGCACGTGTGCCACGCCGATACACACGCAGTATTCGATCGTTAGGAAAATCGCGAAGCCGGGATGGTCTTGCTGAAAGAACATCACTGCATTTTGTGTTCACACTCAATCTTCGTCCAACTTCCATCACCTCGAGCGAATGAAGCGTGCACGTTTCAAGATAATACAAAGGTTGCCAGCGCAAGTGCATATGCTCGGATGCATTTACGCATATATGCATACATATAATGCACATGCTAGCGATACTTAAAGTAGAATACACAAATTCGTGGGACCCGTGAATACCGCATTTTTTTATATTTTTTCCTTTTATGTCTGCAAGTACTACCTGGACACCTTATCGCTGTCTAAGATGACGATACCGGAAAAGCAATGCAGCAATTATTTTGGTGAGTGACAGATTTTGCGTATGTCTATCCACATCGTCGTTCATCAACAACATGGTTTTATTCTGTCAGCTTTATCTCATACATTGAGCAAGTGAAGTGGGTGGTGAAACCTGCAACACTACCTTGGTACTCATAAATTATAAGCCTGTGTAAATTAAGTACATCCTGGGGTTACTTTTTTGTACCATTGAAAATGATGTCAGTGTATCCTGTTACCTTTCGCTATTAACACTATCTGCACGCCATTGCTGTTTTGTGCACTTTTTCTGATGTTGTTCTGAGCACTGGAAAAACCTGTGACTGTGCCAGAGCCGAAGACGTATTGTAGCAAAAATAGGCAATCTACATTGTCTGAAATGCTTGAAAATTAGGCGTTACTACCAGCCGCACATTGCAGAAATTTTTGTAAACTATTTTTGACCACTGGCATGCATGGCTGTTAGGTAGCTGCCCTGGAGAGGGCTCAGGTTCGAGCAGCGTACCACCAAGGATGTTTTAAATGCGAAGCATTTCTTAGCGAATTTAGGCGACCTTGAGCATATCTATCTATCTATCTATCTATCTATCTATCTATCTATCTATCTATCTATCTATCTATCTATCTATCTATCTATCTATCTATCTATCTATCTATCTATCTATCTATCTATCTATCTATCTATCTATCTAGCCACCAACGACTTTTAGTTCTCCTGGCCGTTTCGTTAATGGTACCTATACTCAATTTCGCATGGCATACCACGACTGTATGATGAGCATAAGTGACTAGTCATAACATGAATATCATGAAATGTCATAATTTACATTTCATGGTCTTGTTGGTTTTGTAGTGGTTTTGTTCACATGATATCTTTGATATCTTGCAAAACTTGTATGGCATGGCATGAATGCATGGCGAACACAAGCGAGAAACCCTAATGTGAAAATCATGACATGCATGTCATGTAAGTGCTGAGTCATGACTACACGCCACGTTCTAGATGTGCTCGCAGCCGTCTCGCTAGCTTCACATATACCCAATTCAGCATTACGTTACACGAATGGATAACGAAGGGATGTGACTGATGCAAACATGATAATTAAGAGATGCGTGTAATGTAACAACACGACTACATTCCAAACTTCTGATGCTCTCATGGCCATTTCGCTAGCTTCACATACAACAAATTTGGTTGTTGTCGTATAAATGTGACGCAAGTTAAGCGCACAATTCGAAGGTGAAAGCTTCAGTGCCAGCAGCAGCAAGTTGTTCTTTCGTCCGCTTTGCTTTCTTCACAAATCTACATCGCAATCAATGCAAGAAGCTTAAGCAATACAACTAACTTTCCTTATAGCTTGAATCGCTTCATTATCCTATGTTTGTTTATTAAACTTGTGCCAAACTTGGAAAATCCGCTCTTCATGCCTTCGCAAAAAAAAACGTTTTTGAAAATACTGTGGAATTTGGGGCAACAGAGCAGTGTTTCACAATAAGGCTAGCATAAAGTGCACTGTAAACGTTTATTGGGCCATGACGTAAGTGCACTTTTTTTCTAGAATGTAGTAACGTTCTCTTCAAAATTTTGGACTTCGTATATGAAGTGCGTGAAAAGTGCAGCAAAATGAGCCACTAGCTAGTTTTGTCGAGTCCGGTGCAAATAATAAATCGGTGTGAAATATGCGATTCTCGTATAAACAAAGTTATATGCCAGTTTGGTTTACGCAGGAAACGTGTCAGGACCTCTGCTGTGACGGACGTTACCATTATACTGGGCCAAAAAAAAAGACATACTCAAGGGCATCGTAGAAAGAGCTGCCCCGCCGCAGTGGTCTAGTGGCTAAGGTACTCGACTGCTAACCCGCAGGTCGCGGGTTCAAATCCCGGCTGCGGCGGCTGCATTTCCTATGGCAGCGGAAATGTTGTAGGCCCGTGTGCTCAGATTTGGGTGCACGTTAAAGAACCCCAGGTGGTCAAAATTTCTGGAGCCCTCCACTACGGCGTCTCTCATAGTCATATGGTGGTTTTGGGACGTTAAACCCCACATATCAATAAATCAATCCTAGAAAGAGCTCGATGACCTCCATAAGCTTTGAGAAGGGGGGGGGGTAAAAACCACTTACCATCAGGCCTGTTGTCAGTTCTTTATATTCCTTCTCACTCACCTTGTTCGCTTCCTCGTGCTTTCAGATTAGTCACTTCCCTTTCCTAAACGTGCACTCTCTTTCTGGTACATATTCGATGTAGGAGAACGAGTTACTATCGGTCGGTTACCTGCGCTCAAGTGATGCGGCAAGCACAAGTACAGTGTTAGCATTTTTCATATCACAAATGAGATTACAGGATGACCGTGAAAAAACACCCAAGTCTCGTGGGACCACGTTTCAAAGCAAAAAGAAAACATCAGATCTGCCGAAAAAGCACAGCGATTCCACCTCCCACCAGTCTCTTCTAATCGAATGTTTCGTTATAACTTTATTCCTTTATTGAGTCCTGTAATAAATACCGTGCATCAATACACCCGTGAAGATGAACTCAGCCTCAGAAAAAGGTAATAATGTAGCCAGCGAATAAATAATACATTGCCTTGGTTTTCAAGATCTAAGATAAAACGCATGTATTGAAACATATTCTTTATGTGCCTGTCCTGCATTGATAGTTACTGGTTTGTCACGTTTCGTCATCATCTATCAAGTGTGAATCGTAAATAATGTGATTTATATTCATATTGGAAAGTTATGAAATACCGAGGCGTTATAGGTATTGCAAAGCTTCCTTTTTGCAATATATAGAAGCAAAGCACGTCAATAAGTGTATTTCTTGCTGAATGCCCGCGGTATACTTGATACCAATTACTCGTGGCCATGGGTACAATGACCAAATGTCGTACTACCTTGATGCGCACCTGTGTGAGCACAATAGTTCTGTAGAAGACCAAGCAAACTCGCGCTTGTTGCTTGTTGCTACCTTGTCACCATTGGGGATGTGTTCCTCTCTGTGGCAACACCAAAGTTTTGTACAGTGACGGGGGACAAACGCAGCGGGAAATCGTGGAAGCTGTCCACATTGGGCCTCGGTCCGATCAATGCGTCGCTCAGGCCTCGACTGCCCTGCTTGAAAAAGAACTCATGTATTTGAGCTTACGCAGATAATTTTCAATTTGTTGTTTTTTGTTTCTTCCGTTTGAACCGGCCCCAAATATTGTTCTGGAGTCGTGGCGTTCACAAAGGAAATAGTCGGTATGCCAAAAGTGATTCTTTATTTTTCCCAGCCTGAGTCCAGGAAACGGAAACTTGACCTACAGCAAACAGTGCACGCTATACACTCACATCTGCCAACAGAGCGTGGGCCGTTGGTAGTCTGATCTGCGGCAAAGCTCGTCGACATTGAAACATGTGGCATAGAACATTCGAGCGTTATTGCCGGTGACCGCATTTGTTCGTGAAATAACCCAGCTGTTCGCATTTACTTACTCAATAATAACACATATTGCTGTAATATATTGCTATTCTCCCAGAATTCCTTGCATAGCTTGCGCAAGGCGGTATCTTCACGTCCAATGGGCAGGTGACACAAAACATAGAATGAAATAAGTGTGCGTGCCAATATACACGGGGTATGCAGCCTTCTTATTTAAACATGGGTTATGCGCAACATATATTGCAGTTAGCAATCAGCGCTGGTGCTGTGTATATTTCTTCCCAATTATCTCTTCTTTGTTAGCACTGTTTATTTCTATGATGTTTTAAAAATATTGTGTTGGCCATAGGTTAGTTATTCTTGCTGGTGATGTCACCCATCATTTTAAAGCATTGTTTTACCGTGATCTCAGTAAGTTTAACACAATTGACTGCTTTGTAAGTCACGCCTGTCACAGTATAATTTACTCAAACAGAGGAACACGCTGCCTTTAAGAGTACAAGACATGTTTTCTTGGCTTTTGAGTCACTTTATGGGCAATAAACAGCCTGCCAGGAAATGCAGCCAAGCATTAGCGGACGGAAACACACTCGCTTCCTTTTCAATCTCAACTTTGTATAATCTAGATAATTATCCACTTTACTGAGCAATACGCATTTAAAGCAGAGTTTCAAACGCTAAATATTGTGTCATCGTTGGCTTCAGCTCTGGCACAGATATATGCTATCGGCACACTTTTTTTTTACACCGACATGGCTTTTTAATTATAGAAGGAAAAGAAGATGGTTCCACAGAACAGTGATGTTTCACTGCGGTTGCCGCTCTCATGTGAACCTGTAACCTTGTTCATTTTGTTTGTTGCATCATAAAGTAGTACAAGAAGAGCAAAGTTGCGGTTTGGGCAGAAAGGCGAATAACTTATATGCCTGTATTTTTCTCATATTAGTTTTATTAGCACTTCATTGGAATATATGAACGGTCTGGAATTATAACTGAAGTATTTCACGTTTCTGCAATTGCTTTAAATTAGGCGGCATTGAGATGCGCCCTCCACAGAAGCCGCACTTTTGACTCTTCACAATAGAGTGCATTTCTTGAATTGAACCAGCAAAATTCTTCAAGTGAAACCCATGGCTACCCGCATGCAGCACTCGTTATGTTTGGCAAGTCAAGCGTAACATTTCATGTTTATTTTCATACTTATCTCTTCATTTATAACTCGCGCTGAACGTTAGAAGATGAATAGGACTATAAAGAAATACAGCAGTGATGCGACGTTAAACAGAAAGAAACAAAATTTCTCCGCAAAATACGGTCCTTGTTGTTGACTCGTTTTCACTAACATTTGTGCTCTTCAAAAGCTGCAGTGTATGTAGAGCCATGCACACCCGTCTACTGCGGTGAGGGTTTGGAACATTAAATCATGAAACTGTCTACACTAAAGTAAAATATTGCACTATGACGTCCATAGATAAATGTTCACTAAGCCTGTGATAGCGACCACTGGCAGATAGGTAGTACCGCATGCAAAGCATTAGGAAGCTGAAGAAAAAAGGTTTTGAACCCGAAAATGTGAAAGTACTTAGCGTCAACAAACGTTTCTTTATAACAGGAGGTGCTATTCTGTTTTGTTCTGTTTTAGCTGTTTTTCTGTGGAGAGGTTGAGGAGCCTATTGCCTCGGCTACTCCATATCACAAAGTTCTGCAGCGAAAAATAAAATAATAATACAGAACGGTACCCAAAAATTAACAATACGGAAAAGGAAAAAAACACATAATAGCACACTGAAACCAGTTCAAATAACATGCCAATACACAGTTTTATTCACGCAGTTCACACAGTCATAAACTACTTACACACACACCTTACTACTTTAATGCCAGTATATACATGGCCACACTTTACATAATACCCATTTCTGGCTGTCAGTCATAGGCGCTTGTCCAGTCCGGTCTCCACTAGAAAGTCTGTCAGGAAGATCATTGCCTTTTTCTGAAGATGCATCTCAGGCCATGGTCCAAGTAGTTTCTTTATTGTGAGGGGCCGTCTGTCCAAACTTGCTAATTTGTTCTTTAATTTTTCTCTTTCCTTCGCGTATTTAACGCACTCCAAAAGAATATGGCGAACATTTTCTTCTGCATGACCACAATGGCATTCCGGTGAGTTGGATCGATGTATCTTGTGCAGGAAGCTGTTTGTGTATGCTACTTCCAATCTAAGTCGGTGGATCAATGCCTCTAGGTGTCGTGGAAAGTCTGTCGCTATGGAAAATTTTCTGTGTGGATCAACTTCATAAAGTACCGTTTCCTTTGATTTAGGGCTCTCAAACCACTTCTCCATCGAACAATGGTTAGCTCCTTGCGATATAAAATGTCGAATATCCGTCCCAGATATAGGGATTGTGCAATCCCGTCCGTCCTTCAATGCTTTCTTCGCGAGACTATCAGCATCTTCATTTCCCTTTATTCCAATGTGGCTGGGTATCCATTGGAATACGATGTTGTGACCCTGCGATGAGGCATACTCCACAGTTTCTGCGATACATTGTGGTATTTCACCATTTCTGTAAGGTGATCTCACATTTCTGATTAGCTGAAGAGCAGGTTTGTTATCAGTGCATATCACCCATTTTCGTGGCTCGGGATTCTCGCAGATAAGCTTAACTGCTTCAAAGATAGCCACCAATTCTGCTGTCGTCGATGAAGATTTGTGCGATAATTTGTACATCTTATTTTCCTGAATTTCGGGTATAAAGACCGCACAGGCTGACGCTTCTTCTGTGCAAGATCCATCTGTATACATCTTCGTTTTTTTCATTATGCATTACATGAAGCTGATGAAGTACCAACTGTGCCGCTACTAGAGGTGCCATGTCTGCTTTCTTCTCTATGCCGTATATTTCACGGATAACATTGAGAAGTGGCAGCGTCTAAGGTGGTTTTGAAGACTTCCATTGTTTAAATTCTGGTACTACTGCTTGAAATGATGATATAGTATCCTGTAGTCTCGTTGCTGTTCTTTGTGTTAGTGCACCAGATAAAAAATGACTTTCATGTTGCGTGAAAATTCTAAATAAATTTCGAGATGTTTCTTTAGTTCGCAGTACTGCCAAAGGTGGCTATCGAGCCTCCGCATACACTAAATCACTGGAAGTTGACCGTGGTAAACCGAGACATACCCTCAAGCTCCTTGCCAATAACAAGTGAAGTCTCCTTTCGGTGGAGGCTGGGAGTCCGTGCAGCAGGGGCAGTGAGTAAGTTACGATGGGGCGTATCCAGGCGACATGTAGGGCTAATAACGACTCTGTAGTACCACCCCATTTGGCCCCGCAGAGATGCCGGAGGATTCGAATGGCCTGATTCACTTTTTGTTCCAGGGACTGGACATGAGGCGACCATGTTAGTCTCCGGTCTAAAATTACTCCCAAGAATTTATGAGTTTTAACCATTTTAATAGGCTGATTTTGCAGAATAATCTGGAAATTTCCAGGTCTTTTAATGTAAACGGAAGTATGGCTGTTTTGGCCAGACTCAGTGCCATACCTCTTTTTCTAGAAAATGGTCTACATTATCCAATCCTTCTTGTAGAGTTTGTTGTATATCCAAAAACGATGGACCAGACGTCCATATACTTATATCATCAGCATATACTGAACATCTGATGTTGGGTGGAAGATTATACGGGAGCTGCGCCATGACTTCATTAAAGAGAGTAGGGCTTAGTACGCTGCCCTGTGGCACTCCTTGGTTGACGACATGTTCTCACGTTGGGCCCTCCTGCGTAACTACAAAAATTTTCCGGTGCTTCAGGAAGTCAGCGATCCAACGCAGTATCTTGCCCTTGAATCTCTGTAACGCCAGGCCTTCCAGAACGTGAACGTGACTCACTGTGTCGTATGCTCGGTGGACATCAAGGAATACAGCGACAGTGATGTTTCCTTGCGTTCGTTGGTTTTCCCCATCTGTGACCAAATCCAGAATGCAGTCCATTGTGCATCTACCTCTTCTGAAGCCGGCTATGCTTTCTGGTAGTAGTTTTTTCATGTCTTGCCACCATAAAATTTGTTCATTGATCATTTTTTCCATCACTTTTGAAAAACAACTTGTCAAACTAACCGGCCTAAACGAGTCCAACTGCATAGGGCTCTTCCCTGGCTTTAGCAACGGTACTACTTTTGATATCTTCCAACTTTCCGGAACTTTTTCTTCTTGCCAAATTTTATTATAGATGTCCAACAGGTGTAATTTTCCTTTTTTGCACAAATTAGCAAGAGCAGCGTATGTAACTCCATCTGTTCCTGGTGAACTTGTTCGTTTTACTGAAGACAACACATATTGGAGCTCCTCTGGTGTGAAGCTGTCATCCAGATCTGATGAACTTATCGCAGAGGACTTTGTTACAACCGCCGAAGCTGATTCTGCTGAGGATTTATATTCGCTAGTTTGGGCGGTCTCTCCATTTCTCAGTATAAGATCGCGAAATTCTTCGGCAATCACACGTTCGCTAACTCCTCGAGACAGCGCTAGAGCCTGTAATGGTCTCGAGTGCACTACTGGGTGTCGGAGGGCGCGTACCATGTTCCACAGTTGAGTCGCCGAGGTAAATGGAGAAAGTGAGGCACATAAATCTTGCCACCTTTTGGTTGAAAGCTTCTGCAGTTGATTACGCATTGTATTGTGTACTTTCTGTGCAACCTTGAAATCTTCTAAATTACCCGACCTGCGATATCTTCTTTCACATTGGCGTCGTATTGCCCGAAGCCTCTCATACTCAGCGTCAACACCCAAATACCCATCTGGAATGGGTACTGTACGAGTTGCTTTTGTTAGAAAATTTTTTATCTTCGATGCATATGTTTCTGCGTCAGAACAGGGTTCAAAATTTTGTCTCTCTAGTTCTCGAAAGATTGCCCAGTTTGTAATTCTTGTTGTGCGGTTATTTCTCGTTTTCTTCAACTTTGGGTGATATATGAATACTGGCAAGTGGTCACTTCCTCTTGTGGCAGCGTATGCAGTCCAGTCTGCTCCAGCCGCTAATTCAGAGGAGCACACAGTAATGTCTAGTACGCTGCAGTAGTTTATCCCCCGTAGAAACGTTGGAGAACAATCATTTAGTATAGTGTAATCATAATCTTCGCATATTTTTACTATAGCAGATCCCCTTACACTACAACGTTCACTACCCCACAATTCATGGTGCGCGTTAAAATCACCACATATAATTATGGGATCATAGTCAGATCTACACACTGCAGCCAACTCTGCGTATGAAACGTTTGCTTGAGGGTGCACGTAAACACTAACTACAGTTACAGTAACGTTACCAAACTTCACTTTGCATCTAACAAATTCCGGCGCATCTGTTTTTGAAGTAGCCACAAGTATCGACGGAATATCGCTTCTCACACACAACATCACTCTGCTTTTTGCAGCAGGACGGTCTGCTTGGTACACCACATAATTGGACAAGCGAAAGTTAGTGGATACTCTTGTTTCGGAAATACACAAAATAGGAAACCCGTGCTGAGCGACGAATTTCCGAAAATCTCCACTCTTATTCTGCAAACCGTTGCAGTTCCACTGGAATATTGCACTTCTTTTGTACCAGTTAGATAGTCCGGTAGCCATGATTACGACAAGAGAAGATGCTCAACATCTAGCAGCAATTTCACTTCTGGTAAAGAACCTGCTTGTGGCAGGGATCGTAGAATTGCTTTGAGAGCCGCAAAGATTATTGGCAAAATGACTTGCTCGCTTCCGGCTGTCTCCGCCGAGATCGCATTTCTCGAAGAAGGTTTGCTCAGCAAGCTGCTGTGACCCTTCCCTTTGGTAGTCAGTGGCTCCTTGGCTGTGTCTGGCCTGGTAGAAAGTTCCACTTCAGCATGTTCCTGGGCCCGGACTTCTTTTCCAACGCGATGTTTTGGTGCTGAGCGCTTCAATACTTCCGAGTAAGAGTCGTGGCGCCACTGTTTTGCACTTATTTGTGCCGCAGGAACATCTTCGACTATATCCGCATTGGGTGCTGGACCTTTTTGTATCTTATGGTACCCTTTTACAATTCTCTCTCTTTGTGCCGCTGATGCCAAACGGTTTCGAGAGCAGCCTGAGAACGACGCCGGATGTGGTCCAGCACAGTTTGCACACTTAGGTTGACGCTTCGAGGTGCATTCTTTGTAATCATGTGCGCCCCGCACATACCTTGCATCTCTTGGTTTCCCAGCAAGTCTTAGCCTTATGCCCATATCTCTGGCACTTGTAACACCTTACCGCCTGCTCAATGTATTCCTCGACAGTGTGAACCGTAAAGCCGAGAGCAACTCTTTTTGGCAATGGCATGTCATGTCTAAACTGGAGTATTACATTACGTATGGGCTGCATTGTGGCACTTCCATCTTCATTTCTTACCCATCTCTTTTGTCGTGTGACCGAGATTACTCCAGCATCTTTAAGATAATCCAGTAGGTCATAATCACTGTATTCGAGTGGAACATCTCTTATCTTTGCTAGGGTCTTCATGTAAGACTGAGGTATCATCACTTGTACAGGCAATCCAGCCAGACTCTTGATCAGCAGTAACTTGTTTGCCGAGTACAAAGACCGTACTCCAACACAAAAACTTCCGTCTCTGTTGATTCTTGATGATGTCACTTTCTCATTGATAGCAGAGATTATCTCAGACGCTATGCGATTGGGATTCACCTTCCAGAAGGAGTCCTCGGCAGCGATTGGTCTGAATACCACCGGTATCCCCGTAGCTCTGTTCTTGTGATGGGTGACCACCGTGTAAGCTCCCTCGTCTTCCTTGGGTGCTTCTGTATCCATCTGTGTCATGTCATTAAGGGAGTACGTCGATGTAGCGTCATTGTTGTCAACCTCTTCCTCCTCTGTACGCCTCTTCTTGCACTGCGAGGCCTCGCTGCTCTCTGTATGGGACGTCGATATTGTTGCTGAGCCTGCAGCAACTTGAAGTCGAGCGGGATGGATAAGTGGTGCTCCTCTTGGCGCTAGCGGCATCTCGTTGTCCCCCATACCCGGGCTTTGCCAGGTATGAGGCACGGGCCCGCTAAGGGGCAACTCTGATCGCGATGCGTAGTGAAACTCCGACTCACCGATGTTCAGCTGCCACTCTGGAGACAGTCCACCCACCGCACACACTGTAAAAAGATTCTGAACTCAATATAATAACTGAGTTAAGAGAGCGAAATGAAGCTACGGGCTTCTTTCATTCACTTCTTCTTCTTCTCCACAGGAGGTGCTACGTAAACGTAAGACAATTTACGAAGGTGTCTGTTTACAGGAGGTGCTACGTAAACAGACACCTTCGTAAATTGTCTTTAAAATAAAATATAAACATTTTCAATGAAGGATGAAGCAGTGTAGTATAACATCGTGATAAGTAATTGAGCAAGGTTGCTACGTGCTGAACTATCGAGATGGCTGACTGCAAGAGTGTTTTCTACCTCTTGCGGCAAATGTTTTGAGAGAGGACAAAGATCAGTTCAAATTGAAAGTGCGTGGGTGCCATATTTCTGCGGCTCTTTGCGTCATTGCCAAAACATTCATACTCCCATTCTCCGCAAGCCAAGATCACATTCGGTACGCGAAAATGCGCTGTCACACTGTATACGAGGAGCCTCAATGATTCGTAACCGGGCGGCAGACAAACAAAGCTCAGAGTTTGTGCGAGCACGCACGTCACATTTGTCTATGGTCTTCCTGTTCCCGTATTTCATCATCATACCAGAATCGTTGCTCCGCATTTTGCATACTCCATCTCACTAACGTATCTTCCTCCTAGTTTTCCTTGAGCAATATGCACAACAAAAACCCTATATAACCTCTCTATTTTTCATTTTTTTATATATCAAAAAAGCGCTGCACAACCACTTGAAAAATGCTTTCGATGTTGTTGGAGAACCAAAGCCGGAGCTCCTAATGTTGGGGGATGTCGTTAATTACGTGTCTTCGGGCACCTATGCTTTATATTTTCCGAAGCTATGTGCTCGTACTAAAACGATACGCGGGCAAGCTCTGCATGGACATGTATTATAAATTAGAAACCCTTTCGAGCGCAGAATCTCTTCCCGTTATTTTTATGACATACGACGTGGTTTAAATTGGTTGTCTATGTGCAACATTGTCGTTTTGCTGACGACTATTTCCCTCCTGTTGAGCTATCAAACTGCATTAAACAAACTGTCACTGATACGGTTCCTTTAGACACGTAACATTTTGATGCCGCAAGGCTCAGTATGTGGAAGATCAGTGGTTGATCACCGTTGGCTTGTACGCCTGCATTTCAGGGCTGTTTAGAGTGCTAAGACCACGCATGCTTTGGATTTGGGGACAGTTAATAAAAAAATAGATAACAGTGGGATAAATTATGCTGCTGAAAAGAAAATAATAGTTTAAATTCTCAGAGGCCGTGTACTACTTTGAATGTCACTTGTAATAGTAGAAAGCAGCATGCTGTGTTTTTTTAAATGTATCTCTTACTCTTCTGGATAAAATCCACGGTGGCTAACACCAACACAACGTAACGAAAATCGTAAGAGCCGTGGTGTTCTGAAATAAAAATTATTAGAAATTATTTTTAGCACGTTCCTGCCGAAATTGCATCATTTTTTACTGCATTGTTCGTTTGAACTTGGAAGCTTCAGTCAGGCACTCAGGTAAGTTTTGCTGAGTGAATGGTTTGTAGCCAGATAACCATATACTTAGCACAACACCGACATTCAGGGCTTGAGAAGGATTAAAAGCTGTCACAAATACATCAGTCAGTACAAATACGTGAGAGTTTTTCTAGCACAGTGCACGTACAAAGAATAAATAACATCTTTTATTTTGATTGACATTGTGCTCGCGGGTTTTCACCGAACTCGAAATCATACACTAATGTTATCAGGATATCATCATTGTAAACGACACACTGATATCAACACATCCATGCCACCAACACATCAGTTATGAAATGCCGACACTGCTCAATAACCAGAATTGACCTAGCTAATTGCAGTGACTTATTGCTTTTAAATTATTGTAATTCAAAGCAAAATTTAAAATATAGCGTCACTCATTTCAGTTTTTTTTTTCTTTTCTCAAGTGTGCTGTTACTAGGGTGCTACTGATGTTAGTGACGTATAACTTTAATCACACAATGTGTTCAACTTTTGCATATAGCTTGCTGCTTCGTGTCATACGCTGTTTCATTGTGTTATATTGTAAAATCGTAGCGTATCACATGCCTTTATTGTGCAAGTAATCTGTTCGCCGCAGCCGAATCGGCGAACGGAGCAGGAGCCTCTGTCAGGCCATCGTGCCTTTTGCTTTTGCCACCTTTCTGTAAGGTTACCGAAGAAACAAAGCTTTTCTTTTCCTTCAATGAGAATCAAGAATCAATTAAGTGAAGAAAGAATAACCCTACGTGCAACAAATTGACTGATGAGTGGGCTGAGTCGATGTAGCTCGAAGTGAATGAATAGTTAATCGATAGCTATGCACTTCAAATAAGAGTGCCTCACTTTGAGCTTGTGCAACAGAGCTCAAAGCTTTCTCGGAGCTCGTGCAGCAGACCCGAAATCTCTTGCAAAGCTATAGCACTGAAGAAAATAAAACGACACACCCTAACACATGAGTCCACTAACACCCTCACAGACACAGAGCGAGCTGTCAATATTGGCCTGGTGAGACAGGGATAGTGATATTTGGGTGAGCTTGAGTCCGAGTCAGTCTCTTTGAGAAAACGTTTTGTAAGTGTAAGTCTGAGTAATTCAGCAAAATATATATGTTGAGTGAGCCTGGGTAATCTGCTATCATCTATCGCAATACTCTCGGCTCATCTTCAGCATTGCACTCAGCCTTACGAGCAGTTACATCTAGCCATAGTTGGTAAACATATAAGAACGCACTAGCGCCACGCGCCACCTGTGTAGTTATTGATGAAATGTGTAAGTTATGGGGGGAGGGTGGGATGACCTCACCCACAAATTCTTTCACGTGATGTTCTAGATATAAGTGTCTTGTGTCAGTCGCTTACGTCATAAAAATGTCTTCAGTGCGCTAAACAGCCTATAAACCGCTTTTGGAACTGCCTAATCTACAGGCGTATCGGAGAGCACCGGTTATGTGGGCTGTTGCCTATTAAGAAAGCTTAGCGCATGACGAAATAAGCAGATTTTACGCTTACAAACGCTTGACTAAATATACTCAGGCTGACTCTCACTCATGTGAAGTCTTCTACGAGAGAGACCGGCTGCGCAAGTATGATGCATGGTGGCGGAGTCTGAGTGAGTCCCGTTGAGAATAAGCTTAGCGAGCCGAAATTCGATTAAGTACACCTGAAGAAACTTTTGGTTAGTCCAAGTTCGATTGATCCTTCACAGCAAATTGCGTTTTTTCTTGAATGAAATCCAGTTTATTTTGCCAACCTATGGATAGCAGTGCCTTGCAGATATAACTATGAGTACACTAAAGGCCATTTCAGGCTGTACCTGTCGTATCATTAAAGGCGACTCTGCCCACACACAAGCAGCATGTATTCGTATATGTTCAACTGTTTAGGGGAGAAGAGCTTGCACTAAAAAAACAAAGGTGCCCATTTGAATTGGGCCCGCATTTATTTACGGTGAAATTAGTAAACCTGATACTACAGGGCGGAAATCTCAACTGTAAAGAGACTTTTTCACTACTTTTTGCGACCTTGGATAGTGGGCGCTCGCATGGATTTGGGAAAATTATGGTTGTGAAAAATTACCGTGTTAAGAAGCAAAAGAAGCTGGTTATGAAAGAGTAATAGTAGTTGGTGATCACAAAATCACAAAATGCGGCCTTTTTTCAACCTATGACATAAACGTGCTTTTACAAACCTTAATTTGTGCTTCATTTTCCACGCTAGAACTTGCATTAACAACACAGAAGGAATATTCTAGGACCTACACTTGTCATAATATAAACGCAAATTTTATTTGTCTCCTTTCTTATTACTTGCATAGAACCTTCTATTCCTTGAAATACAAGTATTTCTATATACAAAATGTCATAATTACTTTCGAGGCGTACTTGCGGGGACAGTATGTATGACATTTTCTTTAGATCGATCTGAAGTGAAATTAGAGAATATGAGCCCTTCCTGCACATAGATTCACCGCAACGAGGCTGTGTTTTGTGTGTGGTTTCGCCGACCTCTGTGGTCATAGCACCGTGTGCCCTGAACAGGAGCCCCGTGTTAATAACGTACCCTCGGGCATATCTGACTTTTCAGTCATCTCATGTTTTATCAATGCGTAAGAAGCTTGACCTCTGTGGTAATAGGTTGGGACGGCTAGGTTATGTTGATAATTAGCCGTTCATTATTTTTCCTTAAAGCTAATAGTGCGTTGGTTTTTTCAGAATATTCGCCCAAAGGAAGTTTTTTTGTTTTGCAAACTAACTTTTTCGAACATTTAGCAGGCAATAAGTTCTCTTATGTGTTTATATTAATTTTCATCTCATTAATAGGCTCGTTTCGTACTTCAAGACCATCGTTTAAGTCGTCATTAGTTTTGGGGCCTTTGTCAACTGACGACTTCACTTCATTTTTGTTTTTTTATTGCCCGTATTAAAATCTGTGGAGGTACATATAGGAGAGGTTGATTAGTAGCGAGTTATATGTATGACTTTATGGTTCGAGATAACTTGCTCAATGAAGCAGGAGACAATTGTTTTGATGAGAACGTTTAGTACACCTGGGATGGCGCAATCGTCGGATTCGGCATGACAGTCAAGGCCAACGAAAGCTCCTCCATCGTAAAAGAGTTGGGCATTCTACCTCAACGAGGAGACTCACCGCGTAGCGCGAGGTCTCACTTACCGCACTCGCAATGGAGCTTCACATGAGGTACTGGGAGGAGGTGAGTGGTGGGAGAGGGACAAAATGTTTAGGTTCTGCGACATTATCCAATTCTACCAAAAGTCGTGGCGCAGATTTCAACCACCTAGCTCCAAATTACACAGATCTCAGGAGGTTGACTGGAGGCGACTTCAAACTAGAACATTTCCCAACCCGAAGCACCTAAATTGCATCTACCCCGAACTATACCCAGATGACTCGTGTAAACTATGTAGCATGAGACGCGCCAGCCTAGCGCATATGTTATGGGAATGCACACAGATACAGGACGTCAATGCAGTCTCCCCAGAACAGCGTGGGGTGCGGTGGAGAGCCGCGCTGATCAGCTCAGATCGGACAGATCAAGTATGGGTCATCCAGCAAGCTCGGGAGGCGGCTGAGAGACAGGGTCTCTCCACCGCCCCTGGTGCGGCTTAGGCCCACGCCTCAATCCGCTGGTTAAATAAAGTTTGCTCACTCACTCAGTCTCGATACGATGAACTTTGTATCTAATTATGAAAATATACTTTCTTTATGACATTACCAGCATGTCGCATAACTTAACATAAGTCGAGAATAAGCTATGATAATCACAATGTTAACCCAAACAAAAAGTTGCTTCTTATGACGTAAAGGCTATGGTTGGCCGAAGAACATCAGGACAAATTAAAGGGTGTTGACAGTGAACAATGGTTTACTACGACATGATGTAGAGTGACTGTTAAATGGCCTGCGATCACGCGCTACATCGTAGCGTAACATAGCTGATTTTATATGTGGGGTGAATTGCACCAAAACCACCGTATGATTATGAGAGACGCCGTAGTGGAGGACTCCAGAAATTTTCACAACCTGGGGTTATTTAACGTGCACTAAAATCTGAGCACACGCGCCTACAGCTTTGCGCCTCCATCGAAAATGCAGTGGCCGCCACTGCATTTTCGATCCCGCGACCTGCGGTTTAGTAGTCGAGTACCTTAGCCACTTGACCACCGCAGCGAGGCAGTAGCGTAGGATTATATATATGTATATATATATATATATATATATATATATATATATATATATATATATATATATATGGGATATGGCACAACGGGAGCGTTGTCAACAAGGATAAATATATTTATTTCCCAACAGTTTCGGGAGGGGTCCTCCCTTCATCAGGGGATGAGTTATACTGACATGAACTTCCAAACTTCGTTGCTGCCGCGTCCCTCTCGCCTTGAAGTATGTTTGCGAGAGTGAGAGGGAACAAAAAAGGAAAAAAAGAAAAAAAGAAAAAAAAAAACAGCAAAAGGGGAAGAAAAAAGACGAAAAAAAGAAAAAAAGAAAAAAGAAAGAAAAGAAATAAAGTAAAGAAGAGGAAGAACCACTGTCAACACTGAGAACGAAACCAACTGTCCATGTACCTCCACATACGGTTCTTATCACGTGCTGTTCAGTTCTCGACGTGTGTCGGGCTACCCAAGATTGTCGCCGCGGTGGCGGGAGGGGTCCGTGACGGCGTGTGTAAAGAAAGCGTTTCCCCGTAATGGGTCGGTCGGCTCTTTACTTTTAATCTTCGTCTGTTTCCCTTCAATGGTCATCAAGTGGTAGGTGAACATAAACTCTTTGTATGTTCATGTGAAAAAAAGAAAAAAAGAAGAAAAACAAAAAACAAGAAAGGACAGTGTACACGTAAGAGTCAGTCAGAAAAAACAAGCATGGTCTCCAGCTATCAATCTTCGTAACCAATTTCCTCCTGGTTTACTTCTCGGAGGCAGGGGAGTTTTCCGGGGAACTTTTTAGTTCCCTCTCACTCTCACAAACATCTTTCAAGGCGAGAGGGACGCGGCAGAAACGACGTTTGGAAGTTCATGTCAGTATAACTCATCCCCTGATGAAGGGAGGACCCCTCCCGAAACTGTTGGGAAATAAATATATTTATCCTTGTTGACAACGCTCCTGTTATGCCATATCCAATACCTTCACGAAGACTAATATCGGGTTAACTGGCGGAACATGGGAGAGGCCTTTGTTCTGCAGTGGACGTAGTTAGGCTGATGATATATATATATATAAGATAAATAATGCCAATACTATGGGTGGTGATTTCTGAGTGCTGAAATAACCAGTTGTCAACACCCTCGAAAAAATTAACAAACATAACGCGCTATGCCTTATGTGCATTGCCGTGTAGAAAGCGTACTGTTTGTAGGGCTGCCTTGAAGGTTATTTTCTTGCTAAAGAACAGAGTATCTCATACAAATTGTTAAAGTGTACTGCAGAGAAAGAGTTCTGTTTCCATTAAGAAACTAAGAAAAATAGTATTCTACATATTGACTGAGCGAAACAAAATTATGTAACGTTAGAGCGCACCATATTAATATGCGATTTATATTGTTTAAAAGTTCTATTTATAACATTGAATCTGCTGCTTTGGGCTGGAAACTTTTTCGTATGGCCCTTCTGAGTTGTACGTTCAGACTATCGTAAATCGGATGAAATAAGGATAGATGGATTGTAATAGTCGTTAGGTTTTGAAATGGGAAACAGTGTGAAGGTTATTACTGACAGGGCCGAGTTTTGAAGCAGTATTTTCATTATATTTTATGTTACCTTTCTTTTGTGTCAATACTTTCAAGTGCAGTGATCTATGTGTTCACCTTGCCCAGTAACACGTTCAAATTTTGTCATTTTATTATCTTTTGCGAACGCGGCCTACAATCATATGTATTTTATTTTTTGCCGGAAACTTTAAATCAGTTGCAAATGCTGTAATTGTTTACGATTGCTTACCTCCATTCGATCTTCACATTTCCTACTTCACAAAATGATGTATATTGCAGTAGTGTAACGTGTTCTTCCAATCTCAATTACCAGGTTACACTTTACCATCTGAAATTCGAATCTTCCTCGCTGTTATTGTTTCTGATAGAAAAAGTAGATGAAAAATCTTCGAAAGCAGATTAAAAAAAATAATGCAATTTTGCTACTTACTCTGTGTGTCAAATCTATGCCACACTGCCTTAAGCAGCTCCTGGTGTAATTGCTTGTGTGAAGCTCAGTAAAAACTTCTCGCTACGCTTCGACTTAAGCTTTGATATTCTGATGGCATCTATTGACGGCACGAGTGATAAATGACGTGTTTGCGCAAGAGTGGTTTCTGCTGAGCTCCGTGGCTCGACGATCCAATTTATCAGCCGTTTAACCTGTGCTCAGTTGTTCCTGTGAGTGTTTCAACAGCGATGCTTTCACTCCTCAAGTTTCTCACTTCCTACCATGCTGCCTCGGTGCCTCGATTTAATAAAGCACCCCAAGATTTTCTTCATTCTTTATTACCCTCCTTGCGTAATCTCATAGCTGACACTAATCTCCTATCATGCTTTTTTGCATAGCCGCGACTATCTTGTCCAATTTGCGCCCTTTTTGTAATAGACGCTGTTCATAAAAGACAGCCTATTTGGTATATCAAAGTCATTCTTTATTGCGCTTGCTGAGAGGTTGGTCTTTGAAGAACAAAGTGGCCCATTTTGTAGCTTTTTTAGCGTCAGAATGTTGGCACACCTAAATATTGTGTCATAATCACGTCCTCAATTTATAACTTGGCGAATGGTGAAATTATCAGCTTCCGAAACACACTACAAACAAGGGAAGCTTTAGAAAATGGGACCTTTTCGTCATTCACAAGTGTGCTCCTCTTCACTACCTACATGCTCAACTAATAGCGGCACCTGCCATGGTACTAGACAGAGTACCAGTTACACGTGTTAAGGCCTCTCTTATATATGTATTTAAACCAAGAAAACTGATTCTACACTATCCGCTTAACAGAGGAATCAAACTGCGCCTAAAGGGGCCCTGCAACAATTTTCGAACATGGTTGTAAACCGCTACCCGTCTGTAGTAGAGGCTCCTGAGAACACGTGAGCCAAATGTTTTAGCACAGCACGCGGCATTGAATCCACTAGATGTTATAAAAGTCAGCGAAAAATTACTTTCTTTTCCATCGACAAATGACGGAAGGCGCTCAAAAATCACCGTAGCAAGCCCATCCATCAGCCATTAGCTGATTTAAAAATGACGCGCTTGGTCATTGCAGAGATCACCGCGGGAGGCCGTCACTCTTTTACGAGTGCACGCGTGATCGCACTGAGAAAGCCGCGTATTCGAAGAAAAAATATATAAAAAATGACCCTCTATCAGCATGTTACAGTCACTTGATGTTACAGCCGATACAGTCACTTGACTATGGGACCTCCTTCTGTATACTAAATTCCTGTCGCTTGTACCGAATTTTATTAATAAAAATTTCTGATTCTGATTCTGATTCTAATCTGCAAATGTCGTCGAAAGACGCTAGTCTTGCGTGAGGAGAGAGTGAACAAAACATTTAATTGATGTTCTGCGTAAGATTGGTGAATGGTATTCTTGAGGCGCTGCGTTAGAGTGCCTCGAGCGTGCAGCGGAGGCGAATGAGCGCGTCAAGTCACGTCACTGTGAGACATAAGCGCCATCTGGCAGTTTTGATAGAAAACAAAGCGCGCGGCTCTAAGATGGGCGTGCGCGCCGAACTCAGAGGTGATAAAGTGTAGAACGCAAGGCGACGGGTAGGTGCCACCACCGTGTCGTCTTAGGTGCCGTGTCGTCTAAGGTGTCGTCTTAGGAACACAAGGCGACGGGTTGGTGCCACCACCGTTCTTTGGCGTTTGCTTATGCTAAAACAAAATACCGGCAGCTCTTAACAGACTGTTGAATAGCGAACTTTTATTCAAGTGAA
Organism: Rhipicephalus annulatus; assembly: GCA_013436015.1. NCBI lineage: Eukaryota > Metazoa > Arthropoda > Arachnida > Ixodida > Ixodidae > Rhipicephalus > Rhipicephalus annulatus. The sequence goes on from WOVY01005043.1 coordinate 132,445, forward strand.
AGTTTATTTTAGGCCTATTATTGGTCGTCGGTGAAATCCTTCGCTCGTCTGTTCTTCCCTTCTGCACACCACAGCCCCCACTTGACTAACACGTAGCGCCCTATAAACTGTACGCCCAAACTTTGTTTGCGTTAATTTAACGCAAGAACTTCAATAACCACAGAAGAGTGTGCTCAACAAACATCTTTTTTTTTTCTCCCGTCGTCTCCCATCCACATCTCGGAAAATAAATGCTTCCTGCCAAGCCCATTCGAAAGCAACCCCAAAGCTAGCACCCTACCATGCGACCAAAGCTAGTAAATCACTACGGACATTCCACATTAAGGCGAAGGCAAGTGCCTGTGTGCTTTGAACACACAATTCCCCAATTCAGCAATGACAGTAATTCAAGAACGTGTAAACTGCTGCCCCAAACTACAGTCGCAGCAGACGTGCACAAACTTGAAAGTGCCACTCAGAGAACTTGCAGAGTCAGGCTGTAACGCTAATTGCGGGCTTACCATGGAGCGAGTTTGCTGAAAGCAGTGCGGTGTGGTTATTAGGCAAACTGCCGAACCCAGCAGTGAATGTATCACTGGAAGTTTTTTTTTTCAAATAGGCGGACTCCCAAATGTATTTGTCCTCTGCGTTTGCTTTTAACCTAACCACAACGCCCCGCCTTAGTCTGAACTATGTTATTGAATCCTGTGCTTTGATATCATGCCCTACTCGTAGTTCATGAAACATAAGTTGCGCCCAATGCAGTGAAATATATATATATATATATATATATATATATATATATATATATATTGAATGAACTTGCAGGTAGCACATTTGAAAAGTAAATTGCCTTTACTAACGTTTCGGCCGTGGCACGGCCTTCGTCAGAGTAAGTAGGTATGATACAATGCAGCCGCTTTGAAGGGCTCACGGGATGAACTCTCGGTACAGCAGCTAGGGCAATCAAAGTGAAGAAAAAAGAATAGTAATCTGTCAGAACCTTGTGTTGAGATGACTGACATGCGACGGGTTGATGAATACACAAGTTTCGAATTTCCTTGCACATCAACACGTGGGGCACAGTGTGGTTGGCAGGACATGTAAAAGAGCTCTGAAGTAAAGAAACCACGGATGACTAATATACATTTCAATATACATTAAAATATTTTATTAACCTAAGAACTCGTGCTGTTATAGTGCGAGACAGGTGAGCTTTTTTACGTTTTCATTGATACCCTAAAGAATGGTGTTGAATCTGTGGATCAAGAAGGATTCCCTCAATTCCTTATCATTATTTGTCTTGAAACCGGACTGAATAACAGTGGCCCTAATTTTGTCGGAACCGTGGCCAGTCTTACTGTCGTGCTTCCACAGTGGTAGATTGGGGAGGATTACGGCGTGTGCATGGTGATTAATTAAACGAATTCTGAAACTTTTCTCTGTTTGGCCTGTGTTGAACTTTGCATGTTGAACACTCGAGAAGATAGACGACGTTGGCACTATCACATGTGTAGTCTCCATTTATTTTTAAAAAAAAGCTGGACGACGTACTTGAAACTGTTTTAGATGTCGTCATGTGCGCGCACACTTTGCAACGTGGTTTGTTGCAGAGATGACAGCCTTCATGATGTGAGCACGTGGTTTTAGATGAGGTTAGTAAATCATGAAGGTTCCGCAATCTTCGGCAGACCACGCGTGGTTGTTCTGTAAAGATTTCTTTGAGCCGTTCGCTCTGTATAAAAATGTTGAAATGTTTCTTTAAAATATGCTTGACATTTGGAGCTGAGGCCGCATGTGTCAAAATTAGGTTTGTCTGCGAACTATCTTTGAGTCTTCTGTTAGTACTCAGCATATCTGAACGGTCGAGCTCTTCTGCACGTTTGATGGCGTCTGTGATTATGGTGGCCGGATAGCTCTGTTTTTCGAGCGCGCTCTGAAGTTGTTCACAGTGGCGGGAAGTATATATATAGTAGAGCATCGAACGCGTTATTCGAAGGTCGTAGGTTCGATTCCTGCCCACGGCTGGTTATTTTTTCATCCACTTTTCTTTCTTCTTATTTACATTCCATTGGTTCTAATAACTTCCCCTGTGCATTCCTTTGCTTTACTGTCTGTTAGATCTCATTAATATTGTGTTAAAACACGGAAAAACGAGCCCTTAGGTATACACTTCTTTCCCTTGTATATATATATATATATATATATATATATATATATATATATATATTAATATATATATATATATATATATATAATTACATAAACGCAAGGAAAGTGCTAAGTGCTGGGACACAACAATGAACATGTTTGTGCCAGCACTCTGTACGTACACTACGGTTGGGGCTTTGGTGTAAACGTTAACGAGTGTGTCAACATCGCTAACTTGCAGCTTATTCTACATTAATGTGGCCTCATCTCAAATAGGTGAAGTCGCACAGGCTATGGCAGCGCACTGAGATAAACATACCAATAAACACGTTCCATGATTAGAACAAATACAATGCCTCTACAGACGGACTCATCCTATGTCGGAGGCACTAAGGTCTCTAATCTTGGATGCCTTCACTGAAGGCAGGCAAAACGGTTTCTGTGAAGTCCTAGCGTAAAGACCTGCCAGTACTTCGAAAAAACGGGCTGAGGTCTTACATGCGTCGAACGGTGCCTACAAATATTTATTTTTCTCCTGGAGCCGCAACCAATAAAATCTTAACTAAAAATATTGGTGACAGTTGGGGCTCAGATATATCGATGAAAATAGAAGAGCGTGTCACTATCTGCTGGAAGTACACATGGTTCTCAAATAAACCAACGAAAATGCATGCGACTGTCGCCAGGATGAAGTAAATATAAGTTATACATACCATTTTTTTTTCACCGCGCTCTTAACAGCTATTTACGTCTTAATGGCCCTTAGAAAAAGCATTTTCCGCTTGGGAAACCAATGAATCGCTGCCAAGAAGGAAGAGCTTTTTCTAAAGTCCATTAGGAAGAAAGGAGCTGTATTGACTACGAAGTAGAAAAATGGCTTATGTAGCTTACGTTTATACCTCATCTTACAAATTCTCACATACTGGCAATTGTCATAGACTGCTTCGTCGGCTTATTTGGGTACCGTGAGTGCTAGTAGAGCTTGGCATGAAATATAGACGGTATACAGGGTGTTTTCCGACACCGTATCAAAAATGTCAGATACGATAAAAGATGCACACCAGCAAAAAAAAGAGCAAATGCAGAAAATATGTGGAAAGGAAGCTGTACATCACTGTGCTATCTCATGCGTAACCTTCAATATCTGTCGTTCCATCCACTCCATCACGAAACACATCTCGGGCAGATTCCGCACAATGTGAGAATCAGTTTTGTGCGGAATAGTGGGTGAGTAGCTACTTATGCCAAACTTCGAACCAATTGAGTAATACGAGTTGTGTAGACACGAGTAACGTGTATTTTTCTGTGCATATATAAAGCTTACAAGCCCAGCTGTACACTGTGGCGTGTAGCCTTTATCTGATGTAGCGCGGTCACCCACGTTACAGTGACAAGGACACTTTTACCGAGCCGAAGGGTAAGCCGTGGTCTCTTACTCTTTATGCACGGAACACTCTAGGTTCCCGGCTGCATGCCTTATTCTGTCGTATGCTGTCATTGCTAGGTGTAGCACAGGTAAAATTAATTATAGCGTGCCCATCTGCAGTATAATGAGCCTGTGCTAGCGCCCCGGAAGTTTTCTTCCGCGCGTTGTTTGAGCGCCTTGGTGATAATAATTGAAGAGATACCTAGGCGGCCAGGCCTTCGTATTCTGTTGTATATCACCATAACGGAGGCAAAACTACGCATAAAACTACGTGAAAACGAGACGGAAGTGAAGAATGATAAAATAAAATATAAAGAAAAGAAAAACAGGACGAAAATATTCATTTTATTAGAGATAACGGCAAAAATTACACAGAAAACTGTAAAAATGAAAGAAGAAAGAAGGTGAGAAGAATAAACGGGAAAGAAACAATTAAGACCACCCGGCTTCGCATTTCCCGCAGACTTGACATCACTAGCGCGGAGTTGCAATACGTTTTTTTTATTATTTTGCAGATTGGCAACGCTAGAATACAGCTGGTTGAGTCTGAATACAGAAGTTAACGTTCGAGGGATACGTCAAAATTGTCAAGTATAACAAATCATGCCCGCCTTTTTTTAGTGTAATTTGCCCAAATTGTTCACGGAATTTTCTATTGCTACTAAATCTTTCCAGCGTTGACACAAACTGTGAATCTCTTGCTGCGCATGCAATTCGCAAAATTTCTGAGTGTGCGCCGCAAGTGACAGTCAAAAAATGTTTCATGACAAACGTGGTGGGCATCGAATACGTTGTTCATATGTTCAGGTATCAATCATCTGATATACTCGCACACTCCTATGGAGATTACTGCATATATGGACTCAGGGAGATAGCGGCAAGATGGACGGGCCGATATAAAAGGTCAAACTGCAATTGGTATTAAAAAAATCCTTCGAGTTTAAAATAGTAGCTTGAAGACGACCTCTTCTACGCAGCGGATGGTAACGACAACTGTACTCGTCTTGTCAAGTCTGGGAGTGAGGTATTGTCCAGTTTGCTTGCAGTGGTGCATATTATTTATTACCCTTAGTCATAAAAAATGCATGAAATTCCGCCACCAATAGTGGTTGCATGTAAGATTGTCCACCATATCCACGGGAGTTCAGAAATCGTCTATGATGGGACTGCCAAGCCGCAAAGGGCCCAAAAACCCCGAGAACGAGGCTAGTGAAGCTTGTCAAGTGATGAGCCACGTCACTTCCAAAAGCGTTGACAAGGCGACGAAAGATTTCCTTATTCAGCAGGGAGTCTCACTTGGCGACTTCCGAAATTCATCAAATCTATGCAAAACGTGTCGAGGCATCCCAGCTGTGGCACCCTATGTTAGTTAGCTCTTTACCAAATTCTTGATTGCACGTATATTGGTCAGAGTTACTCCGCCACTTACAGATTCCTTTGTGTGCAGTAGGAACTAAAGAGTGTGCACAGTCAACGGTTCTTAAAGTCGCAGTGGCCCTCTGTCAAAAAAACGCGTGTGTAACTAGGCGCGCAAGCTTGTTCTTGTACGCTCTGAAGCTATTTGCGAGCTCTACGCTATATGTTTCAGCTGTTCAATAAATATGCAGTGTATATACATGGTGTGTAGACAGAAACCGTGTGTGTACGTTGTATCGGGCGCTACGTGCATGTTAGTTATGCTGGTGAAGCGATGCAGAACGGAAGAACCGACACGCGCAAGAGATTTCCTATGACCAATGATAGGCCTAAAATGAATTTTCACTCGAAGAAAAGTTCTCTGTTGAGCTATAAGTTAGGAGTTGCTGGTCTTTTGTTTCAGCATAAGCAAACGCTGACGAATCTACTTCATAGTTCTAAAGCTAGTGTTCCTGCGACGCACTTAACCCAACTACCAGGAGCTTGTCACTTCTGCAAACAATCTGCTAAAGCGCAGTTTGATTCCTCGTTTAAGAGGAATATGAAGAGGCAGTTTTCTTTGCTTAAATCCACATATAAAAGGGGCTGCACAACATGTAACTATAGTACTCTGTCTACAGCAGCATGGCGGGGTACCAAAATCAGTTAAAAATGTAGGCATTGAAGGGGAGTGTTTTAGTGAATGATGAAAAAATTTCATTTTCTAAAGCTTCACTCATTTTGTATGCTTCGTTTCAGAACTTCAAAATTTCGTCATCTTCCATGTCATAAATTGAAGACGTACCTATAATACAATATTTAGGCGTTCGAAGAATCTGAAGCTAAAAAAGTTACCAAATAGGCCACCCTGTTCTTCAAAGACAACATTCCCTGCATACGCAATAAGGAATATGACCTTGCAATACCAAAGAGGCTGTCTTTAGTGAACGGCGTCTATTACAAAAAGTGCGGAAATAACACAAGATATTTTGCAGCTATGCGCAAAAGCATGATAAGAGATCACTGTCAGTCATAGGGTTGCGCAGGAAGTGAAATAAATAAGGAAGAAAATGGGGCGGTGGTTTAATCGATCGAGGTACCGAGGAAGCATATTAGGAAGTGAGTAACCTGAGAAGTGACAGCATCGCTTATGCAACACCGACGGAAACAGCTTAGCACAGGTTAAACGGCTGATAAATTGGATCGTCAAGCCACGTAGCTCAGCAGAAACGACTCTTACGCAAACACGTCATTTATCACTCGTGAAGTCAATAGAAGCTATCATAATATCCGAGCTTAAGTCAAGACATGACCATGCAATTTCACCGAGGTTCACACAAGCAATCGTACTAGGGGCTGCTTGAGGCAGTGTGGCATAGTTGCGACGCACAGTTGAAGTAGCAGATTTGCATTATCTTTCTGGGAGCAAGGTGTAGCATAGTTTGCCTAGAGTGGTCGATAATAATTAGCCAGAGTGTTCCGTCAAAAAACAAAATGCATGCGATCCCGCTACCAATAGTGGTTGCATGTATAATTGTCCGCCATACCCACGTGAGATCAGGAATCTTCTTTCATGGGAACGCTGAGTCACGAAGGGCACAGAAACTCGAAATTATCGAGAGCACGGCTAATAACAATTATCTAGTGGTGGGTTATGCCACTTCCAATCACGTTACCAAGGCGACGAAAGATTCCCAGGATTTGACAGACAGTCTCATTTGGCGACGTTTGAAATTCATCAAACCGATGCAAAGCTTGTTCAGGCATCGCAGATGAAGCCTCCTTTGTTAGTGTATTTGTGAGTTCTCTTCATAATACTTGATTGCACGTAATTTGGCCAGACTTACTCCACCATTTCCAGAATTTTTTTGTGTCCCATAGGAAATGTATATTGTGCGTTGTCAACGGTTCTTGAAATGGCAGTGGTCCACTGATAAACAAGAAACACATGTGCAACTAGACGATTCATAAGTTTGTTCTTGTACGCTCTGAAGCTATTTGCGAGATCTAGGCTATATTTTTCAGCTGTTCAATAAGTATGGAGTGTATATATATTGTGTTTAAACAGGAGATGTGGGCGATTTTTTTTAGGGGCGAAGCTCCTTAGGGCGTGGGCTGTGCGTTCCCTGTATGTAGCCACCTCTAGTTTAGTTCTTGCAGTGTTCACTAGATGGCGGTACCGTCCCCTGTATGTAGCCACCTCTAGTTTAGTTCTTGCAGTGTTCACTAGATGGCGGTACCGTCTCCTGTATGTAGCCACCTCTCGTTTAGTTCTTGTAGTGTTTACTAGATGGTGGTACTTGTAGCTGATGATGAAAAGATGCAAGATGTTATAAACTAGAAAGCGGTACTTGTAGTTGGTGAAAGACGCGAGATCTTATAAAATAGGAATGATATCACATATGGCGCGTGTCATTGGTTGAAGGCAATCGTTCGATTTAGTGCGGCGACGTACGCTAGGGGGAGCGATGTAATAAAATTGAGTGGGCAAAACGTACAGAGGATTCATGGTTTACCAGGTTTACTTCCGGAGCTTCGCCCACTAATCATCATTCACTTCGTGGATATGGCGGAATTTTTTCTGTCTTTCTGCTCGGATACTCCACGTTTTTCCTTAATTATAACAATATTCTCAGACCTCGTGTTCATTGATACATATATAGTGTAAACGTGCGGGCCACCTAGCCAGGTGGCCACCGCACTAGGGCCATCTAGTGCGGGCCTCCTAGAGAAACATGAGTCATCAAATCGACTTGCAATAATAGCAAATAGGAACGAAATATCAAAGGCCCTTGCAAGTGGCTTCAGCCTGCAGAATGATTCGTAGTATCAACCTACTTTTAAAACAAACGGCTCATGAATAACAAAAGAGGCGAACATCTATTCCAGGAAACAAATTATGCACTAATATTACCCTAATTGATGCCAAACTCCTGAAGATAAGTATGCAGAGTATTTCACAGCTGCAGCGGAGACTCACTGCTGTAAACTTTGTTAAATAAATGGGGCAAAGGGCAGTTCAGAACTCCAACAATTGTGAGTGACATGTATATGGAAGATGGCCCAAATTGACTGTGAAGCACGTATTTTTTATTTGTCTATACATAAGCTTCGGGCATAACCTTAATGAATGAATTAAACAAGAAGGTGTCCATAGATGGAGAATACTGCCACCTAGAGTTGTGAGCCGGCAAGCCCTAGCGAGCTGAAAAGGGCAAGGAGAACGAAGAAGAAGTGTGGTTAGCGCCTCGTTTCGAAGATACACGCTCGTGTCTTTCTGCCCCGCTGTTCCTGTTCCTTCTCTACAGCTCTTGGTACGTGACAAACTGGTGGAGGTGCTGGGTAATCTATGCACCGTACCCCTCCACATACCAGGAACACAAGCGTCGTACCGGTGGTCACTCCTGTGCACCGCGCCAGCAGAAGGATCCGAGGGCAATCTCCTGAGTTTGGACTGCTCGCAAACAACATGGCAGCTCCGACCAGCCATGCCGACACCAACCCAACCGGTACGAATGGCACAACGCCGCTCCATTGCACCTTACTCACACCGCGAACGCCAAATCCTTTTCATGGCACTGCACTTGAGGATGTGGAAGATTGGCTTGTTCATTACGAGTTCGTTGCCGTGCACAACCAGTGGGACGACGCAGACAAACTGCGGCACGTCTATTTCAGTCTTTTGGACGGCGCACGTGTCTGGTACGAGAACCGGGCAGGTATTCTTACATCATGGGAAGACTTCAAACGCCGACTTCTTGCGACATATGCAAGCCCTGACCGTCGGGAGAGAGCTGTGCGTGATCTGCAGTCCCGCATACAACTACCAAATGAAGGGGTTGCGATGTATGTCGAGGAAATGACGTGCCTCTTCCACCGAGCTGACCCCGGCATGCCAGAAGAAAAGAAGGTACGGTACCTCATGCGCGGGGTGAAAGAGCAACTTTTCGGTGGGCTTGTACGCAGTCCACCCAAGACTGTGTCAGAATTTCTCACGGAAGCTGTCACCATCGAAAGCACCCTTAGGCACCGGGCCCCGTCATACGAGCGGCACGTCAATGCTTCAACTACGGACTACTTTGGAGCTTTCGGTGGCCAAATGGATTTTTTCCGAGAGCTCATACGTTCAGTCATCCGCGAAGAACTCCAGAAGCTGTCAGTGCCCTCGCAGCCCCTACCTCTTCGTTCTCCAGCGTTGTCCGAGATGAAGTCCAGCATGCTTTAAGAGAACCATCTTGCATGCAGGATTATCAACCACCCGGTGACTTCCCCCGCATGTCGTATGCTCAAGCTTTGCAGCAACCTGTAACACCCGCAATCCCGCATCCCACCGTGGCCCCAGCCATGCTGCAGACGGTCCAAGCGGCGCCATATTACAGCGCACCTTGCCCGATCCCGCGAAAATCAGACGTCTGGCGTGCGCCTGATCGACGTCCTCTCTGCTTCCACTGTGGCGAAGCTGGGCATCTTTACCGACACTGTTCTTACCGGCAACTTGGACTACGCGGATTTTCGACTAACTCACCACCACCCAGGTTTGGTCAGCGGCCCCCTGATATTGAAGAGTATGTGGCTCAACAGCGCGGAACTTCGTCATCCTTGCACCAGTCACGCTCCCCGTCGCCGCGGCGATTTTCTCCTAATCGCCGCACCTATTCGAGCGTGGAGCAGGGTCGGTCCCCCAGTCCGCGCCGGGAAAACTAACCACAGCGACCTTCGGGGGCTAGGCCGCTCATACTGAACAAGCTCAAGGCCTCCTACCGACGCTTCCGCAAACTGAAGATTCCCCGACGACGACGGCACCAGCTGGTTCCGAAAAGGCTTCATTAGATATTCCAGTGCTGCTCGACGGTCGCAAAGTCACTGCTTTAGTTGACACGGGTGCGGATTTTTCTATAATAAGTAAAAAACAGGCTGCTCTTCTAAAGAAAGTGACGATGCCTTGGAACCTCAAGCCAATTCGTACTGCTGGCGGGCACATCGTCATGCCACTCGGCGTTTGCACAGCACGAATACAGATTCGTGGTTCAACCTTTGTTATCAGCTTGAGCGTTCTCCGTCAGTGTTCTTGAGACCTGATCATTGGCATGGACTTCCTGAGGGAGCACGGTGCTATCATCGACATTCCACAACGCCTCGTCACGTTCTCAACAAAAAGCGCCACACCAGAGCATAATCCCGACCACGATCGAGTATGTCTGCGGGTAATTGACGATGCTGTGACGATACCACCGCGCTCAAGTGTTATGGTTCGAGTGGCTGGTAACAAATCAGCACACGGTGAAATGGTGGCGGAGAGCAATCGATCCCTGCTCTTTTCCCAAAGTGTCTGCGTAGCACGAAGCCTAGTAGACCTTCAGGATGGCCATTGCGAGGTACTTGTTACGAACTTCAGCTACGAGCGCCGACACCTTTTCCCTGGTACTGTCATCGCCTATGCCTACCCAGTAACTAATGTGACTGAGTGTTTTGCTTCCGAGGCAACCGATAATACCGAAGCACCTCTCCGGGGCGTCGACATAAATCCAGTGCTTTCTGACGAAAACAAACGAAGGCTTAACGACCTGTTGATAGAATTCCACGCCTGTTTTGGACGTTCATCGAGAATCCGCCAAACATCGATTACCAAACACCGTATTATCACCTACGGCGACGCGCACCCTATACGGCAACAGCCTTACCGCGTTTCACCAACCGAACGACGCGCGATTCAAAAGCAAGTGAAGGAAATGCTTGAAGACGGTATAATACAGCCATCAAGTAGCCCTTGGTCATCGCCAGTGGTCCTTGTAAAGAAGAAGGAAGGTACACTTCGCTTTTGTGTCGATTATAGGAAGCTGAATAACGTCACAAAGAAAGACGTGTACCCGTTGCCTCGAGTGGACGATTCTCTTGACAGGCTGAGGCGAGCAAAGTATTTTTCCTCAATCGACCTCAAAAGTGGTTATTGGCAAATTGAAGTCGATGAACGTGACCGCGAAAAAAACGGCTTTTGTAACTCCTGACGGCCTGTATGAGTTCCGAGTGCTCCCATTCGGCCTCTGTTCCGCTCCGGCCACATTCCAACGAATGATGGATACCGTTCTCGCTGACCTCAAGTGGAAAAGTTGCCTCGTCTATCTAGATGATGTCGTTGTCTTTTCAAAAACGTTTGACGAGCACCTTCATCGCCTTCGGAGTGTTTTTAAAGCCATACGATCCGCTGACCTTACCCTCAAGCCAGAGAAGTGCCATTTCGGCTACAATGAACTGAAGTTCCTCGGCCACGTTGTGAGCGCTGCAGGCGTTCGGCCCGATCCCGAGAAGACTGCCGCTGTGGCCTCTTTTCCAGCTCTGACAGACAAAAAAAGTCTTCGGCGATTTCTGGGGCTCTGCGCCTACTATCACCGTTTTATTGAAAACTTCTCTAAGGTTTCGGAGCCTCTCATCAGACTTATGCGTGACGACACCCCATTTTAGTGGACTGACGAACAAGCGACTGCCTTTGCGGAACTGCAACATCGATTGTGTTCCCCTCCTTTACTCGGTCATTTCGATGAGGACGCTGACACAGAGGTGCGCAACGACGCAAGCAACATTGGTCTCGGAGCTATCCTGCTGCAAACACAAGATGGGATTGAACGTGTGATTGCCTACGCGAGCCGCACTCTATCACGTGCCGAAACCAACTATTCAACGTCATATGATTGCACTCTTGTTTTATAAACGGAGCGTTTGATAGTGCCCCCAGGAGGTCGCTATACGATACTTAAAATAGTAAAAGATTTTCTATCAGCGGAAGCGTTTGGTGAAGTTGGTGATTCATTATCGAAAAAAATATCAAGAAAATCGATCTGTGTGCTTCCTTTTTGTCTTTTTTGTGTTATTGCAGCGCTTTTGAAGTTTTTCGAAGAAAATGCTTTCACCCTGGCGTATGTTGATAAAGCCTTAAAGTATGATAAACGGTAAACGTACTATAAAAAAAGCTAATCAGATAATGCTACGAATAGTGTGATTCTTCTGGCTCCACTTTTGTGTGGAAACGATGGATTCGTACTCTCTTCTTTCTAATAACTTGAAGGAAAGTCCTTGTATCTAGTTACAAATGACTTGTTACATCCCCCTCCCACCACCCAATCTCTACTTAGGTTACCGCTCTGCTCGTCATAGAAGTTGTTTTTTTGCCCTCTACATTCCAACAAAATGCCACATAAAGCAGTAAAGTGCTTCTATTCCTGTTTTATTTTTTTGTAGCTTTTATATAATATTGCAAATCGTACAAGGTTACATGCATTCTCTGAACACTATTGTACGCAATACACGTTGGCCCCCCCCATCTTGTTCAGTCGAATGAATTCTTTCGCAGTTTAATGTACCATGACGTGAATTGATGAACGACGTGAACGACGAATATGTGCTAACCCTCCCCCCCCCCTCTTTTCATGCGTTTACGTCCACCATAGATCTTTTTGTTTCGTTGTTGAAGTTACCGAACGGCAACGTTAACAGCCTAATATGGCACCCCCGAAATGCAACCATAAGGTAGTTGTAACAGGAACAAGGCGTTAATAAAACTTGCGCAGAGTTGAACGTTATTTATTTTATTATAGAACTGCCCTTTTTATGGTCATCTCTGACAGAAGCAAAAGAACTTCAAACTCGTCTTCTACTTGAGTAGGGCGTCGCCGGGTTAACTGAAGTTAGCTCAAGTTTACTAAGTTGAGGTGATGCAAGCTGAGTTAAAATTCATCGGCAAACTCATAGTGGTTAAAACTTCTGCGTGATAAAGCGTTGTCGGCCTGCAACCACAGAAGCACACATTGAAACAACGCGGGCGTTACATAGCGCTGTATTACGCAACTGCAACATAACCATCTCGCGTTAACGTGCCCACATCAACACAGTGCGTGTGAGCAAAATCAATATATCGACGAACTGCCCTCTAACACGTGAAGCGGCTCCGTCCGGCGTGGGTTGCCGGGACAAGCTTGACTTGACAGGATGTGCGGCGCTAAATGGCGGTGACTAATGCGGCTTTTGATTGAGAGTTTCAGCCTAACAGCTTATGATTGAAAGGCACCGGTCTCTGTAGCGGGAGCATTAAAGTTCACTACTAGATTAACCTTAGTTTTTGTACTGAAAGCTGTGATAATAGTTTGTGCAGGATAACCTAAAAAGAGTTAAAAAATAATAAATAGTGTTAAGAATGTACAAGGTCGTTTCTCTCCATTATGACCCCTATTTGATACATGTCAATTTACTTTCGCTTCGACGGGAGCTTCGTATTATGACTTTGCCTTCACGAGTCCTGTGAATAAAGAATCAATGAGTAACAAGGCGACGTAAGATCAAAGTGCACAGAGAATGTCTTTCTTTAGCAAAACAAATGATCGCCGTATCCACCACCATATCCACAGTTGTAAATGTCATGCTTGAGTCACCATGCGTAAATATCATCACCAATACGCCCGAAGAACACGAAGAAAAAGCCTTCTTTTTGACGCGAGCATGCGATCAGTATACGCTACATCTAGCCATTGCTAGATGTCGTTTGGCCAACGCTATGTCAAGTGACAACCGCCTACGATAGCTTGACCCGCCGAAGTGCTCCGGCTTACTACAGCTCTATTACACAAGTTTTATGGCAGTCAGAGAGCTTTTATTTTGGCATATAATTTCCATCGTGTTCAAAATGTTTGAGAAGTGTAATGCGTGCCAATTTATGGCTTACCCACTCGTTTCAAATGAATAAAGTTGCCTATAAATGAAAAGATTCATCATAGAGTTCGAACAACGACCCTCAAACGAATTGTTTCTAGTACGCACGGAAATCGCCCGCTTGTTACTTCAGACTAAAACTACCCTGGACAGTAAATAAAAAAAATCAAATCAAGTCACTTCGAAGCAGATCCTACTATGTGTAATTGGTAAGGAATTCAATGTACAGAAGTCTTACCTGTTTAGCTACCGAAGTCGGCACGAAGTGCTATTTAGTCTGTCAGTTGAACTTACAACATAGTCACCTTCCACCCGCATGCTTCGCATAACATCGTTTTCCAGGGTACGCGGGGTCTGCCTTTTTTTTTTACAGTACGGAGCATAAAAATGACGGCGAATGCGGCACTCCTTTTCGATAGTATTAAACATTTAAAACAATACAACACTCTTATGTAGAAGCCCTGGGGCTGCTACATAAATGAACTTCGGCGCACAGCACCTAACTACAACTGATGTTAACACGAAATCACAGCTGTGTCATAGGAATACATATTTGATGTTTTATGAAACTGGATAGCCAGAACTGCCACCACAGTTGACGTTTCAGAAACATTAGAGTCTACTGAAATGTATTTTGGTGACCTGGCATGGCTTTGTAGTAGATGGTTAGATCGCCACGCTGAATGGTGGGGTTCTATTCCTGGTGGGACCTCGACATCTTTTTTATGCATTCATCGTGTCAATGCTGCTGATGTGAGCTTGTTCATAACGCGTACACGTTAAAATTGCCCATGTGTGTTCTCGCCATTCCAGGGTAGATACTATAGGTGTCAATCTCCAGTGTAATATACCCGCATAGCAGGGGTACATCCCGCCAGCGGGTATGTGGCTCTGTCCGGCGCGAAGTGTTTGACGACGACGCGACGGAATTGTGAAGTTATAGCGCTTCATATTCGTCAAACCATCTTACCCTCCCTTACTAATCAAATTTGGTTCTTTTCTTGCCAAGATAAAAGAGGGATCACGAGAGCACACATACTGGGAATATATATATATATATATATATATATATATATATATATATATACCCTATCTAGGCAGCTCGACTCAGCTCGTCCCTCACGACCACATTTGCTGAGTGTACATGAGGAAAAAACGGTGAACGCCCCAGGCAAAATTAAAGCTCGGAAACTATTGCGGGACGATGATCCAGCAGCACCCTGTATGAAAATAATCAGGAGTTCGCCAATTGCTTCATCAAAAACACCTGAAACATTGCCGGAGATAAGCCAACAGGACGCCAATATAGTCAACCTTTCTGATGTTACAATCCTCCCTGCAGAGGAAAGGGTTCTTTCAAAAGGCCTGAATTTCTGTCGATCTTCTGATGGCTTTGACGAATTTCAGTTGATCAAGGATATAGATAATTTCGCTCAGAATCTCAGGCTAGAAGAGTATTTTCATGACCATGCAAGCAACAAGGGAGCTCGCCCGGCTATACCGCCCACGACACAATGGACACCCGCCGCGCAAAGGGATAAATGCCTAGACCTTTACGTCAAAGCTGTCTCGCGTGACGTGCTCAACGCTTAAAAAACGCGTCGCCGGTTCCGAAAAAAGCTTTTTTCCAGTGAAGTTGACGCTCATAGAAGTTTGAATGCACGTGATGATATTCTCATAAAACCAGCAGACAAGGGCGGCTCGATTGTGATAATGAACAAAAGAAGTTACATAACAGAAGCCGCACGACAGTTATGTGACACTGTTTTTTTTACCAACAACTTCCCGCTGATCCTACAACTGACTTTCTCGTCATCATAAAAGACACCATTGAAGCACTGGTAAAAAAAGAAAAGGGCCGCCGATAAGACAGCACGCAGCCTCATTGCACCTAGCCCTGTGAGCGGAATATTTTACCTGCTCCCAAAGATACACAAGTCAGAAAATCCAGGCCGTCCCTTTGTTTGGGGCATTCGAACAGTAACAGAAAACATATCTCGTTACGCTGAGAGTTTGATAAAATTTCTTCCGCCCACATTCGCTTCTTTTGTTAGGGCTACAAACGATTTTCTCAATGAAATATCACACCAAACAAGGCCTGATGGTTCGATTCTGGTGACGATGGACGTCACCTCCCTCTACACTAACATACCCCACAAAGACGGTATACAGGTTGTTTTAGATTCATATGAACACTCCTAATCTGACAAGCTAATAGACACGTCCACTCTCAAAACACTTCTGAAGCTAATTCTCGAGTTGAATAACTTCGAATTCAATGGCTCTCATTACGTACAGATCAGTGGAACATCGATGAATGCAAAAATAGGCCCTACATACGCAAACATCTTCATGGCAGTGCTCGAAGACTAGTTTCTTAAGAGCGTGTAAAGCCTGTGCACTTGAAATGCTACATCGATGACATATTTTTCATTTGGACACATGATGAAACAGAACTTCTAAACTTTATAGCGAAATTCAACCAGGTACATCCCGCTATAACATTCTCTCATACTTACTCACCCTTGTCTGTAGCCTTCCTCGACGTCGCGATTACCATTTCCCATAGTAATCGTGACGGTAATTACGAAGCTTTTTAAAAAGCCAACCGATAATCAACAGTTTCTTCGTTTTGAAAGTAGTCACATGCACCATTGGAAGCTGGAATTCTATATAGTCAGGCACAGCGCTATAGGCGCATATGCCCTTAAGATCAAGAATTCAATTCTGGCTGCCATGATCTGAAAAAGAAGCTTCTTAAGCGAAAATATCCGGAAATAATTATTGACGACGCGATACACCGAGCCAGAGGACGCGATCGGATGGACTGTTTAAAAGGTAGCATAAAAAGCAACGGGCTGCAGTCAGCCAATTTGGTACTAACACACTCAGCGTCCATCCCCAAAGTTCAAGCTATACTGCGTAGCCATTACAACATCCTCACCCAAAGCGACAGACTAAAAGCGGTCTTTCCTGAGCCCCCTCGAGTGGTGTATAGGCACTCCAATAACATAGGTGACATCCTGAGGTCATCTAAAATTGCTACCACTAACCATACTTGTTGTAGCTGCTGCAACAAACCTCGTTGTAAAGTTTGTCCTCATATAGAACCATCATTAACAGCCACCAGCGCATCTAACCAATTCATTTTCACAATTAAGGGCAGCTTTAACAGGGATTCATCCAATGTGATGTGTTTGCTTGAGTGTGGCACCTGCCACATGCAATACCTAGGTCACACTGAAACCCCATTCGGAATACGTTTTAACAGTCACAGATCGCATGCTAAAACCCAACCAAACCTTCCATTATCAAAACATGTGAACCCGGCCACTCATTTAGTAATTTCAAAGTCACAATGCTAGAATCGGGATTCCGCACCAGCCATGAGCGTGAACTACACGAATCATATTTAATTCATAAATTTAACACTGTTTCCTCTGAAATCAACGAAAACACAGGAAAACTGACCTGTCTTTTACCAGATTAAGAGCGGTGATGCACTGGTTTCACATTGTACCGCCTAAATCACGCCTTCTTTGTCTCCCTTTTTTCTATTTCTGTTTTAAATTTTATCTTCAATCATTTCACAGTGGCTTCCATTATACGGTCACATATCACTAAGACTGTTCTTATACTGCCATGCAATGTCATTACACCACTGCGCTTCTACATCTCTTAACTACGTATAAGCGTGAAATCATGTCACAGTACATGCAAGGGAATCTTCAAACATGTCTTTAGTATATGTGTGCCCTTCAGGTTTACCCATTTTCGTCTTTCTTGTTTTTCTTGTTCTGAAGCACATGAGATTTTATGGTGCGCATTATAATGCTAACCAGCGCAGATGGCGCTGACCTGTTATTGAAACGAGCTTAGCCATGTATGAAATTTTGTCACATTACTCTGACGAAGGCTGGTCCACCAGCTGAAAACGTTCAGTAAAGACGCTTTTGTGAAAGTTTCGTCGTCTCTTTCTTGCATACAATACGTCGTGTATATATATATGAGTAACTCTTAGTCAGCTGTCCGCTTGCACAAAGTTCACGTGGTACGTGACGCCACGCAGGCTCATAAAGAGTGCGCCACACTCGCCGCCATTGCTACTGAGGGCACTCACTGACACTCCCACGTATAAATTCACATATAAACCCAATAAAGTGGCTGCGAGGATATCAGCCGTGGTAGGTCAGTGGTAGAGCATCAAACGCGTTATTTGAAGGTTGCAGGTTCGGTTCTTGCCCATGGCAAGTTATCTTTTCACCCACTTTTCGTTCTTCCAATTTACATTACAATTGGGGGTAATAACTTCCCCTATACATTTCTTGGCTTTATTTTCTGTTAGATCTCAATAATATTGTGTTAAAACACGGAAAAAACGAGCCGTTAAGTTTACACTTCTTTCCCCTATATATATTATTATAAATAGATAGATAGAGAGATAGATAGATAGATAGATAGATAGATAGATTGTTATATTGATAGATAGATAGATAGATAGAGAGATAGATAGATAGATAGATAGAGAGATAGAGAGATAGATAGATAGATAGATAGATAGATAGATAGATAGATTAGCGCCAAAAGGGATTGTAATATGCGAAGAGATGCTTGGCGTTTAAAAGAAGACAATGTAAGCCAGATATACAGACTTGCTGAAGTTCACGTCTCGATTTGATTTGATATGTGGGGTTTAACGTTCAAAAACCACCATATGATTATGAGAGACACTGTAGTGGGGGGCTCCGGAAATTTCGACCACCTGGGGTTCTTTAACGTGCACCCAAATCTGAGCACACGGGCCTACAACATTTCCGCCTCCATCGGAAATGCAGCCGCCGTAGCCGGGATTTGATCCCGCGACCTGCGGGTCAACAACAGAGTACCTTTGCCACTAGACCGCCACGGCGTGTTGACTGCTCGCAGTGAGAGATATACGCATGGCTGTAGGAATCAATATGATGCTATTGAGGCAATGTCTGTAAAGTCCAAGTCATCAGTGTTTCTTTTCTCAGTGATGTAGACACCTTGCTCGAACGAAGGGAAAGTTGTTGGAAGTGAGCTATCTGGGAAAAACAAATCTGAAACATATTGCGAACTTTTATAGCATGCTCAACGTTTATAGGTCTGATCTACATGTAGGTGACAGGTGCACCATTACATTAGCTATAGTCCTCCGCTACTTACGTGACAGTCCCAGCTTCGAATTGATAAACAGCAATCGGGTTTTCATTCAGACGAAACATCACTGAACCGTGTATTCATATTTAGGATCGCATAAAAAAACTCTGGGCGCTCTAGGTGGTCGAAATCACCGGAGCCTTCTCCAATAGCTTGCCTATTAATCGCATGGTGGCTTAGGCTCATAAAACCTCAGAAGTTGTAAGAAGTTCTAGAAATCGAGTGCACCCTCCCCTCTCGCACCTCGTTTACCAGCTAGCGCCCACGTCAGCCTCGC
Source organism: Rhipicephalus annulatus (assembly GCA_013436015.1). Taxonomy (NCBI): domain Eukaryota; kingdom Metazoa; phylum Arthropoda; class Arachnida; order Ixodida; family Ixodidae; genus Rhipicephalus; species Rhipicephalus annulatus. Next base: position 151,551 of record WOVY01005043.1, read on the forward strand.
ACAACTCAGTCGTCATGTTGCCGTTCATTGGTTTGATAAGTGGGGTTGAACGTCCCAAAACCACCATATGGTTATGAGAGACACCGCAGTGAAGGTCTCCGGGTATTTAGACTGTCTGGGGTTCTTTAACGTGCACCAAATCTGAGCACACGGGCCTACAGCATTTTCGCCTTCCTTGAAAATGCATCCAACGCAGTCGAGTTTTGATCCTGGGACCTGCGGGCAACAGCCAAGCACCTTAGCCACTAGAACACCGTGGCGGGGCGTCATGTTGCCGTTAATCGGCAGCACAATCCCCTTGGTTACAGCGCCAGTTCTTTTCCTCGCAAGTTATGTGTTAGCCAATGCCACCCCGCCCCCTGCCACCACAGTTATGAGGCGATAGGCTTCTGAGAAACTCACCCTACAAGCGCCATGGGATAGGGACGCAGGTTACACCACCGCCGGCCAAGCTCCTCGAGTGTCCGACACAGCGCGGTTGAGGCACTCAGGGCAGGTTGCCAACACACACGGGTTTATTCCCGAAGATGCAGCGCAGCACGACAATCACGAGCTTGCAGACCACACAGGGACACTTTACAAGACCGATTCAGTGTATACTTGCCGTCTGTGCTGCGACTATCACACAAAAGGCAACAGCCAAGCGCTCGCACGAAAAGCGGTCTACCAGAGCAGCGCGTCAATCCCTCGAGCAGGCACAAGAGAATGCTACGCTGTAGGCAACGAACAAGCACCATGCAGCGGCGACCTCATGTGAAGAGCGGTCTGTCACTAGCGGCCTATGAGGGCTGCTGTATGCCTGTGGCGTGCGCTAGCGTGCTAGAGAGGTAGAGGGTGGGGACGCACTAAGTTTGTCTCATACTTTGAGTTAGTAGGGAGTGGAGTGCTGTGATAAATTTGATTCCCCCCTCCCTGTTTTTGATAGATAATTCTGTACACGACAATAGCTAGTAGTAGTACCACATTCTGTTAACTCAAGAAAGTCTGCACATGAAAATTTAATGTCTGGGTAGCTAAGCACCCTGGCCATTTGTTTTTTATTTTTCATGCTATCAGTAGAAGAGTCGCGAGTGGCACTATTGCTTATATTCTAACAGCTTTCAGTAGAGCACCTCGCTTTTCGAATATTTTTAAAAAAGTCTTGTAAAAGAATGCGAGTGCTGCGGAATTGGTAGTACTGATTCAAGCTGAAGGCTATATATTTATATAAGGTCGGAGCATAAGATTAGTTAAAATAAGAGTCAATGAACTGTCAGGATAACTAAGAAAATAATTGACCGACTGCACTGAAAGAGAGCAGGATTTTTATGTACGCAGATGTGGTCGTCAAAGCACGTGGTGAACACATCTTAATTAAGCACTTAATTCCACGTGTTCTCCGAGATACATTTTGGCAGTGAACGGAAGGCAGCGATGTCAAGGAATTATCCAAGGGCTATGAACGCAGATTGGAGGGAGCTACTGCAGACACCGATGTCGTGGTTTAGCTTCAACTCTCATATCGACAGCTGATACTTCACGAAAATCTTGGTCAGCTAGTATAGAATAGACGAATACAGGCAATCATATATAGACTATAAGCAAATTTTACATACAAGCATTAAAACCGAAAAACCCTTAAGGTGCAGTGCTGCCTGAAATAACTGATTTTTACGACAGAAAAAAATACATACAAGGCACACGTTCCCTCATTTGCATTTACTTTGGCATATATTCATATTTCTGAACATCGGACAACATAAGGACTTTTTATTTTACTCTCTAAGAATATGCTCATACGATTGTATTTAAGATCCCTGAAAATTCTTACATATTTAAAGCTTCTGAACTCATTTTAGAATGTTAGGCGAGTTTTGAAATAGTCGTAGCTCGTTTAAAATATGTGTCAAGCAGGTACTAGAGAGTGCGATTCGATATTTTTTTGTCATCTAGTGCGAAACCGCTGTGCTTCAAAACGTGAAATGCAAAAGATGAGCCTTTGCGATTGTCTGCTGTAGTCGGGGTACTTTTGTTCCACGTATAAAATGCAATTGAGCCGCGATTCGAATCCCTGTTGGAATTCCCAAGCCCGCATGGCCGTGAAAGAACTGGGCGGTTTTCTCCCGAGAGTCAATGCCGTGACTAGAAAGTAAATATTCTCTGTGCGCGCATCGACCTACAGAGACGAGTCATAATCATCAGCAGCCTGACTACATTCACTGCAGGACAAAGGCCTCTCGCATGTTCCGCCAGTCAACTCGGTGTTGTGCTTGATGCTGCCATTTCATACCCACAAACTTCTTAATCTCATCTACCCATCTAACTTTCTGTCTCCCCCTAACCCGCTTGCCTTCTCTAGGTTCCAGTTAGTTACCCTTAATGACCAGTGGTCATCTTTTCTACGCACTACATGCCCGGTCTATGTCCATTTCCTCTTCTTGATTTCAACTATGGTATTCTTAACCCCGGTTCGTTCTCTGATCCTCTCTGCTCTCTTCTTGTCTCTTACGGTTACACCTACCAGTTTCCTTTCCATTCCTCGCTGTGTCATCCTCAAGTTAAGCTGAACCCTCTTTCTAAGTCTCCAGGTCTATCCTCCGTAGCAAGGTACCGGTAAGATGCAAATGTTATATACCTTCCACTTGAAGGATAGTGGCAATCTACCGGTCAAGATTTGAGAGTGCTTGCCAAATGTGCTCCACCCCATTTTTATTTTTCTAGTTACTTCGATCTCGTGGTTCGGCTCGCGGTTATTACCTGTCCTAAGTAAACATAGTCTTTTACAGATTATAGTGCATTATCACATATCTCGACGCACTGATCTCTTCCGAGATTGTTGTACATAAGTTTCATTTTCGGGAACTTAATTTTAAGACCTACCTTTTGTTCTCCTTTTATAACTCCGTGATCATGAGTTCCAATTCGTCCCCTGCATTACTCAGAAATGCAAGGAAAGGAGATGACAAGGACTTGAATTACAGGCCGATCAGCTTGCTCTCTGTAGTATACAATATATTTACAAAGTAATTGCTAACAGAGTAAAGAAAACAATAGAATTCAATCAACCAAAGGAACAAGCAGGATTTCGAGCATGCTACTCAACAATCGACCACATTCATACTATCAATCAGGTAATAGAGAAATGCTCAGATTATAACCAACCACTATACATAGCCTTCATAGATTAGAAGAAGGTGTTAAATTCAGTAGAAATATCAGCCGTCATGCAGACACTGCGGGAACAGGGCGTCGATGAAGTATATATAAACATCCCGGAAGAATCTACAAGGGATCAACTGCTATCATAGTGCTTCATAAAGAAAGCAACAGAATACCAATCAACAAGGGTGTAAAGCAGGGCGACACAATCTTCCCAATGCAATTTACCAGGTGCTTACAGAAGGTTTTCAGAAGCCTAGAATGGGAACGGTTAGGGATAAGAGTTAATGGAGAATACCTTGGTAACCTGCGCTTCGCCGATGACATTGCATTGCTGAGTAACTCAGGGGACGAATTACAACTCTTTATTACGGAGTTAGACAAGGAGAGCAGAAAGGTGGGTCTTAAAATTAATCTGCAGAAAACGAAAGTAATGTACAACAACCTCGGAAAAGAGCAGCGCTTTGAGATAGGTAATAGTGCACTTCAAGTTGTAAAAGACATTGTCTACTTAGTGCAGGTCATAACCGTGGAGCAAAACCACGAGATTGAAGTAACTAGAATAATAAAAATGGGGTGGAGCACATTTGGCAAGCACTCTCAAATTTTGACAGGTAGATTGCCACTATCCTTCAAGAGGAAGGTATATAACAGCTGTATCTTGACGGTACTTAGCTACGGAGCGGAAACCTGGAGGCTTTCAAACAGGGTTCAGCTTAAATTGAGGGCCACGCAGCGAGCAATGGAAAAAAAAATGGTAGGTGTAACCTTAAGACACAAGATGAGAGTAGATTGGATTAGGGAACAAACGGGGGTTAAGGATATCATAGCTGAAATCAACAAGAGAAAATGGACATCAGCCGGGCATATAGCGCGTAGACAGGATAACCGCTGGTCATTAAGGGTAACTGACTGGATTCCCAGAGAAGGCAAGCGGGTTCGGGGGAGACAGAAGGTTAGGTGGGCAGACGAGATTAAGAAGTTTGCGGGCATAAATTGGCAGCAGCAAGCCCAGGACCGGGTAAACTGGCGGAACATGGTAGAGGCCTTTGTCCTGCAGTGGATGTAGTCAGGCTGATGATGATGATGTTGATGCAATGTGATCTATGAAGTGCACATTATTAAGGTACTATCCATCACCTCTGATCCCTAACTCTTCCCATTCTAGGCACTTGAAAACCTCCTGTAAGCACGCGGCAAATGATATTGGGGAGATTCTATGCCCCTGCCTTACACCCTTCTTGGTTGGTATTCCGTTGCTTTCTTTATGAAGCACTAAGGTAGCAGTTGATCCCCTGTAGATTTCTTTCAGAATGTTTATATATGCTTCGTAGATGTAAGTGGACTTGGGGGAGCCTTAATGTCGAAAATGGGAACGAAATATACTTTAGACTTAACGCACACCTAGGTATTGTGCCGGATGTCGAAGTGCTTGGCAAGGTACGATGCAGTGGCCATAGAAGGGTACAGTCTCGAATTCGCCTAAACTTGAAGGAATGACAGAAACTGATACGCAAGAATCCAATCAATGAGTTAGGACTGAGAAAGAAAGTACATGAATTCAGAGTCTTGCTTCAAAACAGGTACTCGGTTCAAATCGAGGAAACCAGCTTTAGCGTTGATGCAATCAATGATAATCTGACGAGTGTGCCGTGGACGCTGGAGGTACGGTAGTTAGACAGGACACTTGCAAGCTGTCAAGGGAACGAAGAATCTTATTAAGAAACGTCAAATCATGAAAGCCTCAAGTGCAACATAAAAAATGGAGTTGGTAGAGCTTTGAAAGTTGATTAAGCGTGAGGTATTCGATGTAAGAAGGTGGGTGATTCCACGAGAGATCGACACGGGTCGAAAAGTTGATATTTTAGATTTCATTGAGTATTTTGTATTTCGTGCACCTCTCACCAGGTAGCCCGAAAGTCAACTTCTTTTTATGATTAACGGCATAACTTACGAGAAAAAAAATATCAAACTTCACCAACACGGAGGCACCAATTTCGTCACCTGTCATTTTCGAAAATTTGAGATGCTATAAAAAGACAAATATTTTTGTTTCAAGGTAGATAATTTTTACCTGTATTGCATGTCTAATGAAGAATAACTTCATACAGTTTCAAGTTTGTAAACCTTAAGAAAATAGCTTTTAAAATTGCCTAGTTTTGCGACAGTTTAAAATAAGTTACGTATTCCCCATTTTTTTTCTCCGAAAGTAATGCAAGCAGCGTTTTCAAACTTGACACGTTTCAAGGATATAGTGTGTTCATTAGGTACATAAATTATCGCTGCCGTAGAGAAAACGTAAATTTTTTATATTGCCTTAAATTTCTCATATTGGCAAAAGTGTACTCCACTGAAATTCGAATAATAAAAAAACCATCTTAGATTTTTTTTAACATCTCGTGAATAGACTAGCGAAGGCGATCATACAGTAATATAGAAAACATGTTGCATTATTTTGTTTTTAGCGACAATATTCGTGGTACAAATCAGAGCTTTTCGAGAATGCGCTGATAAGTGTAGAAATCTAGAAATCGAAACGGAAAAGCGGCAATGAGCTTCAAATGCGAGTAAACGTGACCGAATTTGGTGAAGAATGCTGTTTTAGCACTGTGACAAATACGTACCCATGAAGGCGCATTTACGCTCTAGATAACACAGATATAATGGAGGAAATCTTCGACACTGTAACTCAGTTGCAAAACATCTGTCTATATTTGCAGATAAACTAAAACATGAAAATGTTCAAACGCAAGTGTTGGGTCTCGCTAGAAAAAGCATATGCCCTTGAAGTACCCTCACTGGTATTTTGGTGGTGACTGCGTGAAACAAGAGAAGCGCTCAAAATGGCTGCATCTTTTGCACATCACATTTAGCAGTACGTGACGCTAACAAAAAACGACCACGATCAGTGCCTACAGATGGGCTTAGCCAAACATGCCAAGAACGTATGCCTGGAATACGTGGCAACAATTTCCACTGGCTCTTCTTAAACTGACGGAATGTTTCTAGCTCGTCTGCATTTGCACACAGAAGCTTGACATTCTTGAGCTTCGCGCTCATTTGGGCCACCATTTGGGATGCTGACATAATCACAGCTGAGCTTGCCGCTCTAAGGTTGTAGAGCGTATCCTGATGCTTTAGTAGGCTACCAATGCCGTCGCAAGAGTACTTACCTTGTTCTGTGGCCGAAAAAATCCACTTTGTTGATATATGATGTTTCTGACATAACTCGAACAACTGGTACTTGTTTTTGAAGTGACTGCACGCACCATCAAAAACATAGGTAACATGCGTGTCAGGCTTAAGTTGTTCCTTCATATAGTTGTGGATTATTTGTAGACAAAACAGGCATGTGCAGCATCATGGCATGTGTCATCACTGATGACGGCAAAACTTTGAATTGATTGCTTCCTTGTGACGACACACGTGAATATAGACACCTGTTTTTTTGTACCAGTGATATGACTGTACCTCATTCGGTAAAATGGCTGTCCAATTTTCGGCGAAATCATAGTGAAAAATGCAAGATTCTTTTTCTTGGTTCTCTTTCGCCTGGCGTATTGCTGATTCTTGAATGTTTCTTATGTAATCATGGGTAATCCACTTCACGAACCATAGACTTAGCTCTCGCAGAAAAGCACTTGACTGGGCTGTTTTTTTTTTACTAAATCGCCATTTTCCCACACTGCATAGGCTACCTCAATATCTTCAAGGATTCCTAAACAAGTGGCGGTCAGAGCGTCCTCCTTAGCACAATAGTCACAATGGCCTAAAAACAATCACTTGTAGGGCAGCTGCAGAGAAATAGTTCTTTCAAGAAGTCTGCCGTGTAGGCACCATCGGTGACGTCATGTAGGGCAGGAACACACTCCGTGGCATTAGCACAGTATATACAAAGGCACACTTCTTGGTGTGGTGCAAGAAGAACCCACTTTGGCCTCAGTGAATAAAACTTTTAGAGCCCAATAGACGTGTTCGGATTAGCTTCTCTAAAGAGACGGTAAGCCTCTCGCACCGAACTGGTCATAAACCTTTTCGAAACAAGCTCCTTTTTTTCCGTGAATGATAACGTATACTACATCTATTTTGTTGGGACTCTGCCGAGAGCAGCTATACTCATCTTTGGAGTATAAGCCATAGCTGCTTGGACGTCCATTGGGCTCAGTTGTGTCCTTTTTACAGCATTTGGGGCTAACCATATCCCGTGTTTTGCGCGCCAGCGTCGGGATCTGTATATCATGTAAGCTGATAAGTTTGGTATAAGCGCTTGGACTTTTCGGTGCTCTATATCGCTCGGCAACAGTGTCAACAAATGCATGCGCTCTTGATACGAAGAACACGCTTCATAGGCTTGCTTGAAGTTCTTGAACCACTGGGCACACACACTGCATTTTACATCTGATGGTTGAAAGTGGCGGTTACACACGTTACGGTGGCATTTCACGGTTACTGTAGAATTGCTGCTAAGTTGTCTTGGCTCTGCATGAACTTTGCTATTTTGCGCATGCAGCTTCTCCAGTCGCATATGTGACAATGCTTAAGGCGTGTTTACGCACAGCTCTTGACTTCTGCCTTTTTCTTCTTCCGGCAAAACTCATCAGCTGTTTCAGCTGAGAAGCCATTAGGCGACGACAGCATATCTCTGAGGCGTCTGAAGCAGTTCTGGCAGACGTGGTCGTTGTTATGTGCATCGGGGGCAGCTTTCGGCAAAAGCTTCTGGAGGGCAAACAGGCGGATGTCTTCGACCTTGCAGAAGTTTCTTTGATAAGGTATTTTCTTGTTACGCAACATGAGGTGATCTGAACAAAAAACTCTATCCCGGCTGAAGTGGTCAGCCATCGCCACGCTCCTTGAGGCTCAAATTACTGGCAATGCTACTATGCGTGAAACCAGCAGCACGAAAGGGATCTATCTGTCGTCTGTTCCTATGTCTCTCACCTTTAATAAGAGCAGACGTAGAACAGCGTGCGCAAGTATCCGCAGTGCGAATGCAAAATTGAAGTATAGCACGTTAAAATGAATTTCATAAGGTTTTTGTCGATAAACATACGGGAGGCGTAATCTTTGTCCCTACTTTAAACCATATGATCTAAAGCATTGCCTCCGAGATGCGGCGCACAGCAATTAATCTGTAGAACAGACGACGGATGACAACTTGCCCTAAAGCGTGTTCTTCAGTCTAATGCGGCAGTCTTCGTGCCCCAAATGATAAAAAGTTCTTATGAATCGTTTATGAACTCATTCAACATTACTTTCTCTTACCCAACGTGTTGCAAACACATGGCCGTCACAGCAGCTCCATCTGTGTGTCAGTAATAAAGAGGCACCACATATTAGAAGTCTCAGTGCTCTACGTATGAGAGTGAATTCAGATACTGTAGAATATCGTGTTCAAAATAGTTACTCCTATCTGCTAAAACAGCCTTTCTTCACCAAATGCGGTCACGTTTACTCGCATTTGAAGCTCATTGCCGCTTTTCCGTTCCGATTTCTAGATTTCTACACTTATCAGCGCATTCTCGAAAAGCTCTGATTTGTACCACAAATATTGTCGCTAAAAACAAAATAATGCAACATGTTTTCTATATTACTGTATGATCGCCTTCGCTATCTATTCACGAGATGTTAAGAAAAATCTAAGATGGTTTTTTTTATTATTCGAATTTCAGTGGAGTACACTTTTGCCAATATGAGAAATTTAAGGCAATATATAAAAATTTACGTTTTCCCTACGGCAGCGATAATTTATGTACCTAATGAACACACTATATCCTTAAAACGTGTCAAGTTTGAAAGCGATGCTTGCTTTACTTTCGGAGAAAAAAATGGGGAATTCGAAACTTATTTTAAACTGTCGCAAAATTACACATTTTTAAAACTATTTTCTTAAGGTCTACAAACTTGAAACTGTATGAATTTATTCTTCATTATACATGCATTTCAGGTTAAAAATATCTTCCTTGAAAACAAATATATTTGTCTTTTTATAGCATCTGCAATTTTCCAAAATGACAGGTGACGAAATTGGTGCCTGCGTGTTGGTGAAGTTTGATATTTTTTTTCTCGTAGGTTATGCCGTTAATCATAAAACGAAGTTGACTTTCGGGCTACCTGGTGAGAGGTGCACAAAATATCAAATACTCAATGAAATATAAAATATCAACTTTTGAACCCGTGTCGATCTCTCGTGGAATCACCCAGGTATAACGTGGACAGAATGAAACATGCTCTGAAGAATGGAGGAAGCGTCAAAGCAGTGAAGAGGAAACTTGGAATAGGCAAAAATCAGGTGTATGCACTAAGGGACGAGGAATGCAAAAGAACTACCAATGTGGACAGGATAGTTTAAATAGCAGAGGATTTTACAAAGATCTGTATAGTAGCTGGGACAACTACGACCTTACCATAAGAACTAGCAGTAACACTGATGACACCCCAAAGTAATAATAGAAGTCCGAAAAGCCTTGGGGAGCATGCAAAGAGGCAAAGATGCTGGTAAGCAACAGGTAACATCTGATCTGCTGAAAGATGGAGGACAGATTGCTTTAGAAAAATTAGCCACCTTGTTCACAAGGTGTCTCCTGACGGGAAGAGCACCATAATCTCACAAGAATGCAAACATCCTCTTAATACATAAGAAAGGAGATGACAAGCACTTGAAGAATTACAGACCGATCAGCTTGCTCTCCATCGTATACAAGCTATTAAGAAAGGTAATTGCTAACAGAAGTAAGGCAACATCACAATTCAATCAACTTAAAGAACAAACAGCATTTCGAACTGGCTATTCAACAATCGACCACATTCATACTAACAATCAGGTAAAGTAGAAATGCTCAGAATACAGCCAACCACTATACATAGCCTTAATAGATTACGAGAAGCCGTTCGATTCAGTAGAAATATCAGCAGTCATGCAGACACTGCGAAATCAGAGGCGAGTCACGGTGATCTAATCTGCAATAAAAGTTGTCTTAATTTTGGTGCTTACCAAAAAAACTAGTAACAGAAGGACGCACTTTGAGCACTGCGTGACCAGAATAAGCTGCCACGTTAAACTCGCTGGGCGTAACTTCCTTGGTTTTAGCAAGTTTCGGCGGGGGATGCGCCGCAGTGCCACGAACTAGCGGTGGCGAAAGGTGGGAACTAGACACGAAGTGCAGGCCGTAAGAGAGTGCGTGTGTGCCACTCCTCTAGTCCGGCCATGCCACCTCTCGTTTAGTCCTTAGAATATCCGGTGGATGGCGGTACTTCTATAAGTTTTATGTGATGAAAACATGCGAGGTGATGGTACTTGGAGATCGCACTTGATGGAGCGCCGAATGGACAGAAGCAGGGACGGATAGACAGATAGACAGGTGCATGGACGCATGGGTCGACGGAGGACGGAGGCACGGACGGACGCACAGGCGGATGCCTGGACAAATGCCTGGACGGACACACGAACAAATGGACGGACGCATAGACGGTCGCACAGAAGGACGCATGGATGGACGGACGGAAGCAGGAATGAACGAATGATTGGAAGTGTGGACGGACTTACGGATGCTTCGCCCAACTCATCATCATGCACTCCGTGGATATGCTGTTTTTTACACCATATATCAGTTAAAGTGTTCAAACTAGGATTAGAAAAAAGAAGATGAAAGATTACGCAGGCAGAGACTGTAGGTGTCGCCGTAGGCGCAGTTGTTCCGAGTAAAATGAACGATATAGAAGCGATAAGAAACTGTCGAAACGGAAAAATTGCTGAAGTCCAACTTCTGGCATGAGAACATGTCTTCATGCCGTCCCCCTGTCAGAAACGTTGGCTATCAGTACATTCCCTGGTTTACAATTTTTCGTCACTCCCGCTGCCAAGAGACTTCTCGCAAACTTCCTTTCGGCTACAGTGACAGTTACCGCTGAACAACTTCTCTCTTCACCACTTGTTTGTACAAAGTGTATATTGTGTATAAATTTTATACTAGCCATAATATTGTTACGTGTAAGCACACTGGGAACTAGGCGTTTGAAGACATATTTACACAGTGCCAACGCGCAAGCCAAGATGGAAAACAAGAGTTGTGCCCTACACCAAAATCACGTCGTCTTCCTCGGCGCCTATCTAATCGCTTTAGTGTTTTTTTAGGGGCGAAGCTCCTTAGGGCGTGGGCTGTGCGTCCCCTGTATGTAGCCACCTCTAGTTTAGTTCTTGCAGTGTTCACTAGATGGCGGTACCGTCCCCTGTATGTAGCCACCTCTAGTTTAGTTCTTGCAGTGTTCACTAGATGGCGGTACCGTCCCTTGTATGTAGCCACCTCTAGTTTAGTTCTTGCAGTGTTCACTAGATGGCGGTACCGTCTCCTGTATGTAGCCACCTCTCGTTTAGTTCTAGTAGTGTTTACTAGATGGTGGTACTTGTAGCTGATGATGAAAAGATGCAAGATGTTATAAACTAGAAAGCGGTACTTGTAGTTGATGAAAGACGCGAGATCTTATAAAATAGGAATGATGTCACATATGGCGCGTGCCATTGGTTGAAGGCAATCGTTCGATTTAGTGCGGCGACGTACGCTAGGGGGAGCAATGTAATAAAATCAAGTGGGCAAAATGTACAGAGGATTCATGGTTTACCAGGTTTACCTCCGGAGCTTCGCCCACTCATCATCACTCACTTCGTGGATATGGCGGCACTTTTTGCTACACAATTTTTTGCTAACCGTATTCATACATTACGGGACAAAGAAGGCGATGCCATAACCAATATGGATCGGAGAGTTTAGGTTGTGGAGCAGTTCTACAGAGAGCTGACAAAAAGCCGAAGAAACTAAGCTGATATCGTAAGAAGGAAAAATAGCCCAGAGGAAATCGACTTAGTCCAACGGGTAACGACAGGGGACGTAAGAAAAGCCCTAGAAAGAATGCAATAAGGCAAAGCCGCTGGTGAGGATAAGGTGAGAACGAACTTGCTGAAATATAATGGAGAAATGAAGAAAAAAAACTGGCCATGTTATATACGAAATGTCTCTTGACGGGAAGGGTACCAGACTTCCGGAACAACGCCAACATAATTTTGAAGCATCAGAAAGGAGACTCCAAGGACTTGAAAAGTTACTGGCCGATCGGCTTGCTGTACTTTCTCTACCAACAATTTACAAAAATAATAGCTAATAGAATAAAGGTGACAATAGATTTCAATCAACCAAAGGACCAAGCAGCATTTCCTACATGCGACTCCACAGTAGGCCATATTGCTACTATCAATTAGGTGTGGTGAAATATGCGCAATACAACCAACCTCTGTACATAGCGTTTATAAATTACGAGAAAGAGCAACTCAGTCGAGACATCGGCAGTGATGCAGGCACTGCAGAATCAAAACATCGATGAACTACACATAAATATAGTAAAATAAATGTACAGCGGATCCACAGCTGCCGTAGTCCTCCGTAAAGAAAGAGACAGAATACCAAAAAAGAAGAGTGTATGGCAGGCAGACATGATCTCCCCTATGTTATTCACTACGTGCTTACAGTAGGTTTCCAGGGTCGCACATTGGGAAGAGTTGTGGATAAGAGTTAATGGAGTGTATCTTAGTAACCTGTGACTTCCTGATGACATTGTCTTGATTAGTGACTGAAGGGACGAATTACAAGTTTGGAATACTGAACTGGAGATGGAAAGTAGAAGAGTAGGTATGAATGTTAATGTGCATAAAACTTAAGCGTTGTGCAACAATCTCGGCCGAAAACAGAGCTTAGCGATATGTGGAGAGTCGCTGGAAGCTTTAAAGAATTATGTCTATTTAGGACAGGTAGTAACCGCGCAGTCGAACTTTGAGAGCGGAATAACTATGAGAACAAGGGTAGGGGAAGGGGTGGCTCACACTCGTCAAGAATTTTACAATCATGAATTGTAATCTACCACTAACTCACAGACGAAGGCATATAACAGCTTCACCTTGGCAGTACTTACCTACGGAGCAGTAACCTGGAGGCTTACAAGGAGGGCTCATAATAAATTGAGGATGGCGCAGTGAGAGATGGATAGGAAAATTATAGATGTAACCTTAATAGACAAGAGAGCAGAGTGGGTCAGGGAACGAACCGGGGTTAAGCAAATCATAGTTGAAATCAAGAAGAAGAAATTGATATAGGCCTGACACATACAGCCGTCAGCACCTTTAACTCGAACGCTCCGACGCATGCTCCGGATCACTTGGACTGAGCTAAGCGCCGCCAAGCGTTGAAAATGATATGCTTGCTGCAGTTAAATATAGATGGAGCACGCGTTGGTTTCACTGGTCAATTTCTGTTTCCAGTCAGCCTCACCGACAGTCAGGTAGACTGGAATGTGCACAAAAAATAACTCGTTGAATGTGCACATAAAATAACTCATTTCCCTTTCGCATCTTCCCGACGTGCGGTGGAATTTGCGTTCGTCTGAACTACGGCGCCTCTCATAATCGAATCGTGGTTCTGGGACATAAACCCTAGATAATATTACATGCACATATCTTGCAGTCCAAGGCCACATTTTCGTCTAGTGTGAACAGAACTGGAAGGCACACTCTTAATTGCGGAAACATTTCAAACCAAGCTGCTTGAAAATTAATTATTCAGAACATGAACAACGCCGCCGCATTTCAGAGTTATTTATCGTGCAACCTTTAAAAACGCCAGGAACGTACGTTTTCTGCGCTTTAGACACATGTGATTTCTTTTGAGCAGCAGCCGCGAATGAGATCCCCAAAGGTGCGCAAGCTGTCGCACGCAATGGTTCATTGTGGAGATAAGCATACGACAACGAACACCACGAGTGAGCGTGATAACATAGCCACGAGCAAAGCTTGGCAAAAAAGGGTTGCCCAGTGAGTGCATTCGACTGACCAGTCAGGCAGACTGGAAACAGTAATTCACTGATGAAAGCAACGCGGGCTCCATCTATCGTTAACTATAGCAAGCATTACATTTTCAACGCTTGGCGGCGCTGACTCCAGTCGAAGCGAGTCGAGGCCACGCACCGGAGCATACGAGATAAATGTGCTTACGGCTGTAGCACATAGGCAGGATAACTGCTGGTCACGAAGGGTAACTGACTAGATTCCAAGGGAAGGCAAACGCAAGAAGGGGAGACAAAAAGTTAGGTGGGCCGATGAGTATAAAATGTTCGCAGGTATAACGTGGCAACGGAAAGCACAAGACGGGGTTGATTAGCGGATCAAGGCAGAGGCCTTTGCCCTGCAGTGCCAGGCTTATGATCATGATGATAAAATCTAAACACCTGAGCCTCGAACATCTTTGTCTCTATCAAAAATGATGCCACCGCAGGGTTTTAACGCGAGGCAGAACAACAAGGCATGATGAGTAGTGTGTGCTGTTGATAAATGTTTTTTCAAGGGCTCTTTTATAAAAACATAAATCAATTATTCAAATGATTTAGCGGCGGAAACAAGAAGGTCACGAAAAGTTGCCTGCTGTATCCACTGTAAACGCTGGAAAACGCGGGAAAACACTTCAATGACTACAAGTAAACCCTGAGAATAAAAACAAACAAATCAGGTTGAGAACACAGTAAAATGAAAAGAAACATGAGATTCGTGCCCATGTGATCAAACGAGGGCGCGATAAGCGATGACTTTACCTGGAGTATTTCTCGAAAGCACGTCACTGCGTTTGAGTGTCATCACAAGCAATCATATCGCACAAAATATCGTTCGCGAATCGTGCACACGTATCGAATAACTGGACGCACGAATAATTCGACTACTGCCTTCGCAGCAGTCATCAAAGATGCAAAACGCATCTCACGGTGTTTCTACATGCGCGTGATGTCCTTCTCTATTTTTTTGCTTTGCATTTTGCCTACCGTTCCGGCGACACTTCATGCAAAATCATACCTGCAAGCGCTTGAATGACAATACGAACGAGGAGACAGAAAAGAGAAGTATTACTTACCATTCAGGTTCCAAACTGTGCTGAGCATTCAGTGTGTACATCATCTAGCTTGGTTGTTTTGGTGGCAGGTTCGCTAGAGGCCCGAGACTGTCACCAAACTAACAAGAGTTCGTTGGGACTGCTCAGTACACAAGGGAGCGTTCACGTCCCTCGTCAGAACACAGTCAGGCTCCTAGCACAGAACACGCCCACATTCTTGACACCGCTGAGTGATTAGGAAACGATCATCACAAAAGCACGGAATGAAATGACGGCAGCACGCAAGCCTCAGGGAATGCGTGAGCACGCCGCACACCGCCGCAGGCATTATTTGGTGCCGCCTGTGCCACCGTGCTCGCGCCAGCCCATGCCAGCCAGTTGCGCTGGGACTCCTGAAAGTTTTTTTTTTCATGTTGAGCCTGCTGTTCCCGCCGCGCAAGCATCGCAAAGCTTTCTTGCCACACGCCACTGATTTCGCCCGCTAGGCAAAACTAAAGACCCTTGATCAATATCAAGGGGCATTCTTTAGGCAGGACTACCGCTTAGCGCGGCAGTTAGAGAAGCATCATGAATTTTAAGGGCGAAGCGCCTTATAGTCTAACCTTGTGACTAGTCACACGTAACCGAAAGAAGAAGACACGAGAAAGAAAAGAGGGTAAAAGAAATAGATGACCCTTTCTTGTCTCGTTTCATAAATGGCGTTACTCTGTCGCTTCTTTCCGAACTGCTGCTACTCTCCGATGGGCTACTGCGCGCGCTCTGCCAACGACTGCCTCTCTCAGTCTCCTGAATAGTCGCCATACGTAGCGGATCGTTCGTCGAGCATAGAGGGAGCATAGACGGAGCAGAGAGGCGGGCGCGTTGAAGACGCTTGCGCTCGGCTACCTTGGCTCTCGGCTCGTCGCTGTTACCCGCGCACCATCTACATTTTCGAGCGCGATCGGACGCATGGACGCATGCACGGACGGACGGAATCACAGACGAATGGGCGGACGGACGCTCGCCACACTCATCATCATTCGATCCCTGGATATGTCTGGAATTATTTTTTTTCGCTGGGCTTCTTAAAAGCAACATTTTATTCAGTACGCATAGGGGCGCACCGCGTCAGTGCAGTTCGATATCCAGTAGTATGCTGAGAGAGTACACATAGTATTGAAATAGGTTTCTAACATGCTACCAATGTCTGGAAGTCACGTTGGAGCTTTTTTATGCTAGAGTTCATTTGTTCTTTCCCGTCTCTTATATTCGGCAGACACCAACAACTACCTTTATGACTGATGCCTGCAAAATGTATGAAGCGAGTTTTAGCCAAAAGTGATTAAATATCATTAGGTGTGAATATACTTACAGCTAATCAGAGCACTGATAATGCCTGATTGTCACTACAAGGACAAAGGTGGTATAGTACAAACTTTCTTTCACTCCTTTAATCTGTCTAGGAATGACAAGTATTGCTCTCATTAACTTGTTTGCTATTTCCTTTCATGCCAATCTTCTCTTCATATGAAAAGCTGGTAGCTTTGTCTGATGATCTAATTTACGGGGTAATTTAAATTGATGGGATGCATTCATCCTTTAATAAAATACATCTTATTAAGCCGTATATGAACAGTTAGACACCTAATGCAAATATACCAAAAACAGGCAATCTCTTGTTTCAGGTGCGCTGTTCCATACCTCTTGCCTCATAATTAGAAATGAAACTTCACTTCTTACAAACCTTGGAACGTATTCACAGACGTTCATGCCTTGCAGGCGTGGGGCGGTGGTTACTAAAAGACGAACCAATAAATTTCCTCTCTACGATACTGAGACTGCGCATCTTCAGCTACTTGCATAGGATTACTGACAAAAAACTGTTTCTGGAGAAGAAGTTGGATTTTAGGTTTTCGTAAAAAGCTGACCCTTGCTAGTAGCCTAAAAAATTAGGGCGCCCGTAAACTTCGGCTTAAGGTGTTGAACGCGATAGTAATAGTCTAATGCGTACTTCAAACACTTAGTGAATGAAATCATTTAAAACGTTCTAAGCACCCACTACGTGGCCTAAGAAAATATGTGCAGTAACGTGTGTCCTTTTTGTAGTGGGGGACTGGCTGTAAAATGAAGTCATTATGATCAATACCTACACGTTTTTCCCCCGATGGCAAAAGACGCTTGTCCCACGCAATATGACAGAAATATTTTGTTTTGTGTTGCGAATCATGTATACGGACAGCGTGTGCATGTAAATCCTGTAAGTCACTTTCACTGCATCTTAATGTGGAAGAAACTCTCTGTTCGCACTGAGACGCGTAGCTCTGTGGTAAAACACCCGCTTATTATGCAAACAACCCAGGTTCAGTTCCCACTACTACCCGGAATAATCATTTACTTATTTTATTTGCATCATTCTTGGATTTTCGGTCACACTGAAATATCCTTCGCTCACAACAGCCGACACCGAGTTTTCTGCGAAACCAGGTCTTTAACGCTGTAGTGTTACAACATTCCTAAGAGACGTATATTCTGGCCTCGCCGCGGTGGTCTAGTGGCTAAGGTACTCGGCT
This sequence comes from Rhipicephalus annulatus, assembly GCA_013436015.1. Taxonomy (NCBI): domain Eukaryota; kingdom Metazoa; phylum Arthropoda; class Arachnida; order Ixodida; family Ixodidae; genus Rhipicephalus; species Rhipicephalus annulatus. The sequence continues at coordinate 169,156 of WOVY01005043.1, forward strand.
GCTGACCCGCAGGTCGCGAGCTCAAATCATAGCTGCGGCGGCTGCATTTCCGATGGAGGCGGAAATGTCGTAGGCCCATGTGCTCAGATTTTTGGGTGCACGTTAAAGAACCCCAGTTGGTCGAAATTTCCGGAGCCCTCCACCACGGCGTCTCTCATAATCATATGGTAGTTTTGGGACGTTAAACCCCACAAATCAATGAGACGTCTATTCTCGAGATGCTGCTGTTTTTAGTTATATTGTCTAGAGCGTCTCTTTGATAATGATTTGGTGGCTTTGGAGAATTAAACCCCACATATCAACCAAATCAGTCATTCTTCACGTATTTGTTCATAAGCAAACATTTCGTCCTCCCACAATACCTCAGTTTTGCTGTCATGATTTAACTAACGCATGTCTAAGGCACCTAATGGTAATTACTTGGACGTCCTTTCACAGGAACATGCTACATCTGTTTCATTCTGTTTTCTTTGTTATTAAGTATCATGGGCATAAATCCTTTTCGTCACACCTGGCTCTTCCTCAAACCACTGGGCATTACGCATAGCTAGGGAAAAACACATGAAACAATGGTTAGTCATTATATTTTCTCTTATATATTGTTTCGAGCACTCACCACACATCATTAACATACCATAAAATACAGCAGTGACGCCTTCATTGCACTAGCTTTATTTCTGACAGCTCTAAGAACAGTCGTATTCGGAGCGTTAGACGTCATACACATCTTGCATAAACAGGGTTGCATCAATGTAAGTTCATTTCCAGTAGCTATTCTGAGACAAGGCGGCCACAGAGTGCGCCATCTAGCCGGCACGCTGAGACATGATAAGGTACGGCGCAGATAAACTATGTCTTAGTGTAGCTAGCACTCCATGGAAAAAGCGCTGCTTTCCTTAGACAAGGCACTACAAGAAGTAAGAACAGGCGCTGTCCATTAGGAGGCACTTCCGTGTGCACGTAGCGTTACAAGCATCTCGCATTCGGTAAACCCCACGAGATACTTTGTGTTCTGTGCCTTATGTAATGGCTCCTCTCTTGGAGATGAACTGGGGCATTTGTTGGACTCACTCTTTGCAAACATATCTGAATAGCGTAAACGTTCTTTTCACTGTTAAGCAAATGAGAGAATTCGGGGCGTCTTTTTGCCAGACAGCAATAACTGACGTCTGAATATCTTGCGCTTACTCGAACAAAATCTGCGCTATAACTATGTGTCTGTCAAGATGCCTACGTCACGTTGATGTCCACACGATGTTCGTGACTTGGAGGTACTAGGCACGCAACGTCAACGCTAAATAAAAGCAAGCTAGGTATAAATGGTGATTACTGTTGTGGGGCAGAATGATGCCTCGTGTACACTGTTCTTTCTTCTTCCTTATAGTGTAACTTGCTGATAAAAGCTCGAGAACCAAAAAAATGAAGACTTGTGCCAACAGGTAAATAAGATATATTATTTACTTCTTCGATAGTGTTATCATTTTAGAACATTTAAAAGCTTCATAAACAAACTTTTCAATATTATCCCAATGACACAGCAGTCTACTTGAGATATGTCACAAAAGAAGCCGTACTTGTTGAATAAAACAAAAATTTATTTTCATACAACTTCATATAACTGTATTCCTCACACACCCATTGTGCTACAGATATGAAGTAACTTGATTTTTGCACGCCTTTCTAACCATTTTCAGTTTGAATTTAGAATTTTGTTTTGCGTTTCTACGTCACAACATATAGGCAAATTGCAGCGTTCCCGTAGCGCTGACACAAAATGCATTTGAAACCTTAATCTATTATGAAACATTGTTAAAAAGAAAGTGCTTCCGTGCGGGACAATGCTGTTTGCTGACGTCCTCATGACAGTCTTTTTTATCTGCCTGCAAGGTGATTCAGTGCTCTGCTGAGGTCGCTTGCAGTCCCATCACCAGTGCAGGCCAGTAAACTGCGTCTTTATTGCCACACTCCGACACTGGGCGTTGATACATATGTTCACGAAGTATCAATGTTAAGCGTACTTCCTTACCAACAACGACACATAGTTTGTGGTTATTTTGTAAGGACGAATACGCGAACTAGATCACTGACCAAGGTGGCTGGTTTTTAATTGGAGCAAAATCGAAGAAGACCACGGTACTTGGGATCAGGAGTAAGGTAAAGAACTCCGGGCAGTATAGAAAAAGAAAGCATAACTTTTTAATATAAGAAGCATTTCTTAGTGAGCTTCCGCGACTTTGAGCTTTTCTATCTATCTAGCCGCTTACGTTTGAGGGCTCTCGTTGTCACTTCCTTAACTTGGCGTGAACCAAAATTGACAAGGGAGGGTAAGATGGTTGGACGAATATGACGTGCTTGTCAAGACATGAATAACGTCCCAATTCCGTCGCGTACGTTGTCAAACACTTCCCGTCAGACAACGGCACATACTCACGGCTGGGTATGTGCCGCTGGTAAGATGGTATGTGCCGCTGGTAAGCGGGTATGTGTCAGAGGTCATTGACGCTTAGTATTTGCCCAGGAACGACGAGAAGACACATGGGCAATTTTAACGCGTGAGCGTTAAGCAATACCCGAAATCGGTAGCGTCGACCCAACGAAGGCATAGGATAAAGTTAGTGTTAAGAAAAACCTGGCATAGGCAGCGCTGGCCACCCGATGAATGCAAATAATAAAGTCAAGGGTCCCAGCAGGAATCGATCCCAAGCATTCTGCGTGGCACTCAAGCATTCTACCACACAGCTATATACACCAGGTCTGGGAACTACTTTTCAAATAGACGCTAATCTTCGTGAAATGTCAATAGTGGTTGCGGTGCTTCCTACCCAATGTTATAAACATCACATATGTACTCTTTTCATAGAGCCGTCACGTCGGATTAACGTCAATTGTGGTAAGGGGCCATGTCCTGAAATTTATTTAGGTAGCACTGTCCAAGGCCAGCATCTTCGCGAGCATCAGCGCTTCATATCAGCTTCTGGTGTTGCTAAAACACATTTCCAGCTGACATCGTGCAAATGGAAAGCTGTTGATACAGACATCTGCAATTCTTCAACAGGTGTCTTTGCATGCAACATTTGCACATATATTTGGTGTCATTTCATGACGTGTCGCTCAAAAAAAATTCAACACGGTCACCTTCCCCCAGCGTTCTTCGCATAAAGTTGATTCCCAGATACGTGGGAACTGCCCAATGTTATTCTATATCGTACCACTGGAGGGAAAGCCCTTTCATAGAACTCGATATTTATTCTCGCAGTATTGTCTTGTAGTTGAGGTAGGCGACTCTGCCCATGCCGTATGAGCCAGTCCAATTTATGTGACACGGTTGCGCCTACAGAGATGGGCAAAGATACCTTGAAATTTACTTGAGATACCTTGAAAACACGAAAACTAGGCGTCAGCATGCTGAGTAGGCGGCGCCTGCTTGAGTTACGTAAAAAATTACCACTGCATGCCGCAGTTACGAATGACGACATCATCTTGACGTCACACAGATCACAACAGTTTGCGGTGTCATCACATGACATGATCGTTTGGTGGAAGGCCGGCTGGTAACGGTGGCAGGCCAGAACCACTCGGGGAGCAGAAAGAGTGAAAATCATGCAGGAAGTGCTAAACCAACATAGGTGCTCTGCCCAAGTGGAGTACCAGTTACAGTATTCGGCTGCTATACCGAAGGTAGAGGGTTTGATCTCGACAGCGGCGGTTGCATTTATCGAAGAAGAAGTGCAAGATGGTCTCGTACTGTGCAGTGTTAGCGCACGTGAAAGGACACTAGAAGGTCTTGAATATCCGGAGCCCTCTTCTGCGTCGCGCCACACAATATTATCGTGATTTTGACGCGTGAAACCCTTCAAGAAACTTAGGCGCCCAAAGATTTTCGAGCTTGATGGTGGGGTATCAATACACATACTGGTAGAAGATATCCACTTTCACCTTCAAGTCGACTTGGGTGAAGGCTTAACCGATACTGAGAGTTAAGTGGCATTCAACTCTGTTAGGAGTGTGTCCCAACAGATACATTAGTCGTGATTTGCGGGTAATAATGTCAGGCCATTCCCTTCACGAAAACACTCGGAGCACACTACTAGCAGAGCACGAAGGGGCTTAGAAAAGCCATTAACGTTCACCCGGTTATTTACGCGAACACTGATCATCCTTATTTCAAAATACCACCACACGTGCCTAGGTTTGTGTTTCATCATTGCTTCCTATGAGAATTGCCGCTGTTGTTGTCTAACTGCTCTCGAGCGATAACTTGTTAGGAGCTTCCGAACTCTAGCGAAATACGTAGCCATTTTGAAAGCGAGGTGCAGTGCACCAAATTCGCATTACCCACGGGCCCGAGGCCTATCCGACTTGCTCATGTGTACTGCCACATAGGTACAAGTCAAAATGAAGAAGTTTTAGAAAATTGAAATTCCTCCAGCCACAGTTCAAATAGAGTCCGACGTTTCGAGATCGACTCGGTCCCTTCCTCAGGGGGTGACTGTCTTGGTCATGGAAGTGTCGTCGCGTCGTGTTCTCTCACCACGGCTCCGGCTCTCCCTTTCCACCACGTTTCGGAGACCGTGAACGTACACCGAAGGCATTGATCCCAGCGAGCGGTTCACGTTGGCAGGCGTATGCTGAATGTGCCAAGACTCGAGCAAGAGCTTTTTTCCCTAATTCCGTTCTGTTTCAATAACAGAAGCGCCGCCTAAGTCAATTTTATGGTCGTGCTTCTCGCAGTGCTCCGCCAGAGCGCTACGTTGCACTTCCTTCTTCCTGACGTCGTTCTTGTGTTGGCGCATTCTTTCCGGGAAACACTTGCTCTCGCCTATGTAGCAGGCTGGACACCCAGAACACGACACTTTGTAGACAACGCCCGGGTGTAGCTCCCTCGGAGGTCGGTCTTTCGGCCGCGGTAGCAAGCGAGTGAGCGTCGAAACAGGTTTATGGATTACTGTGACCCCGGCTTTTCCTAGGACTCTCGAGAGCTGTTCACTTATGCCCGGCACATATGGAATGGCGACGCGGTTGTTTGGCGCCTTCGTTTTTCTCGTGTGCGGTGGTGTGGCCAGGGCGGAAAGGGGGTCGGGCGGTGTGTCGCTTGCAGGTGACTTTCCGCGGTGCGGTGGTTGTCGTCTCGACAAACGGCGTGACGCCCGGCGGATGAACGCTTCTGTGTAGCCATTCCCTCGTAGCTCGGCGACAATCCTCTTTTCTTCTTTCTTCCTCTCACCCTCCGACGTGCAGATTACTCGTGCACGTGAAAGGAGTGCCGAAACCACTGAAGGAGTGCCGGGCATAAGTGAACAGCTCTCGAGCGTCCTAGGAAAAGCCGGTGTCACGTTAATCCATAAACCTGTTTCGACGCTCGCTCGCTTGCTACCGCGGCCGAAAGACCGACCTCCGAGGGAGCTACACTCTGGCGTTGTCTACAAAGTGTCGTGTTCTGGGTGTCCAGCCTGCTACATAGGCGAGAGCAAGTGTTTCCCGGAAAGAATGCGCCAACACAAGAACGACGTCAGGAAGATGGAAGTGCAACGTAGCGCTCTGGCGGAGCACTGCGAGAAGCACGACCATAAAATTGACTTAGACGGCGCTTCTGTTATTGAAACAGAACGGAATTTGGGAAAGAGGCTCTTGCTCGAGTCTTGGCACATTCAGCATACGCCTGCCAACGTGAACCGCTCGCTGGGATCAATGCCTTCGGTGTACGTTCACGGTCTCCGAAACGTGGTGGAAAGGGAAAGCCGGAGCCGTGGTGAGAGAACACGACGCGACGACACTTCCATGACCAAGACAGTCACCCCCTGAGGAAGGGACCGAGTCGGTCTCGAAACGTCGGATTCTATTTGAACTGTGGCTGGAGCAATTTCAATTTTCTAAACCTTTCTACCCAGCCAGACAGATTGCTGTCAAAATGTTTACGTTTAAAAAATGAAGAAGGTAGTGTCCTTTCTTCCACCATGCTTTTTTACGCCACACGATTACAGATTTTTTACGTTTCTTGTTCGTGAGCAATTTCAGTTGTGCTAGCCAGTGCTAATGCGTTCGACTTCGTGGTACCACTATTACAGCGCTTGTCTGCTCACCCGGAGGTGCAGGCTTGGATCCCGGCTGCGGTGGTGGAATTTCGATGGAAGCGAAATAGTAAAGGACACTGTTTTGCATGATGTCAGTGCAATTTAAAAAAAGACCGAGAGCACTCAACTACGGCGTGTCCCAATTAAATCGCGGTTTTTGGACGTAGACCTCCATATAATATTACCATTGTTTTTATCAATATTAATATCAATATTATATTATTAGCAATAAAATTTTTTACTTACAGCTTTTTCCCAAAAGCTATCACTGAATGGAATTCGTTGAGCGATGTAGCCGTTTCAAGCTCATCCATAGATATGTTTTCAAAAGCACCTAGCACATATCCTCTCTGCATGCTGTAGTGCATTCAATGATTAACTTCTTGGTTGCGTTTTTTTTTGATGACTTCATTCCTGTCCTTTAGTTTGTTACTTCTCATTATATTTGTTAACTATGTCCTGTTCTTGGAAGGATCGCTATTTTTTCATGTACATTTTTTGCACTCCTGTAATAGCCCTATGTAACGGCTGCCAGTATCCGTAAATAAATAAATAAATGAATAAATAAATAAATAAATAATTACTTATTGTCTGGGATCGCAGTAATACGTATATGTCTGGTGTGCACTAGCGTGCATGTTCTTCCCTAAATATTAGAAGAATTGTAAATTTCTATTGCTCCTTAGGCTCTAGTCTATAGGCCTGTCAGAAGCCCAACACTATCCTGTTCTCTACAGAGAATCATGCATTTCTGGAGTATAGGCATTACGCGTAAAGCAATTGCTCGGCTATTGATGCTATTGAAACAGATAATGCAAGCTTGCTCTAACCACACTACCTAAACACGTGCTGTCAAATGTAGAGGTGCAGGTGGTGCGGGCTAATTTCAAGGAATCGGAGTTCGGTTTATCACCATTATTAATATCTCAGCAAAAGCGGTCAGACCTGTACAGCCTACATCCGCACCGTGACGCGGTGAAAGGGACGCGTCTCAGGATCGATGGGTTCGCCGTTTATCTCATTCCCCTTGCAAATACAGATATCATATCCAGCCTGCAGAAGACAGCCTCTGAAATTAGCGCTACACACCGTACAGGCATGTATGAATGCGAGAAATCTCTTAATCTCCATTCGCGCACATCCTTCCATGTACCGTCGACGTCATGAAAGGAACACGATATGCGTAGACGCTCGAGATAAACGTGCTTTCGGTGCCTCTTACCTGAACATAAATTACTTTTCGCTCGAGCTCTTCAATGAATCAGTAGGCGTTGCACTTTTTTCATTATGTCGTTCGCGTATTTTATAATAACGAGGCCTCCACCGCTTGTGGGTGTATAGCCACATCGGTCTGCGATGATTTCTCCTATCCCTCAAGTACTCGTTCTTTCCCAGAAATCACTATTATCCGGGAATAAAAACACGCGAGCTATCTCCATCTCGTTCAAGATTAAGACTGCAAACGTTTCCACGCCTTGCGTATTCTGGTGCTGGCGTTGCGCGCATTGCTACACTGTTAACTCACCTTAAGATCGCCTATGGAATTACCTAGAGTGCTTTCGGGCTTTCGATATTCTCTGTAGGCATCGTTATACTCCTAGTACTCGTCTATATTCTATGATGGAGTTCTTGCCACATGCTACTTTATGATCTTAGGCGAGTTCCTGCCCTCGGGCTAAGCGTTCGCATGCGCGAAAAATCGTCTCGGTATTCGTTGCACTCTACATAAAATCTGTGTATTTTTTGTTTGCTAGCCTACGAGACGTTCCTCACGGTGTCGTCACAAGGTACGTGTGTGGGATGAACCGGGTGCATTAGTGTTTACTGCCGTTGCTAGTGCCAACAACCTCGAGGGACTGGTTTAGCACAAGTCGTCTAGCAATAAAGACGGCATCTTCGTTCTTGCAAAACGCTCTTGCGACAACTGCTCCCGTGTCTGCAAGTATTGTAAATATGACTCTTGCTAGGATATCTTCGTGTCCGTGAACGGTGTTTGACAAGAAGTGGCACTATTTGACCTTTAAGCTAATTACCCCAACTATGCCATCCTCACAGTCATCTCGTTATTGCCCTTGTCCGTCATAAATAATTGTGCTTGCTCTTTTGATGCTTTTTGTGGTTGTTGCTCTACCTTGGTGGCAAAATGCATTTTCCACCAACGTGCTCAGGCAGGCAATATTGAGATTGAAATATTCGTGCGATCTCCATGCGCCAGTGTAGTGGCAGCGCAACTGTCCAATATAGGCACCAAACTCCACCTTATAGAGCAATAATGTGTCATAATCTCCACTTATTTGCTTCTAAAGCCTTCTAAATTTCTAGCCACATAATTTGGAGGTTATGGGTATAGATTCTACAGACAAAAAGGGCAAAAGGCAGGATCTAGACACATCCTTCCTTTGGCCTAATGTTGTTGTAAATAGATTTAGTTGTCTAATAAAAGCTAAAGCATACGGTTCACGGCAAATAATAAGGCACCATGCAAGAGAGGTTTGTGAAATCAGGAGAACAGTGCATATTTTAGATAATGAAATCAGAGATAAACAAAAGTGAGCACCAATAAGAAGTGTAAAGCTTGCTTTACCTAAGCTAGGGAAGAGATCCAGCTTGTTCTTCTATCTTTGCGTAGTAGGAAAGCGATCTTCCACGTTTTCTTGCAGAGCGTTAATCTTAAACTCGGAAACATACCCAGCTGTAAACCATGACGCTATGTTTGGCTTGCCTACAATAATTTTCACGATGATCTACTCCTCGAAGCTGGCTTCAGTTCCGAGCACAATAAGTGTGACGTTTATTTTTCATGTGGTCATATCATTCCTTGCGATGGGCAAAGTTATTACACCATTTAAACCTCGAACACATAGCCGACTCGCGTAAGACAACATTACCTAAAGTGCACACAAAAGCAGATTGTACAATGTAACGAGCTTAATTAAAGGTCAAGAAACAAGACATCAATTTTCTATGTTTTCTCCCCACCATGTTCGCTTTCAATCGCTAAGTCGAGAGTTCGGAGATCAAATTCCTGCTGCTGTGACCTAATTTTGATAGAGGCAGAATACTGCAAGCTCATGTACTCACCTTTAGCCACATGTAAAGAAAAAAATAAAGTTAGTCGAAATTCCGAGACCCGTCGTGTATGATGTCCCTCATAATAAGGGCGTGAAATTTTGACGGACAAGCAAAGTTATTATTATTATTATTATTATTAGTAGTAGTAGTAGTAGTAGTAGTAGTATAGTAGCAGTACTACGAGTAGTCAGTATTGAGTAGTTCTCGGGGTGTTATTCCTGTCATCTTTCTTACGGTATATGAATCGTGACACTTGAGCTCTCTAAGCAATGTACTAACTATTCCGCCATAACACACTGTAGATGGGGGACTGTTTACATGCAACACCAAAAAAAAGCACTCTGCACAATTTTCAATTTTTAGAGGCGAAGCTCCTATGAGCCTAGACTTGCTATCGCCTGCGTTCGTTACGCGGGGATTGGTGGATGTGAGGCTCATACGTAAGCCACCAAGAGAAGTTTACCAATATACTGATACCACTCCTAACTGAACTGCGAGGAAACAACAAAGAAGACTTAGAAACACACGGACTTTATACTAATCGGTGGCTTCAACGTACGCGTCATAGACCTTGGGGCCTAGCTTTGTCATTGAAGTTCGCTGTTCCCAGTAATGATAATTAGAAAATTGTTATAGTTGAAACTTGTGTGTACATAAATAAAAGAAACGTGCCCAGTGGAGGAAAAGGAGCTATTGTTGTGAATGAACAGTATAAAACACCTGCAAGCACAAGCCTTTTACAGTACTCGGTGACTACAATGTCGACATTATGGACCTTAGGACAGAGTTCTGTCACTTTATGTCGCTAAATTTACTAAATATCAAAGAACGTTTGGCAGGATAGGTGAGGCACAAAAAAGGTTTAAAAGAACAGTAATATGAACAAAAGTTGTGACAAAGCAATATAAAACACTGGCAAGCACAAACCCTTTATACTGGTCGGTGACTTCATCGTAGACATTGTGAGCTTTAAGACATAGCTTCGCCAACTTGTCATAATTCACTTCGGGGAGATGCGGGGATTAATAATTGTTCCTGCACTAAATACAAAATGCAATCTTGCCCAGTATTAAATGCTTCAATTTCTCACTCATTTCGATGTCTAGGATTGTAGAGCAACCACACACCTTGACATGATTGATATGTGGGGTTTAACTTCTCAAAACCACCATATGATTATGAGAAAGGCACACTGTGAGATGGAATGACAAATGACGAGTGTCACGCAAAGAAATAAAAAAACAGCGAAGTAGATAAGAGATTAGGCAGTAGTAGAAGAGATCCAAGCTGACGCTGAGAGGAAAAGTAGATCTGTGATAACAACATTACACTCATGAGTGAAAATCAGGGGGCTATCAGACATACCTAATAAATACCGATAACTTGGAAGCCTCGCAGGGGAAAGCAAGGATTTGGACAAGCGACAAATTGAAGAAAAAATTGCGCGTCTGTAATGAAATTTCCCAGTGAAGAGAGTGGGTTGGTTATCATTGCGAGGGGTTTTCAGCAGACACTAGATTGTCCATGATAACATATGTTTAAGCCTGTGTATAACGTAAACTCCCACACAACACGAGGGAGTATTACGGTAGTGTTGTAGTTCTTTAGTACAACTTTAAGCATGTGGATGACGTTTGCCACCCTTAACTTTTCATGCTAACCTATTTTGAATAACTAAAAGAGTCAGATCACATTGGACAGTTTTCAAGAGCGCATAAATTGTTGAATAATATATAAATTTCATTCGGTTAAAAACACTAGAAACGAGAACTCATGAAGAGCGCAGTGGAAAAGTCGAACTCAATCCGTGCTCTTTCCTGTCACATGAATGCGTCACGTTACACGTGATTTTTAGACGCCTAATCTAAAAACACTAATAGCCTCCTACCATAGTATTCTTTGTTCTAGTTAAGCTCGACATGTTAAGCTTGACATGCAGCGGTAATATCTCGTGGGATATGCGCTTCGGCATGTTCTATAAATCTTTACTAATGCCGAGGGTCTGTACGTGGCACTACTCATTGTTCTAATAAGCAAGCAGGAAAATAGCTCACAACCAAAACGAATGATGTACAAGAAGTAAAACCGTTGATGTCTCATTCAAGGCTTCATCTATGAAAACGTGATGAAGCAGAGTGTGCGTAGAAAGAAGTGAAAAAAGAAACAAAAGTTGGAGGTGACCCCGATCTGGGACCAAGGTGTCTCGTATGCATCTTGTAATAGGCAGCGCAAATGGTCAGGACCCCACAAGAAATACTGCACACCACACAGCGCTTTACGACACTTAGTTTTAGTAGGAAAAACGCCGCTACTCAAACAACAACAAAGCAGCATTTGCTCTCGCATTATTGATATTTACAGTATAGACATATGTATTTCTGCAAGGATTCCAAAAGACTGCAACAGAATACCCCGGGGTTGGCAAGTGTACACTCCTTTACTATGTAACAGAACTATTAAAGAAAGAAATTTCATCGTCATGTAGTGCTATTGAGGTGACGCTTACGCATAGGTTGCCTTCGTTTTTGTTGCTGTACATAACAGTTTCTCCAACGCCCAGTTTTGTACACAGTGTCTGGTGTAATGTCCCAAGCACGTCGGCGGTCGCCTGCTCTGATGTATACCTTGGTGGTAAAAGCTTATTTTGACTGTAGTTTTTGCGTGAAAGCACTAGGTAGTAGCTGGCCAGCAGCTCTTTCCAATGCTCTGCTGTAAGAATTCACATTGGGGATAAGGCTGCAATCTGTAGTAGCCTCACATGCCCAAGTGGCGTGGTACCGGGTACATTCACCTGAGCGCAGTAGTGAGGAAGATTAACTTATTGTTTCATCGTGCTCCCGTAGAGGATCTGAAAGGCGGCTTTTAAAGATGGCGAGTAGTAGAGATTTACTTCGTCAAGTGCCCTAACGGTTCCAGATGTTCACAACTAAACGATCTGCTCTTTCAATAAGCTCGTTTAAAGAATTTTATTGATTTCCCTCATAGTTAATTGGACTTTATATTAAGTGAACGTAAGCTCTGATATTGGTTATCTTCAATAAAAATGTAATCTGAGCCAGAAACACCCATTTCAAAGCAGTTCTAAATTTTAAACTTCTGAATATTTGGAAAACGAGAAGTGCTCAAAGAAGAGTGCTTGGAATGAAAACAGAAGCGTCCCTCGGACACTGGCAGATCCGACGTACCTGTCAGTGGACGTTATGCGAAGCATGCGGAGGGAAAGTGACCGTGTTGCCATTTTTTATTCAGTGACACGTCTTAAATTGACGCTAAATATATGTACAATTGTTGCACGCACAGACACATGTTGAAGTTGAAGAGTTTCAGATTTTTATATAACCAGTTGTTTGCACTTGCATAACGATGCCAAATGGAACGTGCGCATTAGCAACACCAGAAGCTCATATGAAGTGCTGATGATCGCGTAGATACCGGCTCTTGGCACTGGTACATAAATCAACTTCAGGGCATCGCAACTAACCACAATTGACGTTAACCCGACGTGACAGCTGTATCAAAGGAGTACACACCTGATGTTAATAAAATTGGGTAGGCAGCGCTGCAATCACGACTGATGTTTCGCAAAGATTAACGTCTATTTGAAAAGTAGTTCCAAGACTTGGCATATCTCTGTGGTAAAATGCTTCATTGCTACGCAGAATGCTTGGATTCGATTCCAGCTAGGGACTCTGACATTTCCTTTTTGCATTCGTCGAGTTGACGCTACCCATGCCGGGTATTTCTTAATGCTCGCGCGTTAAAATTGCCCATGTGTGTTCTCGTCGTTCTCAAAAGATACTGTTACGTGGAAAATAACAGTTGTCAGTTCGCAGCCACAACCACTTTAGTGATTGCGGCTGCGTAAGTGTGTAAACCACTTTAAATGAAAGAAAATTTACAGTTATTGCTTGTGTGTATACCTGTCCTTCAGTCTGGCATTCAAATTTTCTTGCATTAATGTAGCCAAATCTTGTAGCTATCTGTCCAAGGCACTGATCTCTACTAGGGGGAGCTGGACGGCGCATCGAGCGCGCGTGGTTGAAGCCACCGTGAGACGCCGTTGGTGTCCCGGAAGCCACCACCATGAACAGTCGCCTGCTGCGGGCGCGAGGACCGTTCTCTTCGTTTTTATAAAATGCTGGCCTGTAAAGCAGTAAACTTTACGACACAACCGGAAATATAATTGCGAAAACATTTTACGCATGAGTACCTCAAAATTATACTCCTGTTTACGCATTCTGCGAAGAAGTTGTGGTTGCTTACCGCCTAATTTTTCATTGAGGCTTGTTGAAGTTGCTTGGTTTCTTGATATGCAGTTTCTCACAGCTCGAGGCCTCAAATATACAAGAAGTGGGTCAGTAACGTAAACAGGCACAACTGGACGCCATCTTCAAGAAGCAGACTTTAATGATTGATTGATATGTGGGGTTTGATATGTGGTGATTGATATTTGATATGTGGTGATTGATATGTGGGTTTTAAAACTACCATATGATTATGAGAGACGCCGTGGTGGAGGGCTCCGGAAATTTCGACCACCTGGGGTTCTTTGACGTGCACGCAAATCTGAGCACACAGGTCTACAATGATTCCCCCTCCATCGGAAATGCAGCCACCGCAGCCGGGATTCAATCCCGCAAGCTGTGGGTCAGCAGCCGAGTACCTTAGCCTCTAGACCACCACGGCAGGGCAAGAAGCACACTTTGCGGGGACCATTTTGCAGAGTCATGGTGTGATCCCTCGGTTCCAAAAACTCATCTTCGAAACGATGTGATCCCAACGTTGTTTTCTTTCCCGGATCACTCACAAAACACAAACACTTGCACTCATTCTTTTTTTTTAAAAATTGCCGTGACAATTTTTTACTTTACCCTGACTAAGGTGTAATTGTGACGTTGTACGTACGTAACAGCACTGCGCCATTCTCGAACAGCATCGCTATGGCGTCTGTCATTTTTCGCATAGAGTGTCCTAACCAGTTAGTCACAATAATGTCCACAAACTTTCTCTATTTCCTGACGCGATTACCAAGTGATGCCTAACTGTAAGGCTTGTTGCATACACGCATACACTAGTTGTAGATCACAGCACCCCGCCGTTTCGGACAGCGTCGCTACGGCGTGTGTCACTTTTAGTGTAGCGTAAAATGATCACGAAAATGTTATATTATAAAAACAAAACACAAAAACTGCGATCACAACAACTGCCACCAGATTATATATCAATTACACGCCTAAAATGCCCAGAAGACGCCAGCTTCCAGGACACCGATAGGACCTTCCAGTGGCTTCACAAGCACTTACATGGGTGAGCGAGGATGCGTCGTCCAGTTTTTTTAATAGAGGTAAGTGATCAAAGTGAGGAAATATCTCAGTAACGGCACCTTATTTAGTCTGCGATGCATTTTAGATGTTTTATAATAATTAATCACAGTGAACCTTGAAAGAAGAAATTCCTCACGTCATTAAAGCTACACTTGGATAAAGAAAATACCTCCTAACACCTCTAGCTTGCTTTCACGGATTATCAACGCTTTTACGCACCAAAAAAAATTGCGGCCGAATTTCTATATTGTGAGCTCTATCAACCGTCTCCATAATTGCAAGGAAGTAAGTGCAACTTTGAAACCTGTAGCTCTTTTCTCTGATTTACTTAGCGACTTGTACCGTTTCCCAATAGTTTTGCTGCTAGAAGCACGGCGCAACTTATACAAATGACGTGCGAGTTTCATCAGTGTGCTCATATAGTGAAGTTTTCAATTTCCCACATTTCACAATTTGAGAAGCGCAGGCTCTATATCAACCCTGATGAGCTTCTAGGGCCAGCCGGAATTGCACTTCATAAAAGAACAATAAGAAAAAAAACAAAATCAAGGAAGAAAGAAAGAGAAAAGAGGGAAAAGAGAAAGAAAAAAAGAAGAAAAAAAGAAAGAAGAGAAATGTCGAGGCATTGGCCAGAACTCTGAATTCACTTTTTTTTTCAAAGTTTTTACGAGTTTATGACCCTTAGCCTAAGCTTTAATGCAAAATATCTTGTTCATGGTGGCATAATTATCAATGCGAAGAGAGGATGGTGAGCTGCACTAAATTATTCGATGACATCGAATAACAGCAATATGTTGCTATATTAGAGTTCTAAGCTTCTTTAACAAACGTTTCAAGTAGAGTGCACATGGGTGACTTCTAATTATTGTGAAAAGTTGATGAAGTTTTCAAGCATAGGACAAGCTCTTCTACTATATAGAAGGTAAAATGATTTATAAAATCGTAGGAGCCGTTTTTTAGTGCAGAGAGAAAGAGAGAGAGAGAATGGTTTTATAACAATAGGAGTTATAATGAAAACAGCGCCCGTTGACCCTGACATCTTATGCATTTATTTATTTTATTTATTTATTGGTATCGTCATGGCTTACAAGAAGCATTGTAGAGGGGACGGGCTGAAGTGAAAAAAATATAAGCAAGTTTTATACAAAGAATAGAGAGCCCTGCCGCGGTGGTGTATTGGCTAAGGTACTCGGCTGCTGACCCGCAGGTCGCGGGTTCGATTCCCGGCTGCGGCAGCTGCATTTCCGATGGAGGCGGAAATGTTGTAGGTCCGTGTACTCAGATTTGGGTGCACGTTAAAGAACCCCAGGTGGTCAAAATTTCCGGAGCCCTCCACTACGGCGTCTCTCATAATCAAATTGTGGTTTTGGGACGTTAAACCCCACAAATCAATCAATCATTACCAAGAATAGAGAGAGAGAACAAGAACATTATCAAAAAGAATAAATAGAACAGTGTACAAAATAGAGCCCAAAATGCAAAAACCGAGACATGCTTAAACATGAACTAGTTCATATACCACGCATAAGTACCCAACTACAACGCATACAAACCTAAAAACTGGACTGGTGTACTTTCATGCCTAAATAGGGATGCAAAAAATGTTTGCAAGAGAGGCTTGAAAAGATAAATATATCAAGCTATAAAAGTGACAAAACAACAGCATCACGTAGTAACTAGGCAAAACAATGAAATCTTGAAAAGAAAAAAGACCAAAAAGTAAATATGACATGCATTGGCAAGCAACCTCCCGCAGCAGTACATCTCCTGTCGGAGGACACAGCCATCAGAAACAAAACGAAAAAATATCGCAGATCTCACGTATACAGTTGAAATAGATTATGTGCGAAGCACCAATGAGGAAAATTCTTATGACAGTTTGAAATCACCACAACGTTACGAGGCGCGTGGATGTAGTACACAGTAAACACAAGTAGAAATACTATGTGCACTCAGGTATCTTGGTAAGATGCAAGTATGTAGTTTATAGTCGCGTAACGATGGCACCATTAACGTTTGCAATACCAGTCCCAGCAGTGCTAAGCATGTAAAGTATGCCGTACATTACTTCCATGTCATGATTATCATGTTCGCACCTGGTATTTGTGTTCGTCGTCCATTCACGTCATGTTTTGCCCAATTCGGTATATGTGAAGCTAGCGAAACGGCCTCGAACACTTCATGAGCATTGTATGTAGTCATGTTTTACATGACACGCATGTCATCATTATCATGTCTGCACCAGTCACACTCCTTCGCCATCTATTCACGCCCCTAATACCAAATGTGGTATCTGTGAAGCTAGCGAAACGGCCGCGAGCGCAACCTGAGCGTATGGCGTGTAGTGATGATTTACATGGCATGCATGTTATGATTTCCACGTTAGGGCCTGCCACATATGTTCGCCATGCAGTCATGTAATACCATACAAGTTTTGCAATATGTCATGTGAACGAAACCACCACAAGAGCAGCAATACCACGGCATGTAAATCATGACAGTCATGGCAGACATGTCATGATTTTTCATGTTATGACTAGCCACTTAGGCTCGCTATACAGTGATGTTATGCCATTAAAACTTTTCTGTAGATTCCATGATTAAAACGGCCAGGAGAGCTAAAAGTCGTAGGCTGCTAGATGGACAGATATGCTCAAAGTCGCAGAAGCTTGCTAAGAAATGCTTCGCATTTAAAAAGGAATACGAAAATTTAGTGCACCTTCTGGAACTTGTGGGGCAATGCTGCAGAGAAGCACGTCAGTGAGTGGCATACGAAAGAACTCAATACCTACAATTTGACCTTTTTTTTGTAATGCCAAGGGTAAAGTAAAGAAATGTACGCCTTCCTAAGGAGAGAGAAACCATCACTTCAAAGAATGCGCTGTAGGGAAAGTGCGGCCGCTATCACGCACTATTGACTGAAGGAAAGTACGGCGATGGAGCGCCTTTTTTTAGGCAAGGGTCGATCGCCCTGGCGTATATGTGTACGTACCTGTACACTGCCACATGGTTACAGAACCTCCACCCATTAGTGAATATTCATCTAATTATCAAGAGCTAACACTCGTGTTTAATTCCGTGTTCTATTTTTTCTTCTTATTCTGTCACCCCGTTGCATAACTGTGAAAGCAAACTAAGTCAATTGTAGGTTGTATACTTTATATTCAAAACACTCTTGAAAACATCGAACCGCTGTCTAACAACGCTGCCCACGGTCTTTTTTGACCATCGTTGGTGACGCGCGTGAAGGTAAGGAGCAATCGAGTTGAGAGGTGAAGCAACAATGCCACTTCCAGGAACTGTAGAGTCAGGAAAAAGGGCCGAACGAGCGGCATAATTCAGCGAAAATGACAGAGAGTGAGAAAGAGGTGGACAAGCCGAGTTAGTGGGTCATGGAAACTTCATGTTGCAAAGCGTTCTAGAATAACTTCTCTTGCTTTTAAACGTTCGGTCACCTTCCATCCTCCCGCCAAAGTTTCAAATTACTTAGCTCACTCTTCTTAACAATTTAACCTAGAAGAATAACTGCGCGTCTACTATTTTTAAATGATATTAAAAAGATGCTTGTTCTTTTATTCGAGACTATACACAATGAAGCGGTGATTAAGCTTACTGAAATCAAGAAATGTACCCGCAAAAAACGCTCCATGCTCCAGGAATTCAGACACATACACACACCTGATGTGCAGTCTCTCATTCACTAATTACAACTCGTGGGCACTGCTTGAATAATGGCTGCGAGATGCAGCTGAAAGTGTGACCTCCTTCTACCATCACCTCGACAAGTTCATCGCTCAGTGAAATTGACTTCTGCAACTCGGTAAAAACTCCGATTGCTTCGATGCAGACGTGTCCCGTACGTAGTGAAGCGACGCACAATGCGATAGTGACAAGTTGTGGTTTTGGAAGTTCTAATAAAAAAATCCTACAATTTAGAACGCGCAGCAGGCTGCTGATTAGCATCTCGTTAGGCCGTTGCCTCTTACCCAACGTTATCATTCACTGCTTTTAGAGTCACTGCCTTCGCCTGAACTCATGATAGAGACTAATCCGCGTTTGCGTGTATCGCGTAGTTTACCACACAGTAATCGAAGTGGTCAACGTTGCTCGTTTTTCTGCGTGGCATTGCTGTGACATATCTCTTCATTACTACAGAGCCTCATTATTAAACATGTGCGTTTATCGTCTATACGGAGATAACTTGATGAAGATGAGAGACTAGAGCATGGACTTGATGTGGACAACCCTATGCCAGCAATTTGATTCTCGGGAAACTATAAAAAGACCAGGATTGGGGAAGCTAATACAAATAGCGCTTAGATATAACTGGAGTTAAACATATTAAGGCCACAGCTTTGAACAGCTTGTTGTGAAAAAAATTACGTCGATATCGGGGATTGACAGTTTAGGACAGCAGCGAATAAATAAGCAATAAAAAAACTTGGGTTACTGATCTAATTGAGTGTAGGCCTGCTGGCTTGTGTGTAGACTTTCTACCACACAGCGAGGCCATTTTTATCTGAAAAAAAAAACTTTGTACAAGTGCCATGCATTAAGAGAAGTCACCTCTTAACCCTCTCAATCTCGCATGACAGGACGTTAGACTCGCACCATGCGTGAAAACATGAATCGCTCAACAAGTGGATGATTTAAAACCTCACTGAATGCAAAATAATCCAGCATAAGTAATTATCAGCAGCATGCCAAGAGTCAACGAAGCGCACGCAGGTTTGTGTGGTGCCTTACGGATGCGTATAGACGTCAGATTCTGCGCAGGCGCCGCTGCGAAAAACGCCGCCACTAGCGCCCTGCTCACCGCGCTTGCCGTAACTGGGTATGAAAATGAGACATCCCCAAGGGGATGAGAAAAGATCCTCCTCTTTCATTGGAGCTGATGCATGGTTTGCTGAAAATTAAGGACCTAGCAAGCTTTAACGTCCATTCAGTTTCACTTCAGAAAAGTAGGAAGCTCATCAAAGGGAATGACGAATGCCGTAGACTTTTGAGTTATTTCAACTTGCTGCAACTCGCAATTCGAGTGCAAGCGTGCATTAAATCACATTGAGTTCGAGGCAAGCACTCCAGCGTGCATTTTGTAACGCCTAATTGCGTTACATTAGAGCGTACACATGATGCCAAAGCAATGACGTACATACGCGAGCATTGTATCTTAGGATCAGTGGTAAGGAATTTGTTTTGCAAGATGGTGCCGCTGAATTTCGCATTTGCAGTTGCATTATTCACGCATCTCTTACCTCCAGTGCGTTAAACAATTTTATTACGCATCCTCGAAAGTACTGTTGACGACTGTCTTCCTTTTGTATATGCTGCGAATGGAAATACAAGCTTGTCCACCTTCCCAGTGTACAACGAATGGCCAAACTGAGGCCTCTGAGATTCGGCAATTGCGGAGATTACGCCAGCAAAAGCTTGATGGTGGTCACGATTAGAATTTGGCAATTAACCTGGATGACGTACTTGTTAGCATTTGCTATAGCTAAAGGCGGAACTCAGAGCCGTTAAAGCCTGCGTGCGTGATGCCGTGTGGTAGCGACCACATCAGATTATTGGTGGTGGTGGCGTGTGCGATGTTCATTACGCACGTCACCAGTCTGTGTTTGACGCAACGCGTACCGTGATCGAAGGCGCTGTTGAGCTTCATCCTCAAAGTTACCACGGTTCTCCGTCAAGGCTGCTCGAAACAATAACAGGAGAGCTACATTATCACATTTTCTCTTGCGAGTAGGTGTAGAAAACGCGAGTAAATCGAGTAAATCGCTGACCTAGCACGTTGGCAATGGCCCGTAGCCAGTGCTCTCACCGTTCTGCTTCGCGACAGCTACGGGAATCGGCAAAACTGAAATACGTTACGTCCGTGGTATTGACGACACAACATTATAGTGTCGACTGACCTCTGTGTTTGTAGAGCGTGGAGCTGTTGCGTCCTGGCAAGTTAACAAGCAAGCACTTCATGGCGGTTGTATAACGTGCATGACGAGCGGAGAGGAATTCGTAGCTATTTTTCTAAGTGTTCGACGCGCAAAAACACCTAATACTTAGCTAAATTGTTGTATCACACCCATTAGTTGCACCTGGTTGCGCAGCAAACTGTGCAAGGAAGTCGGGCTTTGCAATGCCCAAAAGTGCGCCGACAGGTGGTGCTACGTGCTTGCGAAACTCCAGAATCTGACATCTATAGTGGTCGCTTCACCAATTCGCAAAAGAAGTATGATAGCGTTGCAAGCACTTAGCAACTGTTCTTGCCGTACTAGACAAGGTTAGTCTGAAACGGCCAACATTATACGCAAAGACGTTACTTTAAATGTGGCACGGCGGAGGAGGGCACCGACATTCGAAATAGGCAAGTGGCTGAAAAGGATGTCGCTCTCTACTCTTGAGAGCGACGATCAAGCATACTGCAAGTTTCGCAAATATTATATTTATTTATTTATTTCTGTTACCTCAATAACCCCGGTTATAAGGGTTTACTTGTGGGGTGGTTGAAAAAATAACATAACAAATGTCTGACAACTTCTTTGAAAAGTACTGAGCTGGAATGGAGCACGGTAACGGCAGGGAGAACGTTTCAGTTTTAGGGCGTCAGCACGAAAAAGGACAATGAGTGGGCTATGGTCCGAGCACGAGGCGGGTGAATGGCTTTGGTGTGGTTGAGTCTGCCAGATTGGCGACGAGCTAGAATGATCCCAGACGTAAGAGGGGTAGCATGATAAAGTTTATGAAAAAGGCAAAGGTGGGTGATTTCGCAATGAAAAGCAAGATTGGGAATGGTAATACGAGATTTTAGCTCTGTAATGCTGCTTTTATATTAGTAATCATAGAGAATAAACATCTTCGCACGATTTTGAAAAGATTCTAGTGTTTTCATCAGGTTACATTGATGGGAATCACATATGGCACATGTCTATTCTAACTTTCGTCGCAGTAGAGTGTTATATGCGCATAGTTTTACGGAAGATGGGGCTAGGCGTAAGTTCTGGCCTAGGTAGCCCAATACTCGGTTAGCTTTGTTAGACATATTGGTGACGTGGGGCAACCAAGAGAGACTAGCAGTCAGTTCAATGCCGAGGTATGTATAGGAAGTAACAGATTGAAGAGTGGAGTTACAAAGAAGGTATTGAATTGCATGATAGTCTTTCCTGTGGTGAAATGAGAGAAGTGATGTCATTAACGTTTAGGAACATGAGCCAGTTTGAGCCTTAGTTATTAACGTGGTTTGGGTCAGATTGAAGTGCTATGAAGTCGTTATTGTTGTGAATTGACTGATAGATGACGCAGTCGTCCGCGAAAATTCTGATGTTAGATGAACTGCTAGTAGGTAGGACGTTGATATATGTAAGAAAGAGTAGACGGCCAAGTACAGACCTTTGAAAAATCCCTGAACTAACGTGAGGTGACTGAGAAGAATGAGTGTTTACAAAGACAAATTGTTGTCTGTAAGTCAAAAACTGTTAGATCCAGTCTAGTACAAGTGGTTGAAGGGTCAGGCGCGACAGCTTAGGAAAAAGTCTTTTATGTGGAACCTTGTCAAAGGCCTCCTCAAAATCCACAAATAAATCTACTGGTTCGTTGACATCTATGGTGGAGCTAATGCTACTAATAAATAATGCTAACTGCGTTTCACACGAAAGTCTTTTTTGGAAAGCATGCTATATGTGCTATATATGGCGTGCCTCTGCAAGCCCCTTTGACCGGCAGATAACGTGCATTGCTATTTTATTCCTTCCGGACTGGCAATGAATCGCTAAGCTCAGATATCGCAATATATATGAAATTTCTGCGTTGTTTGTTTTTTTTTCGGGGAAACGGGTTTCCGAACAGGCTCATTCGGCTAAGGCATGCCGGTCTTTGCTGACGTGCTTCTTCATACCATAAGAGGTTCTTTTAATATCTGAGCAATTACACTGTTATGATTCACAAAAGCAGTTGCAGTTAGATTAACTTTGTAGTTGGCTGGAAATAACGCACATTTGCCTTGTACATTCAAGTAATCGTTAATCTACCAGTACAGCAAGAAAAGTAACGGGAATGAGCAGAACTTCTGTTTATCCTAGCCTTTATTTCACAGCCAAAACAAGTTGAGGCCAAATATAGTACGGCGGTGGTTCCAAAAGCTTTACTCAGGTAATGGGATGATGGATAAGAAGAGGGTGATGCCGCACGGAAAGCCTCGTGGACGACCCTTTTGATTGGGATACGAAACGTTCTCTCCGTTCTCGCTTACTGCGCTGAACTCACGAAGCCAGCTTCCTGTGATTGCTGCCGCCAACGCCCGACTTCCTTCTCGTCGGGAAAAAGAGCCGGTGAGTAAGCGCCATTCGTGGGGGAAACAAAGAGAATATTTGATTGCGGTCCTGGAAACGACGAGGAACCATTCGTGTATAGCTATATGGTGACGCAAACATATGTGTATACTCGTGAGATGTCTGGCCATGATTGGAAATCTTTTGTCCCTGCTTCTCTGGACAGACAAACCAGAACTACGCTACGATTACGGAAGCTGTGGGTGGGTGGTCGAACCAGATGTGTTCGGCACTTCTCCCGCACCAATCGACACTATTATCACCACTCTGACGAAACGCATGCGCCTCGCGGCAAAAATAATGAGAATTGCTCCACAGCATGGAAGGAACATACGTTTCGTCATCTGAAGATACCTTTTTCACGCTGTTAATCCGGAATTTCGGGCAAGCAAAGCATTGTCGACTTGTGTAGAAGCACTCAACAGGGCGGACGGTAACCATTTTGCTTTCTGCATGACACGACGAACCAAATAGTTTGGCTCCGGAGGTGCTTACTTAGGCTCGCATGACGCCTCGAAATTTATATATACTGTCTCTACGAAAGCCTTTATAGATGCTGCTCCTAGGAGAACAGAAGTTTGAAGTGCCGCCTCTGGGTTATCAGTCGCTTTGAACATATATCCAACCTCCTGAAAGAATAAGCGAACAAATATTGACACTAATGTGAAAGGATGATATATATAGAGAACATTATTTTAATGGTAAGCTGGAGAGGTTTGTGTGGTTTTTCACCTGACAGGCTACTCCGATTGCCGGGTGATGACAGTAATATAGACAATGATAAACACACAACACATACAGTTACATACCCGCATAACAGTCACATAACACATAACGTCACTATCATGTACTGCACAATTTACAACGTTTCGTTCAAGCTTGTGGCCCGTAAGAACGTCAGTAGCGCTTTTGTGAAGTCTAACGCAGTGGAGATGTTCTGCCATGGGCCTAAAATATTTCTCAACTCCAAGTTTGTGTCCTGTTGTATCTTTAAGGCCATTTTCAGAGACTCTCTCTCTGACGCATATTCCGTACACTCGTAGAGGACATGATTGATGTCTTCAATGACGTTACATTGGGCACAAAATGCTGAATCGGACAGTCCAATTTTATTCCTGAAGTAGTTCGGATATACTACGTTTATTCAAATGCGGTGTAAACACGTTTCATCTTACCTGTTGAAATTTCATGGCATCCGGAATTCACACTATGCATTGATCTTGACAAGGGCCTATACTGCTGCCTAGGGTTTGTCCAGAGGGATTGTTGGCGGCGCCAGGTGTGTCCCGAAACTAGCGTTGCTGCGTTCTCCCCGAGAAAGGTATCTCGACGATTTCTGCTGATGTGTCATGTCCAGCTTAGGTAGCGTCATGAGCCCGGACATTACCTTCTATTCCGCAGGGGGCAAGTATCCACTGCAGAACAATGCAATGATGGAGGTCGCAGGCTTTCTTGCATAGACGTTTAATTTCCATGACAAGTTGGTCCTGTGTGCATGGAGACCTCAGCGACTGCAGCGCTGCCCTTGAGGCAGTGAAGATGACCCTTGACTCGGCTGTCTGGTCCACGATGTAATTATTTGCAGCCCGCAATGCAGCCTGTTCTTCAGGGGCTGTAAATGAGGTGGAGTGACTAAGAGTGCCAGAGAGGGTGACATTGGCAGATAGAATCCAGACGACAGTGGCGGATAATGTGGACGTCACAGAGCCGTCAGCATAAATATGACGATGAGATCTGTAGCAGTTTTCCAAATGCTCTAGAGTGAAACGTCTGAGTGCTGGTCCGGGTGTGCGTCTTTTGCTCTTGAACCCAGGCACAAAGGCGACTATGGTCTACGAAAGGAGTTTTACGCGAAGGTTCTGCATGCATTGATCCTTTCTGATAGTGTAGCGGGAGAGGCTTTACACAGGACTACTGTCTGAAGCAAGCGGATGAACTGGCGCTCTGGTGGCATAACGCAAGTGGACTCGAAGAATCTTCTGCTGCAGAAGAGCAGGAGCTGAAAGGCGCTTACTTTCAGCAAGGGTTCCGAATTCTTGATGTGTTCATTTGTAGGCCAAGACACACCCTCTGGGCTTGTGCCTGGACTGCAGTCAGTGCCTGGATGTTCGTTTGAGAAATTCTATGTAGCGCAGGAATGGTGTAAAGTAAAGGGCCTTCGCAGAGAGCGGTATACATTCGTGACATAGCATTAACAGTACAACCCCCGGCATTGCCTGATAGCAAGAGAAAGATGCTCGCGTATGACGCAAGTTTTTTCTTTATTATCTGAATGTGGGGAGTGCACATCATTAGCCGGTCGACTGTTACTCCCAAAAACTTATGATTTGTCACGTACCGATTGGGAATGAGCTACCTTTATTGTGTAGCGTGAGACATGACGCCTCGTAAATGCGATGGCGGCCCACTTTTCTGGTGGCATCGGGAAACCTCGTTCCAGCAAGAATTTTTTGATTGAAATGATAGCTTTCTGCAATCTTGTTTGTAAAACACGTCTGTAGCGACCACTGCTCCATATACAAATGTCATCTGCGTAAAGTGAGAATTCTGCCGATGCAGAGATGCGCTTCTCTAGTCTGATGAGAGAGATGTTGAATGAGGTCGGACTGAGGACACCACCCTGGGGAAATCCTTGATGCACTGTGTGTGGAGTTGTGTCACCTTCTTTTGTGGACATGTAGACTGTCCTGTCTCCGAGGTAGTTAAAAATCCAGCGGTACATACGACCTCTTACTTAATGACCTCATAGCGTGTAGGATAGACTCATGAGTAAAGTTATCTAATGCTCACTTGACGTTGAGGAATACACTGATAGTGATGTTGCCGGTTGCTTCATTCAACTTCACGCAGTTGATGAGGTAGATTACATTGTCAATGCTGCTGTGACCTTTCCTAAATCCAGACATTTGTTGGGGGTATGCATTCTTGTTGCACGTTAAAGAACTCCAGGTGGTCAAAAGTTCCGGAGCCCTCCACCACGGCGTCTCTCATAATCGTATGGTGGTTTTGGGACGTTAAACTCCACAAATCTAATCTAATCTATGCATTCTTGTTCATAAGAAACCACTCCAGGCGTATCGAAACCATCTTCTCCATCAGCTTTCCTACGCAGCTGAGAAGAGCAATGGGGTTATAGGAGTTGATTCTGTGGGAGGCTTGCCAGGCTTTAGAATAGGAATAGCACGAGCTCATTTCCAGGAAGGTTCAACACGGCCACTCTCCCAGCTGGCACTGATTATGGCAAGTAGATGCATCTTTGCCTTGTCACCTAAATGAGTTAACGCAGCGTGGCTGACGCAATCAGGTACAGGAGATGACGCCTTGTTCATCAGTGCCAAAGCAGCAAGAAGTTCCATGTTAGTAAAAGGTTCATGTATCTCACTGGTCCTTGATGGCGTTGAAACTTGTCCTGATGCTCGAGGTAACGTTGCTAGAGCCGCAACACTCATCTGAGAGCAGAAAGCTTCTATCATGTCCAACTCCCTGCTGTTATGACACAAAAAAACTGAGCTGAAAAGGTCCAGTTGGGTCAGTGGGGTTTTCAGGCTACGAACAATACTCCATATTCTTGACAGCGGCTTTCTTAGGTCTAGTTCTGAACAAAAGAGCCACCTTTGCCTCGTATCTAGCTTGTGCAGGTGGTGCTTAATTCGCTTTTGTATTCGCCCAGCCTCACGAATGTCATCTGCAGACAACGTCCCACGAGCACGTCTTTAAGATCGGCGACGAATAGCCCGCGGCCTCTCATACTGCACGTCGACCATTGATTGATTTTTAGGTGGTTCTAGATAGTTAGTGCTGCTTTGTTTTGCTTGATTCAGAGCAACCACGAATTCCTCATACATCATTTCAAATGGCTCTGCGCCTTCGACTGCAACATTATATGCATTCCAGTCAGTTCAACCAATCCTCCCTCACTTTGTGTTTGGTGTAGGATAGCCCAATGAGATATAGGTGGGCACGTGGTCACTCCCATGACTTTCGATATCAGCAAACCAGGTCACCGTAGACATAAGGCTGGTGGAGGTCATGGTGACGTTGTGAACGCTGTCAGTCGTTCTTAAGGAAGGTTGGCTGCCCATCATTAATAATCACCAGGTTGTTTCAATGTGCGATGCCAAAAAGGCGTCTACGGCGCACTGAAGTCCTCCTGCCACCCCAAATTAGGTGATGTGCATTAAGTGTCCGGTTAGTATGTGAAGTCGAGGAGTCCCATCTAGTATGTCCTGCAGTCTTTCCACATCGAATGTGGTTCAAAGTGGTATGTATGCCACAATAACCGCAAATACCAAAGTGTCTATCTTCACTGTCATGCCAGCATATTCATTGGGTGCGTCAGCTGATATGTGGTGAACATTGAAAGTTGAATTGTTGCAAACAGCTAAAATGACTCTACTGACATCCGTTCCTGTCGATGAGACTGTGACGGTGTATCATGAAAGACACATGCTGGTGCGCACTGGGGACTCCGACACGGCGATCACCGGAAAGCGGTGCTTGTATACAAATTGTCTAAAGTCGGAAAGACGACAGCGGAGACTGCAGGCATTCTATTGAAATGTAGTTGCCTTTTTTCTAATGTTCTTCACACTTGGTGGTTGGGCTGTTAACGCCATTGTGCCAGAACAAGACAGAGAAAATCAAGCAGTGTCAATATCGACTTAGCTTCCGGGGGGGGGGGGGGGGACAGCGGAGCGAGGAAGCTGCGTACAGCGTCGACAAATGCAGATAGCAATGAGTATATGTTTCCATTGCCTTGTCGTGCGCTGTACTCGCGTGGTCCACGCCCAAGAAGTTGGGGCCCATGACTCGTTCGACTGGTCACACGTTCGCTTTTGAGCAGTTCGTGTGGAAGGGGCTGGATCTGGTTGACGTGTCGGTAGAGACGGCTACTCAGTTGTGTCATCGACACGTGGCGGAATTGCTGATATTCATTTGTCTACTGTGAGTATCATTTCGAGGTTCCTGTTGATCGCGTACCGCATCCTTTGCCATTTGGTACTCAACGTTGTTTTCCACCTTGTAGTTGTGGATGCACTTCTCTTTGCACCGAATGGGGCAGTGAGTGGGCATAGATTCATGTTTTTTCTTGCAGTTATGGCACTGTGGCTCCTCATTCTCTTATGCAGATTGATCGTGGTTGGCACTGCAGCGAGAAAACCGTACCTATAGCCCGCAGGCCCCAGCAACATGGCCAAAACTGTGACACTTAGTGCACTGTCTCGGAGCCTCAATGTACTTGTACACTCGGTATCATGTATATTCTAAGATTACGTGTTCACGAGCGCTTTTCGTGACAAACACAACGTGGACGTTTTCTGACGTTCCCAGCCGCCTCACAGACCTGACGGGAGCTCATTGAAGAAGGGCAGCGAGGACGTATGCTTGATCAAGGTCTACTGGGACTCCCTTGATGACGCCTACCGCGCATTTGCTCGGTCTTGGCTCGTAGGCTTGTACAAGTACTTCTGCAATGCTTGATATTTTAAGTAGACGTTCGGAAGCGCCTGTATTAAGGGTATCTACAGCAAGAAGATTCAGATGTTTGTTTGGCTGTACTTGCAGTACTCCATCTGG
Source organism: Rhipicephalus annulatus (assembly GCA_013436015.1). Lineage (NCBI taxonomy): Eukaryota > Metazoa > Arthropoda > Arachnida > Ixodida > Ixodidae > Rhipicephalus > Rhipicephalus annulatus. The sequence goes on from WOVY01005043.1 coordinate 197,521, forward strand.
AGGTGCTTCATCGAAGACTGCTTTCAACGCAAGTGGATTTAATCGTGTGATAACATGCTCTGGCGTTTTTGGTTTGAATATAATGGTCAAGTTCAGCTTGGGTGTGTTTTCTGTTTTCAGCTGGCAGAGAATTAGGTGGCATGTGAGACTTCTTCGATTCACGTCAGCGTTTGTTAGGTGGTACATCGACGTGTTTTTCCGAGCCATTGGAATAAGGCGTGGTAGCATCCATGTACGTAATAGTGGCAGAGGATTCAGTCATGTCTGAAAAGCCTACATCTGGACCTTCAGACTGATTGATGTCGAGGCAGGAGACGCATTCTATGGGAGGGCCTTGGCCAGGTTGTAGCGAGAGATTTGCGAAATAAGCAGTATATATCTGACCTGTAGCCATCGGAGGCTGCTGCCCTGAGCCAGGGGTTGTCTTGATGTTGATTGCCACCACTTCCATTTGATGTGCTTGGTCAGGTGTGGTACCAGGCTGAAATTTCAGGAGGTTTTGGCGGGTGCGGTCCCTGGGGCAGCGCATCCTTGCTGTGGTCGCGTCCGACGCTCAGAAATTTAGTGTGTGAGAGAAAGCGCACTGAGGCACATAAAATAAAACTACGCGAGACGAACGAAGCAGCACAGTTACCACGCAGCTTCCAAACAAAAACGAATATGATATTTGCTTTCGGTTAACATATAAGAAAACCATGCCCAAGCACTCCGTACCAAGTGGTTAACTATCGAAAACTGAAACGTGCGGCCTTAGTGTTTAGCAGTGGGTTCAACCCAACGCTGCACTGAAGCCTTTCGCAATTGTATTGGTTGCATGTTCGTGCTTCTTCATTAAGTTTAGACACACGCTTATCTTGGGTTTACCATCGTGTTTATTTCACGTGCCGCAAATTCTCTTTCGCATCATCACCGGCACGGAGGAGTGTAATAAGCGGTCAAACGCGTTTCGCGATGTGTGAATCACAGCGGTTGTTATCGAACCACAGACAGTCACTGACATCGAAGATGAAGCCAATGTGTCGCCGGAATAACTCCCGCTGAAGGCGGGCGTTCACCCCACCGAACACGCTCCCGCAACCATCACGTTTATGCCACAACGCCAGTTGGTCTGCGTGGCCCTGTCGCAAGCGTTAGTCATTGCGAGGTAAGGGCCTGTTCACACCAGTGGCAAGTCTACCTCCTTGTTTGACGTTCCCAGGCCGCTGTTTGTGGGCTATTTCTTTCGCGCACATCTGCTGCTATTTGCCGTTCGAAGAATTGGTCTGAGATCCATTTTTGTGCTGTTCGCTGTTTGCCGCAGAGCGAAGTAGTGAATAAGCGACGGAAGAGCGACGTGGGTGGAACGCGTCATGCGCTCTCGGCTTTCCGCGTCCTCTGAGACTGCTGCGGGACATGTTGAGCTGCTTAATTATTCTTGCTCCGCGGTTCTCACGCTATAATAAATGAATGCATGGCCCTTGAAGGGGAAAAGGAACCCAATCTCTGTCTGCCCATAGGTGACACGGCGCAGTGCCTTGTAAGGAATGGGCGAATGGGGATAAAAAGAATGGTAAGAATATAATGAAGAGAGAGACACTCCGCACAGGGATGACAGAAATAGAAAAGAGATAGGAGACATGTGGGACACGGTCGAAGTAGTACAAGGATGGGGCACCTGTTGGTGAGAGCTACACAGCGTCTGGAGATGACGTACGGCGGGCCTGTCGGCGAGAACTATGCTGCCGTCGGAGATCATGGGCGACACAACCGCTGAGCGCAGAATCCAGCAAGCGAGTCCTCTTCACGCTATGCTTACGTGTTTTTCTCAGGCTTCGTTTTTATAGAACGCTTTAGCTTTTCCGTCATTGAAAAAAGTGCACCGTGAAAAAGGTAAAACGAAATAATGTCAATCACGTGTCCCGAATCTCACACCTAGACAAGTGGCACCAGCTATTACGGGATAGAAACAACTAAAAAACGCTTAATATATGCCCTCCGAGATTAAGAAGGCTCGCTAAGCCTAACACATTGACTGCTTGAGTAAGGTTACCAAAGCGGTGCTGAATTGATTCGAGTGCTGTGTTGTCGAAGCTTAAGGAAATGGGTCTGTAGCGATGGAAGCATAAGTTCAGAACTCACAACTTACAGAGCGCATGGCGCCCGCTTGATAGACTTGAGGGGGTCGGCAACTGCATTCGGAAGATGAGCCAAGTTTTGAGGAGTCTGAAATGCTTCGCCGGTGCAGCTAGCCATTAACTATGAACAGCTATCCCGCAGACCACGCTGTTGCGGCAGACTTGCCGCTAGCGGGAGCGGGGCTTTAATTGGCGGCTTGGTTTAGGACTGTTCCACGCGCTACTCGCACAGCCGCAACGCAAGGGCCGGGACCTTTGCTGCACGCAAGTGGGGGACAAATAAGCCAATCGGCGACACTCTTTCACCCTTCGCTTAGGTGCGGCAGGTGGGCCGGCACGTAGAGGATCAGCCAAGCACCAGCGCTTGCATTCCCGTTCGCGATTTAGCGCATCTTGGAAGGCTGCCAGATGATTGGTACGCAGTTTCTACACGCATTCGGCCTCGCGGGCCTGTTTTTGTGCCCGGATTACACCATCAGCTCACTAAATGTAGCTCTCTGACATTTATATTCTCGGCGCTCTTTTATAGGTTGTCCGTGGCCTACCCATGGGGAAGCTTTCAGTAAAAACTGATGCCCGAACGCTCGGCGCCACGGCTGCGACGTGATGGATGACGTCACTCACAACGCAGCTAATGGTGCTCGTTTTTGTATTGAACGCTAAAAACGACATAACTAGTAGAATAGCCAATGAAGACTACTCGTGACACCGACGCCGAACAGTTTCAGAGGCGAAGCTCCTGACAGTCTAATCTTGTCAGTAGTCATGCCTAACTGAGAGAAGAAGAGACGAGAAAAAAAAGATGGCAAAAGAAATGGATGACCTTTTCTCATCTTGTTTCCAAGAAGACATTACTCAGCCGCTACTCTCCGAAGTGCCGCTACCCAGCGATTTGCTGCTGCACGCTTTTTGCCAACGACGAAGGCCTCTCTTAGTCTCCTGGACAGTCACGGTACGTGGCGGATTGTTGGTGGGGCATGGACGGAGCAGAGCGGCGGGCGCGTTGAAGACGCTTGAGCTCGACTTTCTTGGCTCGCGTCTGGTCGGTGTTAACCCGCGTACCCTCTGCATTCTCGAACACGATCGGACGCACGGACGCATGCAGGGACGGACGGGCACACAAATGAATGAGTGGATTGATTGATACGTGAGGTTTAACGTCCCAAACCCACCATATGATTATGAGAAACGCCATAGTAGAGGGCTCCGGAAATTTCGACCACATGGTGTCCTTTAACGTGCATCCAAACCTCAGCACATGAGCCTACAGCCTTTCCGCCTCCATCGGAAATGCAGCCGCCGTAGCCGGGTTTCGATCCCATGACCTGCGCGGATCTGCAGCCGAGTACCTTATTCCCTAGACCATTGCGGTGCCGCATGTATTAACGGATGCACATTTCGCTCCACTCATCATCATTCACTCCGTGGATATGCTGAGCTTTTTTTTTTATTGATCCAAGCCGTATATACCTTTCACTTCAAGACCACGATGATTACCAGAGATGCTGTAGTGGAGGGTTTCACAAATTTTCACCACCCCGGGTTCCTAAACGAGCCCCTAAATTTCATGAGCGTGACCCCTCCTTCAAATATGTGGCCGCCATGGCTAAATTTTGATCTAAGGATAGGATCGTAGGTGTCGCAAGCGGAAACGTCGCAAGCGTTGCATCAAGGCGTTGCATCGCGAGCGTTGGAAAAGCTAGAAGCATATGCACGGAGTGAATGATGATAAGTGCGGCAAAGCGTCTGTCTGTCTGTCTGTCTGTCTGTCTGTCTGTCTGTCTGTCTGTCTGTGCGTCCGTCCATCAACTTTACGAAATCGACAACTACACGAAAATCATTAGCGCCATCAAGTAATAATATTATTAATGACATATACACACAACACCACCTATTGTAGAATTGTTCATGAATACAGGTGGATTCATACTATAACTACTACTACTATTACTACTACTACTATTACTACAACTACTACTACAACTACTACTACACAAGAGAAACGACCGACTTCTTTAGGAGCTTCGTCCCTAAAAAATGATATGCATGAAGCCGGCTGTTTCAGTGCCTACATATAATAAATGTCAAAAGGGGCTGAGCATTGGAACAATGTTATGTTGTCATCCTGAACCGTGTCGTGTAATGTCATCTAGATTCATTCGTCGCTCACAACTGGCTTACGTGATACAATAGCGGTGCACAGCAATAAATGCCACATGAGTCAACAGAGTGTGGCAGAATTATGAATGTGCAGGATCACATGCAGCACTCTTTTAATCGAAGTGCTCAGTCCATTACACGGATTTTGCAAATGACCATACCAATAATAAAGGAAAGAAAGACAGGGCGTCTGGCATTTATTACCTCTGCAGAAAATTACTAAATATTCGTAAGCAAAAAAAAAAAACCTCTCAGGCAACTGTTTCCATTTCCGCGTGCGCTAAGAAACGGAGACGGAAGACTCATGATACCTTTGAAGCGTGTTCCCTTCTGCATTTTAAGCATGCGTTATTATTGAAGAGATAATTTTCGAGTCAGACCACCTTAAAGCTTTGAATACTCAGTGCTAGTTTATCGAAGATCTCGAGCAGGAGCTGTGAGGCTCTAGAAACACCCCAGGAAAAGCGATGTTACACCAAGGGCAGATTGCTGTATTCCACAAAACAACCAGCACAAAGTGAAAAATATTCCTCGATCTCGGTCAGATAACATTTTTTTGCTGTTTCTTAAGTCTTCTGAAGCCGTAGTTCTGATGATTCTTAATCTACCGTCTACACAAAAAAGATCAAAGCAATCTAATTTCAAGTTTAAGAACCACAACTTTGACGCATTGAGGCTCAGCACTTCACCGGTGTGTCGCAATCATGACAACAGAAGCTAGATCATCCTAATGTTCATGCTTAATGTTCGGTAGCAGTGATTAAAGCGGCCCTGTACCCTAGTTCAGGTGTCTTCAGCATGCATGCTCAATATAAATGAAAAATTGTTTCAAGTACAAATAGCAAGGCAATAAATTATTCTGTATCATTCAGCGGGTAGCGGGAAAACGTCAAAAATTTAATAGACATAAACGCGATCCGAAAACCTTCCTTCTTTCCACCCGTATTTTGCCTGAGAGCATGCATTAATATTGAAGGTCGCGACAGGAGCCCTTGCGCGGAGTAAATAGGGATATCATTAGCTCATTATTTACTTTTTCCCTACTGCAGTCATCTTGGGATGTAGAACTATGAGAAAAGAAGCACGAATACACAAACACACACCGAATTGTCATTAAGGGAAAGTACGAGATACAGCACCGGTTCCAGTATTAGTAAAAAAACAAGGGGAAATAACTACGAAATTAGGAAAAAAACACGACTTAGATGTGTAGAAACAGATTGCCTTATGAATACTGTAACACCGAGAATTTTCTGCAATGACAATGAACGTTCGCTTTCGCGAAGTGCTTTTTCGAACTTTACTGAAAAACAGTTCCCTGAAACATTTCTACTTTAATATTGTACGTGAACAGTGCAATGAATAGTTAAAAAACACGCTCGAAGATGTAAAAAAAAGTCACAGCATATCCACGGAAAGCATGATGGTCAGTGGGGCAAAGTGTCCATTCAAGCTTCCATCCAGCCTACTGTCTGTGTCCATCCATGCGTCCATCCCTGCGTTCATTTGTGCGTCCGTCCATTCATGCGCCCATCCATCCCTGCGTCCGTCCTTGCATCTGCCTGTTTGTCCATTCATTCATCTAGTGAACACTCCGAGTACTTCCATCTCGTATCTTTTCATATTATATTCAGCATATAGAAGTACCGCCATCCTGCGGACATTCCAAAGAATAAACGAGAGGTGCCACTAGCGCACTTTCTTAGGGCTTGTGCTTCGTGTCTACTTTCCACCTTTCACCACCTCTCGTTCATGGCTATATACTAGTTAATTATATTCATGGCACTGTGTCCCAACCCTCGCTAAACCTTGCTAAAACAAAGAAGGTTACGCCCAGTGAGTTCAACATGGCAGTCTTTTCTGGTCTGACAGTGCTCAAAGTGCGTCCTTCTGTTACTTGATTTTTTTAGTAAGCATCAAATTAACGGTAAATTTTATTGAACATTAGGTCGCCAATACTCGACTCTGTAAGTTATTTTATCAGAAACAACTGTCTTTTAATTTATTACTAACGTGCACAGGTTTTGTCCTCAATTGAAAAGGGTGTGCGCGTGCTGCTCCTCTAGTCCGGCCGTCAAGATGGATACCTACTACTACTACTACCACTACTACTACTACTACTACTTTTACTACTACTACTACTACTACTACCGCTACTACTACTAGTACATACATCGCGGACGCACGACCCACGGCATAGGCAGCTTCGCCCCTAAGAAGTAGTAAGATGTGCCCTAGAGAAAAACAGCTAAACTGAAAGTCTCCTACCACCTCCGCAGAGCGGTTCCCTGTATCCTCGAAGTCTACACCTCTTTTTCTGTTACTTTTCCTGCGTTCGGAGTGGATCGGGCACTGCTGCTATAGCGCGGGTAATGCAGCCACGCGCTCTGCCACACTCATTTCACACGTTGATATGTGGGGTTTAACGTCCCAAAAGCCCCATATGATTACGAGGGACGCCGTAGTGGAGGGCTCCTGAAATTTCGACCACTTGGGGTTCTTTAACGTGCAACTAAATCTGAGCACACAGGCCTACAACATTTCCGCCTCCGCCGGAAATGCAGCCGCCGCAGCCGAGATTCGAACCAGCGACCTGCGGGCTGGCAGCCGATTACTTTAGCCTTTAGAACACCACGGTGGGGCCTCATTTCACACGTGTGCTGTGAACTTTACAAGGAGGGTGTATCACTCGGTTAGCGCGCATAGTTAAAAACCATCTTCTGTCAACAGTAACGTGCACTGTTCTGTAACCGGATAGGGCTTAGGCCGGCAAGAGAAGCTCAGCGTTGCTGAAGAAAGCGAGCTACCCGGCTACCTGTGCGACTAAATAAATAGCTCAGCTGATGTTTTTGGCCGTTCACTCCGGAGGCGGGAAACCGCGCATACGGCTCGTGAAGTCATGAATTAATGCGCCCTAATTTGCGAAAGATTAAGGAAACCTGACTATGAGGAGGAGGTGCCACTGCTTTTTCATGGTGCGCTTAAATGTAGAGTGAAAAGCCGAATGACGAAATCAGTGACACTCATGGCGGAGCTTGAAGCAGTTGAAGATCGTCTAACGTGGTGAAAACTATTTCGTGCTGTAGAAGAGAAATTATTGGAACTACGACCTTCATTAGACGCGCGCAACAGGAAGATCGCAGAAATTGTATAAGTGCAGGATATTTTAGTAGGGACATTCAAACATGCTAGGTCAGCGTAAACATAAGTGATAACGGAAGCCAATCAAAGTTCTTACAGTCGTCATTACTGTACGGGCATTCGAAACGAAAGCACTCTGCGCTGCTAGCTTTCCAATACGTGGAAGTCTGTACATCGCATTTAAGGGTTTCCATCCGTCGACAATTGTGAAAGCGATTGAACCAGCAAGAGAGAGCGAACTACTTATCATCGATTTGTTCACAGTTGGAGTTAAGCTGCTATAACCTGTCTACATCTTTCCGTTTAGCCCCGTACTCCGGTACAGCCTAATCAGACACTTATTCATGCTTTAGGCACGTATGCGGAGCTGATAAAAAAATAACGTGCCACGAGTTTATCAGAATACCGTATTCAGAAGCACCTAGTTTAGTCAAGTTAAGCTATTCTCATAGCACACAAGAGACAATCGACATTCCTTTTTTCTGCGTCTTCTCACGTACGAGGCGTCTGAATCTACAGGCCTAACAAAATATGGTTTGTCACCGAGAATCTCAGCGGAACGGCTTCAAAAAGAGCGTTACAGATAGCTTCTGGTGGACGCGTTTCAAACACTTTCGTAGACAAAGGGAGCAAAGTGAGCAAAGCTGCGATGGTCGTAAATTTGCGCCACTGGTTGGTTGGTTGGTTGGTTCCTCAACACCTTGGCACAACCCACCTGTCTCCCACCTTATTTATCATGCCTCTTTCTTGTCGTCTTTTCGAACGTGCTGTTTTGAAAGTGCTTGCTGTTTTCGAATGTGCTTTGATTAATCTTGAGTGTTTTTCTAACGTCAATCAAATAAACCTGCTCGGCCTATGAAGCCAGAACGCCTCAGCGTTTTCCTGGCTTTTACATGTGAAGCTGATTTTCTCTAAATTATGCATGAACCCAATACTATTCCACCACTCCGGGAACACACGTCTACTGTGCTTGGCACTCGACAAAAACACAATAGCGTTCAAGCCATCTGACTTCGGAAGTGGTGACTAAGCATGAATCTTTATTTTGACCCTTCAGTTGAACTTTCAAAATTATCTATTAGTGCTTGAAATTGCTCTTGATATGAGGTGGTGTTGGTTGACTGTTGAAAAGAAAAAGTTATAAGCCGCTAAGCGGAAGCACATTCGATTCTCACCGGCATACGCATTTTCAGAATGTCGCACTGGACGTTCTGCACATTCATCCGGAAAACAGAAACACTGGCATACATGTGGGCAGCATGGTGGGGACGGGTGGATTGTGACCCTGGAGTTTGCTCATTCTTTCATGGTCTGTGACAAGTTGCGGTTCGACTATACTCTGTCGAAGCACAGGAAAGACATAGCATCAGCCAAAAGACCGATGAACTCTACTGTTTCTGTCGCTTTGCACTATGATAGTTATTTTTTTTTGATCACAAATGTTTTGTTGTCGCGAAGAAATGCGTTGGTTCGAGCTTGTTCATTTTACTTCATACTGCAATATGCGTATGTTTTAAACAAAAGCAATAAGAATGGAGCATTTGACTGTCAGCATGGAACAGTGAATTCTTATTTTGAAAGCATCTTCACATATATTGAAGCCAGATCAGTGCGTAGCGCAAAAGCAACATCGAATCGGAATAATCTGTTACGTTCAAGCTACGATGAAGGACCCTATACTCTTGAGGCCTGTTTGTGATCATATTTTGTGTGAAAGTGCAGACCACCGGTCGTCGGCTAATACATAGTTATGAAGCAGACCTTACCTGCAAGTTGTCGCATCAGTCAATGTGAATACCTAACAGACTGCCGTCGCCGAAATGTGAAGTATTATGAATCTCGCACATTAGCTTCTCATACGGTGTCCCACGTCACAAAACGCAGGTGCCTACTTGAGGGTGGGTGCGATATACAACAAGGGTGGCTGTTTGCACTGAGGCAGAGGGAGATTAACGTGGATGGTCATTGGGCACATATTCCTCATCTTGCAAGTCATCGTCATCGTCACCACCACCAACCCAAATCCACCACCACCACCATTCGTTTTTGATTCATGAGCGAAGCCTATTTAGCATTGTTCACCAATGTGTACCTTTCATGCCGAATGAACGGATGAAATCAAGTTCCTCCCAATTGAAGCGCTATATTACACATATATATTCTACTCGCTAAAGCTTTTTTCAAGCATGAGCGCACTGTATGAATGATGAACTTTGTCGGTATAATGCGATCATTATTGTTCTTTGATGATTCTCAGATTTAAAGTTTTATTGCTTAAACAAGACAGTAGAGACAAGAATTGGATGATTTATGTGTACGATTTAAGAAGGAGGCATGCACGGCGTGGTAAAAGGTCATGCAACTTTTTCCCTATAGTAACCACCTAAAAAACCTCTTGTCATGGTTGATTGCCTGACAAGTTGTTTCTCGAAGTGTAAAAATTTAGTGCCCCCTGTATACTAGAGCCCACACCGTAATTCTAGTATGTTTCAAGTATGTTTCCTGCCGTTCTCATGATTGTGCTACAAGCTTCACAGGGATAAATCAATGGGAAAATAAGGGAGTGGGTCTTTATGACGACCAAGGGACAAAAAGATACGTCAGCACGCGTACTGACCTTATGCATGTTTTCGGAATATTGAAATCAGTCATTAGCCACGTTATTCAACTCTATGACCTGGTCGGGTCCATCTAGTACGTGCGTTGCGGTGAAAAGCAAGTATGTAATCTAAATGGATATTTGTGTCGATGTTGTAATCCCCTCTACTGTAACGCTGTAATGAGCTGTATTTCGAGACAGAGCTCTAATGGAGACGCGCGTGTTTGTGTGAAAGGACTCGTGATGACCTGACTATCATGGGGAAAATAAAGAGTCCGTTAACGCATGAACAAAAATAATGTGTTTACAAACGACAATTGAGGTTTATTAAGAAATCAAATAAAGAAAAATGGAAAGTCTACTTGAAATGCTGAAGTACGAGTAGAAAGAAAGCAAGTTTAGGAAAACAGAGTTCACCGTAGAGCAAAGTGACGGTCGAGTACCGAGGGATTGTTCACGGCTGGTCAACGTTGGGAAACGAGTGCCGACGCTGGGGTAGCGTGGTGGATGCGCTGCCAGTCGTGGTCAGGAACGCGGCTCATGGCCGAGGCCGTTGACCTTGAACAAGCATGACTCCTGCCATGCTGATAACGATCGTTGGCCGACGCTCACTTCGGTAAACGTTGGGCTCGTTTAACGGTAACTTCCCGGCGATGCTTGAACTACGCCAGGCCCGAGGTGCGTGAACGGTTGGTTTGGCCACGGGTGCGTAGACAGCCGCAGTGGCCCCACGTGGGAGCCTGCTGTAACCTAAAGTCCGAAAGCCGATAGGCCTCTGCTCCTGTACCACAGTTCTCCAATCTCCAGGCACTGTTTCTTTGTTTCTTTGCAGCCTGCATACAATGATACATACTCACCTTGGGGTAAGTCCACGAAAACTTATAATATCCTATCGAAGGTGACTGCACCGTTGCTTACCAACAAAATAAATGCAAAAAAAAAATTACAAAAATGGACAACAAAGTGAGAAAGAAAAGAAAATATTCACTATTACAATAACAATGTTCTAATTTCTGGAGCTGGCAAAACAGCTAATTTTGCGATAGCCAATTATTTGGGATGTATGTCTTATATTTATACGCATTTCAAAATTATTTCTCCGTTACTTTTCTGAGTATTTATTAAAGTGAACATAGTGCTGAAATACGTTTAGTGGCTTGATTGATATTACACACCACAAAATAAACATCTCTGTGGTAATGTCCTAAAATGGAGGCACAGAAATTTGGTACTGTTTCCGTGGTTAAACTTAAATATAGCTTTGAAAATAAATAGCCAAACGTTATTAAATAATTACGACTTAATAGAAACTAATGTTCAACAGTTTCTGATTCCTCGCTGGATGGACAAAAGGGACATATCGTCAGACCAGCTCTGTGCAAATACAAGTTCAATGAAAGACATGGCATCGGAAGATGGAGATGATATCTTGGTCTTTTTTTTCCACCGGCTCCATCAACGTTTTCATGGAATGTATTGTAGCAAAATAACTATTTGGGCTTATCACAGACGCCTGAGAGCTATGGAGTGTCAGACTCGAAGAAAGGATAAAGAAAAAAAAGTAGTGATTACCAGGTATCGTCGAAGAGTAACTATAAATTGCATACTGCAAAGCGCGCAGTAATATTTAGCTCGCATTTTCTTTGGAATCTGGACTACCTAACGGCAGCGTTTTCTGAAACTGCTAAAATAGTGTTGCAGGATCCAGGGAGCCTGAGACTTACAGTCTTATGCAGTGCTCTGAAAGCTCCCCAATGCTGGCAACTTTGAAGCGCTGAACACTTTCATTTTGGGCTCACAACATCGGTTTTCAAGGATAAAGCTTGTCCAAATGCCTCAAACGAGCCTTTAGAAAACCTGAACAAGACCTTTTGAGTTAACAGCATGGGCATGTAAGGCACCAAAAAAGTTGAGATATGATAAATTCATCACCTACGAAAGTAAATTTGCTGGCGGTAGGAAAACACCAATTTTATTTACATTTCAGCATGATGCCAAGGAATGACCGAGGAAATCGCATACGAATAATTTTTATGCAGTGAGCATATGAAACCTATGTTTTGTGTGCATGAGTACTGGGTCTAACAATAAAATCCAGTGCATAAGTTTGGACTTTCTTTCGTTATGTGTTTCGTGTAGGCTTTATTGGGCGTTAATATTGTAAGAATGGGGTACTTTTGTTGACAGTGGTACTCGAATATGTTATTCACAAATGCATAAACAAGTGCATGTTTTTTTATTGCTGATCATCCCGTATGGCACAACTTAAGGTATAGTTTTTTCATGTGTTATGTATACAGTATCACCCTCTCTCCTTATACATTTTTTTGCTCGTGCTTGCATGAATACCAATGTAATTATGTCCTTGCCAAAGGATTCTTATATGCGAGCTTCAGTTCACGTATTGTTACATATCCGAGTCAATTCAGCGCTCTAAGAGTTGATCGCGCTCACTGCGTGAAGGCACACGCAAGTGTGCTTGCGCGGCTGCCCATTTGTCATTGCATGTACAGCCGTCAGCACAAATAACATGAACACCTAGCTGTGTGGCCAGGGTTAGTTTGATTGATGCCAGCCGCGAAGTGTTGGGTTCTTTTGCCGTGATAATACGTCGATTGGCATCGATAGTATGTTGGCATGTATGGTTAGCATCTTGGCAACAAAACCACAACGTACGTGGTTTCAGCGTCGCTCAAACTGCTGCAGAAAACGCAGTGAAGCGTTCGTGTTAAAGGTGCTGACGGCTGTACACGTCCGAGAAATACAGGCATAAAAAATGCAAGCGAGCACACATACGCGCGCGCGCGCGCGCGTGTGTGTGTGTGTGTGTGTGTGTGTGTGTGTGTGTGATAGTGTGGTGCGTATGAATTCGTGCGTATGTGCGCTCGTATTTGTGCGTGTGTGCTTGTGTGTGTGTGTGTGCGTGTTTGTGTGTGTACGTAACACATACGCGTTGTAGTAACATTACTTGTAGTAACATTTACTTGTAATAACAAGTAATCCAACGGAAATACAGTGTTTTACTTATTGTTTTGCCTCAAGTGTAATGCTCATTATTCAAATGGCAGACCCGCATTATCCACAGCAGAGCACTTAGCCACGTGTAATGAGAAAGTCTCGAAAAGCTTTCTAATTCTTCTTGCGATTGGTGTCAAAGTTAATGTAGCATAAAAATCCTCACAAAGATCACAGAATGAACATAAAAAAGCAGCTTCCAAGACACTTTTTTTGTGGACTTCACGACATTACCGCTCAGAGTGTCTGCCTAGAGCACTTGACATTTGTCAGTTAGGGAGTCTTCTAGAATTTCGACAGTGAAGGGAAAAGACAGAGAAGGCGTGGTCGGCACAGTGCATTTTAGGTGTCAGTGGGTTCCGTCAAGTTCGATATGCCTGAAATGGAGGCTTTATTACCGTTTCTAGACTCTGGCGTTCTGGCCTTCCGACCAAATTTTTTTATGGAGGCAATTTTTATGTGCATATATACTAATGGAGAAGACCACTACAAAGTAGAGAAACCACAGATTACATGGTTTTTGTTGTTTTGACGAGGCTTCAGTCTTCACCAGAAATCTTAATGTGATGTTTTCGTTTCCCAATTTATAGAAGAAGCTCTGAAGAGCAAGAAAGAATAAATGAAAGAAAAGAAAAAGAGCGAAAAGATCAGTGGGTGAAAGAAAGAAACAAAGTAGTGTATGACAGAAGGGGTGGGGAGGGGGGCAACAGTACAAGTTCTCGGTTATTGCGGCCCTACTTTGAGACGTGAGCAGGTTCTCACGAGCCTGAATTCTCGAATCGTTTTGTTTTATTTACGTCTATATTAATTCCACCCGCTAGACTGAAAAACGTGCGTCGTACACGTGGTACATTTATTGCTACGAAAAGAACACTCTTTTGGTGTTCGCCATTTCCATCATGTCCCCTTATATATTGTGACGACGCGAGATTGACGAGCACACAAAGCGCCTCAAACAAATACGATTTATCGATCGCAGGAAACAGACTGCAACGACTTCTTCGTCTTTTGCCCTCGGCCAAAGACACTCGCGCTCTATCGTTGTCCTCACCACTGGCACATACGCGCGTTATTATTCCCCCTTTAAAAAAAACATCGTCCCGATGTTAAACGTTTGAGAAGCAAGGCGAAACCAAAACTGCACAGTAAGTCACTGAAAGTAAGGCTTCATCCGAAGCACGTGGACAATTTCTGGTGAATGTCTGCGCCGCTTTGAACACTGCACACCGTCCGAAACAACCTCGTAGTTGACGTCACTAATGCGTCGCAGAACCTTGTAGGGTCCGAAGTATCTTCGCAACAGCTTTTTGGAAAGCCCACGCTGACGAACAGGTGTCCAGACCCATACTTTGTCGTCCACGTTGTATATGACGGGTCTGTGCCGGAGGTTGTAATACTTGGCATCGTCGTCTTGCTGTTTGGTGATTCGCAACCTGGCAAGTTGTCTGGCTTCTTCTGCTAGCTGGGTAAACTCTTGGGCGTCTGTCTCATTGCCATCATTTTCATGAGGGAGCATTGCGTCTAACGTTGTTGTAACCTCGCGTCCGTAAAGGAGACTAAAGGGTGTTTTCCGAGTGGTCTCTTGACGAGCCGTGTTGTAGGCGAACGTGACGTAGGGCAAAATGATGTCCCAGTTCTTGTGCTCTACATCTACGTACATGCTTATCATGTCAGCCAGGGTCTTGTTGAGGCGTTCGGTGAGCCCGTTGGTCTGGGGATGATACGCCGTTTTCTTCCTGTGAGCTGTACCACTTAGTCGGAAAATGGTGTTCAAAAGCTCGGCCATGAACGCAGTACCTCTGTCGGTGATTACTATTGCGGGGGCACCGTGTCTTAAGACGATGGCTTCGATAAAAAATTGCGCCGCTTCAGCTGCCGTTGCCCGTGGCAGAGCGCCTGTTTCCGCTTATCGGGTCAGGTAATCCGTGGCGACGATTATCCACCTATTTCCAGTGGCAGACTTTGGGAAGGGGCCTAGAAAATCCATGCCAATTTGTGCAAACGGTGTCGCCGGCACTCGAACAGGCTGCAACAGGCCAGCTGGTTTGATGGATGGTGGCTTGCGGCGCTGGCAATCTAGACATGCCTGCACGTAAGTTTTGACAACTTCGGCAAGTCTTGGCCAGTAATAGTTCTGCCTTATCCTCGCCAATGTTCTTGTGTAACCCAAGTGACCAGCGGTAGGTTCGTCGTGACAGGCTTGCAGTACCTCACGGCGAAGCGAAGAAGGAGCGACGAGCAAGTAGCTGCAGCCGGTGGGTGAAAAGTTCCTCTTATAAGGAACGTCATTTCGCAAGCAGTACGACGGCAGCCCTCTCGCAAATAACTTCGGAACGCTATTCGTTCGCCCTTGTAGGTAATCTATAAGTGGTAGCAGCTCAGCATCGCCACGCTGCTATAGAGAAAAGGTGGCAGTGTCCACAATTCCGAGAAAGGCCGTGTCGTCATCGTCGTTGTCCGGGGATGCCGTCTCAACAGGAGACCGAGAAAGACGGTCGGCATCGGTGTGTCGTTTTCCCGACTTGTAGGCAACAGTGAAGTCAAATTCTTGGAGCCGAAGACTCCATCGTACAAGGCAGCCAGACGGATCTTTCAAGTTGACTAACCAACAGAGAGAGTGGTGATCGCTGATAACGGTGAATGAGCGGCCGTACAAATAAGGACGAAACTTCAGGACTGCCCATACCATTGCAAGACATTCTTTTTCCGTCGTAGTGTAATTAGCTTCAGCTCGGGACAGCGTCCTGCTGGCATAGGCGATCACGTTTTCATTGTTGTCCTTCGACTGTACGAACATTGCTCCAAGACCCACATTACTAGCGTCTATATGAAGTATTATCGGTGCGTCTTCATGGAAGTGGGCCAGCACGGGGGGTGTTTGCATTCGCCTACGAAGCTCGTGAAATGCCTGCTGTTGGTCTTCGCCCCATCTGGATGGGGTATCTTCCCGAGTAAGCTGTGTCAATGGCCATGCGATGCGCGAAAAATTAGCAATAAACCGCCGGTAGTAGGCACAGAGACCTAAAAAACGTCGCACTGATTTTTTGTCTGATGGTGTCGGGAAGTTTGCCACGGCGGCAATTTTATCCGGGTCGGGTCGGATCACTTGGCTGCTCACGACGTGACCGAGGAATCGAAGTTCGTGGAAGCCGAAGTGGCACTTTACTGGTTTTAGAGTAAGACCAGCCAAGCATATTGCTTCAAAAACTGCTTTGAGTCTTCGTAAGTGTTCCTCGAAAGTCGCCGAAAAGACAATCACGTCATCGAGGTACACCAAGCAGGTTTGCCACTTAAGTCCCGACAGAACCGTGTCCATGAGACGCTGGAATGTTGCTGGCGCCGAACACAAACCGAAAGGAAGAACCTGAAATTCATAAAGTCCCTCGGGCGTAACAAAGGCGGTCTTCTCACGATCTCTCTCATCCACTTCAATTGGCCAGTAGCCGCTTTTTAAGTCCATAGACGAAAAGTAGCGTGCGTTTCGTAGTCTATCCAATGAATCATCAATACGCGGCAGAGAGTAGACGTCCTTCTTTGTGATCTGATTAAGCTTACGGTAGTCGACGCAGAAACGCAAGCTACCGTCCTTCTTTCTGACGAGTACTACAGGTGATGCCCAAGGACTGTTAGACGGCCGAATAACACCATCTTCTAGCATCGTTTTCACCTGTTTTTGAATTTCCTCACGCTCCTTAGGGGCGACTCGATAAGGATTTTGCCGGATGGGTCTGGCATCGGAATCCGTGATGATGCGGTGTTTCGTCAGTGCCATTTGACCAACTCTTGATGTGGATGAGAAGCAGCCGTGGAACTTGTTGATCAGCGTGAGAAGGCGGTCTCGCTCAATGCGAGATAACATTGGACCAACGTCTACAGGTGTCGGTGTAGTGATAGTAGACGCTGCTGCTTCCTCCACTAAATGACAATCTTCTGTTTGCGAGAGTTCGTCAAAATAGGCAATAGCCGTGCCTTTAACTATGTGTCGGCGTTCTCTGCTGAAATTTGTCAATAGCAGTTCAGCGCATCCGTCAATAACAGTGATGACAGCCCTGGCAACAGAAATGCCGCTAGTGAATGCGAGCTCCTTGATGTGTTCAGTGACGCCAGTACCATTTCGTAATTTGTCACAGTGCACGGATACGAGAGAACAACTTCGTGGCGGCAGTATGACGTCGTCATCGGCAATACGGAAGTGAGGTGGCTGGTGTTCCTCATCCGTAGCAGTCTCCGTGCTTACAGTGAACGTTGCGCTTCTGTCACGGATGTCAATCACAGCCCCGTATTCGCGCAAGAAATCCATTCCCAATATGAGCTGTTTACAGCACTCGTGAAGAATGACGAGGGTGGCGACAAAGGTGGAACCAGCAATGAAGAGTCGGGCCGTGCACTTTCTAACCGGTGTCATCAACTGACCTCCTGCAGTTCTTATATTGGGTCCCTGCCATGGCATTTTCAGCTTCCTGAGTCTTTCGGCTAGCTGTAGGTTTATTATAGAAAAGTGGGAGCCAGTGTCCACAAGTGCCGTCACTTGGTGGCCGTCAATGTGAACGACGTGGTCAGCGCTGAAAACGTCGGTTACGTCGGCAGTTGTCTCATTCGTCGAATTAGTCGTTGCTGTCGTCTTCTTGGGTATCGATGGCTTCGAGCTGTCACTTGTCTGCAATGGGGGCTGTTCGGAATTTCGAATATTGGCAACCCCACTCCCCGAGGTCGCTGCGTCTAGTTTCCCCGTCGCGGGCTAGGGGACCTGCCCCTGGTGACGTCGGCAAAACTGCGATGATTAGGTGAACTGGGCCGCGCAGGAGATGGAGAACGTAATCTGGGCATTACTGGATTTTGCGGTGGTGTGTTCACATGGGCGTAGTTGTACATGCGTTGATCGTCGTACGCAACGTAATCAGGGTAGCGAGGAAATCTCGAGTACTGAGCGTCGCGATAACGCAAACCCTGTAGACGTGCCCAGCTTCGCCACAATGAAAGCATACCGGTCGACGGTCAGCGGTACGCCACAAATCGGTTTTCCGACGCTGGTAGGTAAGTGGAGACTCACTATTGGGCCACGTTGTGGGGCATGTTGGTTATACGGCATTCGTCTTGTCGGAGGAATCGGTGAGGTTGCGAAAGTGGTCGGTGCTGACAGTGGCTGTGTTTGCAGGGTTGGTGGTGGTCCAGTCATTGGTGTCTACTGTGCTGAAGGAGCGACGACGGGGCGTCGGACTGCATCAGCATAAGTAAAATGTCGTCGCACACTATTATAGCCGGATGAAGAGAGAGCATGGCGGACCTCATCCCGGACAACATCAGCGACAAAAGACAATGCCGGCGTCGGTTCAGTTGCTGGAACTAAACCAAGCTGCCGAAGCTCCTCCCTCAAAATCTCCCGGATGACTTCCCGCATAGGCCTTTCGTTGTCGCAGAGGCTCGCCGCAGTCGTGACAGGGCTACTCGCTCGAACGTTGACCGGGTTCTGCTGGCGGTACCGTTGCTGTAGGGCCCGTTCAATAGCTGTGGCTTCTTTCGTGAACTCAGCTACTGTTGTTGGCAGATTTCTCACAAGCCCAGCAAACAGTTGCTCCTTCACACCTCGCATTAGATACCGGAGCTTCCTGTCTTCCGGCATCTCGGGATCCGCCCTGCCGAAAAGACGGGTCATGTCCTCAGCGAACATAGCGACGCTCTCGTTTGGTTTTTGAATTCGAGCTTCCAAGAGACATTGCGCATTCTCCTTTCTGTCAAGACTACTGAAGGTGTCAATCAGCTGGCTGCGGAAGTCATCCCACGTAGCCATGCTTCTTTCTCTGTTAATGTACCACGTCTGGGCGTTGTCTTTCAGGTAGAAGTACACATTCGCGAGCTTGTCTTCTGGGGTGGCCCACTGGTTGTACTTCGCGCAGCGTTCGAACTGGTCCAGCCAGTCTTGTGCATCTTCGTAGGTCTCACCACGAAAGCAGTCAGGAATCATGGGATTCTGAAGTGTCATGTGCGATGTAGCTGCAGTGGCCATGGTGGTTGAAGGAGGCAAGCGATTGCTGGAAGTTTCTGTAAAGGAATTGAGCTCGGGAGCTAGGCCTCGCAGATGGCGGCTGGAACGGTGGACTGGTGTGTCGACGGGTGGTAGTGATTCCGGGCTTGAATGTCGGATCCGCAAAGGGGTGCCAAGCATGAAGACGTACCCAGCACTTCCACCAGTGTGACGACGCGAGATTGACGAGCACACAAAGCGCCTCAAACAAATACGATTTATCGATCGCAGGAAACAGACTGCAACGACTTCTTCGTCTTTTGCCCTCGGCCAAAGGCACTCGCGCTCCTTCGTTGTCCTCACCACTGGCACATACGCGCGTTAATATCTACGTGTGTGGATATGCCAAATCCACAAAGTAAAATAAATCAGGATAACAGAAATTACGAAACACTCCACCGAGGATTCGAGCCTCGGAGCCCTCGCTCTGCAGCGCGTGGTGTTCGTAATCACTGCTTCGCGCCATTCGTCCTTTGGCAGGATAAACACGAGCTAATTATGCATACACCGTTTACCGTTGGCGATATGCAGATCTCGGAGAAGCTTCAGCACGTTCTATATCACTGGACAAATGCCGCGAAGGGACGTGCTTGTAAGCAATGCTGCATTTTGTTTCGATTTTAAAACTGGTCTATAATAGATGGGTGAGGGGGAGAGCTCAACAGTGGATCCTTTGTGGTGTACCTACTCGTCTTGTGAAAGGCCTGGCACACAATGTGCTGGGGTCCACCGCGTGGCAGGAAAAATGGAGAGGCCAATCAACGTCCCACTGTTCAATATATATATATATATATATATATATATATATATATATTGTCACGGGATCGTGACGTGGCCGAAGGCAGGATATTTTGTGTTGGGATTTAACGGTTTATTTGGGCGAACCCGTGCCCGGCAAACGGAAAGTCCGATAACAGTAGCAGTCTTGCACAGATAGCAACAAAGAGAAGTTTATTGACTTCCAACCAAGGATAAAGTACATGACAAAAACATCGAGCTTCACGACTACAAAGGGTGCATGTACAATCAGGAAAGCACCACTACCGAGGTGCAATGTATGTGGGGGAATGTACCCCTCTATTTACTGTACAGCGCGTGGTGCTCCAGCAGGCTTAATCATGCGCGGCGGTAGGTCTTCTCCACACGCGGTTGGAACAAGTAGCGACTTAGCACTGTACAAATCTAGGTATTATTTCTTTTTTGTCGCCTGAAACAATGCTGCTTTCGTACACAGTAAGTGCATGCCCGGAAGTATAAAAGAGGCCTTGAGGCTGGGCGGCGCAGGGGGGGTACAAGTGAGTGGGGGGGGGGGCTCTTGTCTTCCCCCAAATAAGGCATCAGCAACAATCTGCGCGTAAAAACTGACTGAAGGCGCGAATCAATGAAGAAGGCGCTATACAAAAATTAACTCAAGTGTCGAGCAGCACACTATGCCCGAATCGATTACAAGTAACAACGGCAATGGGGTGATGAAATGAAAAAAGTGATATATATATATATATATATATATATATATATATATATATATATATATATACAAGTCCCCTTCTGCATGTGCTAGACAGCGGGAGGGGGTCACCAGGTAGTGATTGGGGCGGCTAGCTTGCCATTCCTGAGAAAAAAGAATTTGGTATGCCAGCGACGAAGGGAGTTTTCCTCGCCGCTGGCCTCGAGTTCACCGGATAGGTGGGCCCATAGCAACCGCCGGATTCGCGAGACTACCGGAAACGCGCTCCGCACAGGCTTTCTACGCGCCTCCGCTAGCGATCTCATTTGCCAAATAGCTAGCATCGTGAAGATCAGCACAAGTTGGCAGAAGGCACCTTTGTTGCGCTTGTGGTGGGCAGGTCGGCGGATACCAAAGGAGTGGGCTACCATCCGCCACACAGGTTTCACCGCCACGCATTGGAACATCGCGTGATCCTGCGATTCAACTGCGTGACAGTTCGGGCAACGTGCATCCGGGACTATTCCAAATTTAGGCAGGCGTTGTCTGGTGGGGAGGACAGCCCAGGCCTTTTTCAGGAGGAAATCCTGTGCATCACGGGGGGTGCCGCAACTGAGCGAGAGTAATTCGCGCCTCGCGCGCTCAGCTCGTTTTTGTTCAGTGTCGCTCAGTTGCTTCCGCGTGATGGCTTCAACGATGCGCGCTGGCGGGTCATCATCCACATCGCCTTCGGGCACTTCTTGCCTCAACATGCGCCAGGTAGCCGACGCCGTTTTATAGAACGGTGCGGGTGCCTCAGCAAAGGGCCCGGTGTGGCAGCCTGCATCCAGCCAGTCGTGCTTCACTCCCCTCCAGTAGAGGAGTAGGTTGCGCCCTAGGTAATCGCTCGCGCGCGCGAGCATGCGGGCGGTTTTCAGGGCCAGGACTCTGCTCGTGGTCAACACATGTGGTAGGCCGAGACCCCGTTCTGACACTGCCAATTATAGCAAGTTTTGCTTCAATGGTGGCGGTTTCCCATCCCAGAGGTATGCGTTAATGAGTTTGGTCAACTGGCTTGCTGTTCTTGTGGGCATCACGGCTACTCGGCTCGCATGTGAGGCTAGGGCGCAAATGCTTGTTTTTACGGCTACTGCTTTTTCGCATAGCGTCAGGCCTTGTAGGCTAGCGCTCTCTGACACTTGTGCAGCCCTGTCCACGACTCGGGACCACGTTGAGACCGTAACTCCCTCGCGGGAAAAGTATATACCGAGAACCTTAACAGCGGTGACTACCTCGAAGTTGCCGATCACGTGCGCCGGGAAATGGCCAAATAGGAGGGCGTTACACTTCCTCTCATTTAGCTGTGCACCTGATGCTAGGGCGTATGACGCGAATACCTGGTGAAAATGCTCGAGACTGCTTGGATCTCGCACAAAAAGGGAGATATCATCAGCGTATGCGAGAACTTTCAGGTCCGCAGTTCCTGTGAGAGGAAGGCCCCGGATGTGCGCGTCGCTTGCCAGGGATGTAAGTAGCGGCTCTATCGCGAATACAAAGAAGGTTGGGCCAAGCGGGCAGCCCTGCCTGATCCCTCTCGTGTACTGAAAGGTGTCCGTTGTGGAGCGATTTACTACTACGTGGTACCTGAGGTCTGAGTACAGGAGCCCTATCACTTGTACAAAGCTTGCTTGTAGGCCAAACTCTCGCAGGGCTTCGAACAGGTAGGCGTGCCTGACCCTATCGAAAGCCTTGGCCTGATCAAGTGAAAAAAAGGCTCCAGTGACTCTTTTCTCCGAAGCGTACTGGAACACGTCCCTTGTCGTGGTCAGGTTGGTGAACATTGATCTGCCCGGGACTGCGCAAGCCTGGTGTGGAGCAATAATATCCGGCAGAAAGATCTTTAGTCGGCTGTTCAAGATTGACACCACGATCTTGTAGTCTACATTTAACAACGTGATCGGGCGCCAAGAAGCAGGGTCGTTCGGCGGTGCACCTTCTTTAAGAATGAGGCCTACGTGCCCCATGCCGAAGGAGGCAGGTTTCGCGTGTTCCCCGAGGACCGTGTTGACTATGGCTAGGAGCGGTTCACATAGGCTCTCGAAAAAGGTAGCGTAGAAGCCGCTGTGAGGCCGTTCGCACCGGGAGCCGAGTTTGGTGGCATTGACTGGATAGCGGCCCTCAATTCCGGTAACGTCGCTGCGCCGCACATAGTCAGGCATTCATCCTCTTCCAGACGCTTAAGGAATTTAGACAGCTCCGACAGGGACGCCGGCTCCGAGACGATCATTGTGGCGTCGGGCTCGTGAAAGGCTGTCTCGAAGTGGTGCAGAAGGTCGCCTCGATCTCGACCGGGTCTGTCGCGAGGGTACCATCTGGGCGCTTTACTTCTGCAATACGCACCGAGCCGTTTCCCCTTACTTCGCGCGAGACTACCTCTGGGCGCTCATTCGAGGTGGCCCAAGTTGCGCGCTTTTCGCCAGTAGCTGCCCGAAGAAGCCGTTCGTACTGCACCTTGAGCGAGGCTAGGTAATCTCGTGTACAGGAGGTGAGCGTGTCAGCACTCTGAATGATACGCATTCTGCGCAGTAACTCGTTCATCTGGGACGTCAAGCGCTTTTTCCTTTCACGGCCTTCGTGTTGGAGGAGCACCTTCCAGGCCTCCTTGAGGTCGTCCCAGGTAGTCGATGTTACGCGGGGGGATGCTCTAATCGAGGCCTCTATGAGCGTCTCGATCTGTGGTGTAGACACCGGATCCTTTAGTAGTGCAGAATCGAGGCGCCACGATGTGTCGGCTGGTTTGGGGCCAGGCTTTGCACGGAGGGTTGTTAGCAGTGGCGCGTGATCAGACAGAGCGGCCAGAGGGGGTGGCAACGGGACCACCTTGCACGCTGTTTGGGATGGAAGTAGGAGCTCCGGTAAGTACGCGTGGTCTAGCCGGCTAGCGGTGACCCTCGACACGCGGGTGGGGCGATGTCGTCGTCGTGGAGGCGGACCCATGCGTCTGAAAGTCGGAGGCGTTCGAGAACTTGATCAGTTTTTTTGCACGGTAGGCTGAGCCTCCGCAACTTAGTCCCCGGATATCCCTCGCAGTGTCGACCACACAGTTGAAGTCTCCAAGGACTGCGTGCGGGAGGGGGGCCAGCAGGTACTCGCCAAGTTCCCTGAAAAAGGGGTTCGTCTCTGATCTAGTTACTGGCGCGTACTGCCCATCGATGAAGATGTCAAGCATTAATGTGCGGCCGTCAGCGCCAAACACGCAATGGGCTTTTTGCCTAAACCTCCCGGTGACGAACACAACCCCAACTCCGCATGACTTGGTCCTCGATGAGAAGAAGACTTCGACGTGACAGAGGCTGCGGAAGCGAGCGACGTCGAGAGGGGATCGGAAATTCGTCTCCTGGACGAACAACAAGTCGATGCTGCGGGCTTTCGCAAAGGAAACGACCGCGGTTTGTTTCGTCGTGTCGCGGAAACCGCGAACATTCCAAGTGGCGAAACGGATTCGGTCAGCCATCAGTCGCACAATGGTGGAGTGGAAACAAGGGGGGGTACGTGAGTGTGTGGAATGGAGGGGTGGGGGCAAGGGGAGGCAGCGCATGGGGGAGTGAAACAAAGGGGTAAACGGCGGCGCCGGCGCGCACGGGCACTGCCGTCTGTAACGAAACAAAGGTGTTATCAGATCGGCTCGCTGGCTTTAGGGGGCGGTTCCCCTTTGCCTGCGGCGCTTTGGTGGAGCTTCTGCGTCTTCGCCTTCGGTGGGGCATCCCTGTCTGTCGCCGTCGCTTCTGACCCAATTCGGCGTTTTGGCGCCTCTCTGCTTGTGGCTCTCCCTCTCGTTTCTTTCTTGTTCTCCTCTCCCTGGCGTCGGCGCGAGCGCGAACGAGCTCTCTGCTCACGGCCTGGCACCCGCTGGGACGCGAGTGGGTCAAGTTGGCGGTCTGTGTGGGGCGACGCTTTACCGAAGGGGGGCTCGCAGGAGAGGGGCTGGTTTATATGAGCACGGTCTTGGTCGTCAGGGAGCGCGTAATACCCGCGGCTCACGATGGGCAATTCGTCCTTGGCGGGGTCATTGGTAGCGTCGTCCAAGTCCTGAGCGCACACTCGGGCCAACACGTTAACGGGTGTTTGGGAGGCGGTCGGGGGGGCTCACTTCGCTTGAAAGTTTCGGCAAGCACCGGCAAGTTGTGGCCTTCATCTTGGACTGACGGTGGGACGAATGGCATAGACGGGGACGATTGGGCCGAGACGGTTTCGAGGTCGCTCGATTCCGTTTCCGATGACATGGTGGCGGCATCGTCAGTCTTCTCGGGCTTGTCTTCCTTGTTGGCGGATGAATCCACCGCAGTGCTTGCTGTGAGCAAGCTGGCATCTGGATCGCGGCCTTGGGGGAGGGAGGCCTTGGGGGGCGTGGGCCGCGGTCCTGGGTACGAGCACTTGTAAGCGAGAGGGGGGTTCGCCTGGCTTCTGCGACGGGGAGCCACTCGGCTGGACTGAGTTCGACGCGAGGTCCGATACCGAGGGGAACCCACAAGCGGCTGACGCATAAGAGCGCCTCCTAAAACATTCTTTCGTTCCTTGGTGACCACCGCAACACTTACATTTGGCTGAACAGCCCTCAGTTTCATGACCGAAAGTTCCGCATCGTTTGCAGTATGGTGCGGAGCATGCGGTCGCCATGTGGCCCGCCTCACTACATCGCGCGCACACCCGCCTCATGCCTCTATATTCGAACATGACCCGGTGCCGCGCAATGGTCGCAAAGTTGGGCACCGGCTTACTCATTTCAATTTTTACGACTCTGACGCCGTTCAACTTATTTTGGTGGGTGGCCACAGTAGCAAACGAGATGTCCCGCACCTTACCGTACTGTGCTAGGGTGTTGCCAAGTATCTCGTCAGACAGGTAGGCGGGGTATCGGTAGACGTTGACGTACGTGACCGGCGGCCCGACGGCCTCAACCGGTACGCTTACTCCATTAACCTTGAAACCTTCTGCCACCATTAAATTTGTTGCCTGGCTGGCGTTACGTGTACAGATGAGAAACTTGGCCCCGCCCATATGCTGCATAACAAGAACACTATCATCACCAGCTTCTAATTCAATAGCGTCTATAAGATCATCAAGGGATACGTCGCCGTCCGGCGCTGTGAAGAGGAAGCAGTTCTCCCACACTGGTAGGTCGGTAGTGGCCGCCATTCTGGAGGGGCTGTCGCCAGCAGAAGGGGGCGTGACTTGTAGAAAACTAGGAGCGTACAGTCGAGCTGCACTCTGGTAAATCTGCGGCTAAGCCTGGGGAGACGCCGCTCGGGATCAGGTGGAGTCGGGTGGCCCCAGAGGTGGCAGTCGCTCGCACGAGGCGGCGAAGCCGACAGGACCTGGTCTGACCGTGAAATCCAAAAGCCGAGAAGCGATTGCCCCGGCACCAGATAGCAGTGAACGGAGCGTCGGCCGTTGATCAACTACTGACAAGCGGCGAAGTGCGTCGGCATTTATACTCTTGCCGTCAAATGTTCTAGCGTTATCGCTGGCGGTGGGCGTAGGTTTCAGAATAATCTGCACAGTTCGCAGAGTGGGCGATATCTTATCGAAATGATCTACTACAGCCCGGAAGCTTCTCGAAAACTGGAGGCGTGGTTCGCGCTGAGAATTGTGTAGTGTTTTGGGACGATAACAAAACTTGGGAAATAGAACGCGTGGCATTGCCCCATTCTGAACAAGCATCGTCCCGATGCTTTAACTAAAATGAAGGTACAGCAATAATGCAAGAAAGTACAATGAATTGATTACGATACAATAATAATACAAAAAACACTGTTTCAGTTTGTTAACGCGCATGAAACGGCTTGAGGCGCACGACATGGACGAGTTCAGGTTGCGATCGGCGTCGTTGAGAGTTCGTGATGCCGTCGGGGACAACCTCGTAATCAAGTGGGCCGAGACGTCGAACCACCCTGTACGGTCTGAAGTACCGTCGCAGAAGCTTTTCACTTAGTCCACGCCGGCGTATCGGCGTCCATACCCAATCACGTTCACTGGGCTGGTATTCCACGAAGCGTCGTCGACGATTGTAACGGCGGCTGTCGGTCATCTGCTGATTCTTGATACGGAGACGCGCGAGTTGTCGGGCTTCTTCGGCGCGTTGAACGTACTCACTCACATCGAGGTTTTCTTCTTCAGTGACGTTGGGTAACATTGCATCGAGCATCGTTGCCGGGCTCCTTCCGTAGACCAATTTGTATGGAGATATCTGCGTCGTCTCCTGCACCGCCGTGTTGTATGCGAAGGTCACGTACGGATGAATGGCGTCCCACGTCTTGTGTTCTATATCGACGTACATTGCCAGCATGTCGGCAATCGTCTTGTTTAGCCACTCGGTGAGGCCGTTGGTCTGTGGGTGGTACGCTGTCGTCCATCGGTGCTTGTCTGGCTGTACGCCAAGATTGCTTGAGTTGGGTCAGCAGGAAATGCCGTTCCCCTGTCGGTGATAAAGACCTCCGGGGCGCCGTGACGTAGAACAATATTTTCGGCGAAGAACTTAGCTACTTCGCATGCACTGCCTTTCGGCCGCGCTTTTGTCTCGGCGTAGTGGGTGAGGTAGTCGGTAGCTACCACAATCCTTTGTTTCCGAAAGCCGACGTCGGGAATGGTTCACTACGATTTGCCAATAGCCAGCCTTGAGGTCCTTTGACGAAAAGTACTTGGCGTTATGGAGCCGATCAAGTGTGTCGTCTATTCGTGGGAAAGGATACACGTCCTTTCTTGTGATTTTGTTCAGGCGGCGATAATCGACGCAGAAACGTAGGGTCCCATTCTTTTTCTTCAGTAACACCACGGGGGATGCCCATGGACTCTTGGACGGCTGGACGATGTCATCCCACAGCATTTCATCAACTTGTATGTTCATGGCCTCACGTTCTCGTGTCGAAACCCTGTACGGACTCTGACGGAGTGGTCTGGCATTTTCATCGGTTATGATGCGATGTTTCGCGATTGGCGTCTGCCGAATTTTCGACGACGAAGGAAAGCAATCTTCGTATTGCAGCAGCATGGTCTTGAGCTGTTCTCGCTTATGGTTTGGAAGGCTAGGATTGACGTCGAAAGCTGTGGGAGGTGCTTGGTTCCTTTGAGCTGATTCCGCAGAATCGGCGAGGGCGAAAGCACTGGTGGCGTCCACAATTTCTTCGATGTATGCGACCGTCGTTCCTTTGTTCACATGTTTGTACTCATTGCTAAAATTCGTGAGCATAACCGCTGCTTTGCCTCCCCGCAGCTCCGCAATTCCTTTTGCAACCCAAATATTTCGGGTGACCAACAGATGCTGACAGCCTTCAACGACGCCTTCCAATTCAGGTGATTTAGGAGCGCCGACCTAAATAATGACGCTGGAGCGAGGCGAAATGGTGACTGGTTCTTCCAGCACATTCAAGGCATGGTTTCCGGACGGCGTGCGTGGCGGCAGTGCTTCTTCTGTGGATAACGTTATCAACTTTGTTCTTAGGTTGATGACAGCACCATGGAGGCATAAGAAGTCCATACCAAGGATGACACCTCTCGAGCAACGCTGTAGGACTACGAAGTCTGTAGTATAAACACAGCCGTTAATGGTGACTCTCGCTGTGCATATTCCTGCAGGCGTTA
This sequence comes from Rhipicephalus annulatus, assembly GCA_013436015.1. Lineage (NCBI taxonomy): Eukaryota > Metazoa > Arthropoda > Arachnida > Ixodida > Ixodidae > Rhipicephalus > Rhipicephalus annulatus. The sequence goes on from WOVY01005043.1 coordinate 225,636, forward strand.
CGAAATGACCTCCGGCTGTGCGGATTTCAGGGCCTTTGCAAGCTGTCCTAACTTTCTTTAACTTCGCGGCGAACGACCCACTGATGACGGAATAGTCGGCTCCAGTGTCGACGAGAGCGGTCACACTGTGGCCGTCAATAAGAACGTCGAGGTCGCTAGTTCACCGTCTAGCAATACAGTTAGGGCGTGGCGTCGGGTCACAGCTGCGTCGGCTTGTTCCGCTGCTTCCATGTTGCGTCGTCAGGCCACCGTCGGTAAGTGAGCTTTCGCCGTCAGGGCTTTGCCTGGTTGGCGTTGTGTTAGGAAAGCTCCATCGCGGCGTCGTCGTCGTCGGAGGATCTTCGGTAGTTCGTCGTACAGCAACCGCCCCTCCATCAGTTGTTGCCCTTAGTTTCCCGGATACGGGCTAGGAGACCGGCTCCGCGTTGGGCCAGAGTACTGCCGGGGGTGCGGTGACATGCGGCGGCTGGGCGACGGTGAACGGGGAAGACTTCGTAGTGTCCATTGAGTTCCTGTCAGGCAGTCGGCGATGTCACGTGGCCGTTCTCTTGGCTGTGGACGCAGTGCATTGACGGCGAAGCCACGCAGTCCCATCTGTCGGTACTGGCAACGGCGGTATCTGTGCCCGGCCCTGCCGCAGTGGTAGCAGAGCGAGCGCTTGTCAGGTGCGCGCCAAACGTCCGTTTTCCTCGGCGCACTGCGCTGGCCCGCTGGCGAACGGTAGGACGTCGGTGAGTGTGGTGGCGTCTGGCGACGGAAGTGTGACGGGGTGGTGTTTTGGCGTGGACGGGGAGGAGCGTTTGTGGCGCACTGCAGCGGCGTAGTTCATAGTTTCTGGCTCAGGCAGCGGTGTTTGGGGAATTCGAAACGATTGCCGAACTTCTTCTCGCACAATGTCGGCGATCGAATCCACGTGAGGCTGCGCCGAAGGCAAAAGCTTGCGCAGCTGTTCTCGCCTGATCGCTCGGATCGTTTCACGCAGGTCTTCAGAGTCACTGGCTTGAGCAGCAGTGCATTCTGGAGTCAGGCGACGAGTATACTGTGTGGTGCGCATGTCCAGGGTTTTTTCAATAGTGGTCGCCTCAGATACAAATTCTTGGACGGTGTTCGGTGGATTCCTCATTAGTCCCGCGAAGAGCTCCTGTTTAACCCCTCGCATAAGGAAACAAACTTTCTTCTCCTCAGGCATGTCTGGGTCAGCGTGACGAAATAGGCGGGTCATCTCCTTTGTGAAAATTGCAACCCTTTCATTTGGTAGCTGAACCCGGGTCTCTTGTAGAGCAGTGGCTCTCTCTTTGCGAGCGACGCTCGCGAGCGTTTGCAGGTATGCGTCGCAGAAGACATCCCACGTTCGGAGCGTGGACTCCCGATTCTCGAGCCAGGTCCTTGCGGTGTCTTCCAGGTAGAAGTACACACGACGGAGCTTTTCTTCGTTGTCCCAGTGGTTGAGGGCGGCCACACGGTCGTATGGCCGCCCTCAATCACTGGTCGTATGGCCACAAATCAATAAATCATTATATATATATATATATATATATATATATATATATATATATATATATATATATATTGTCACGTGATTACAGAACGACCACAACCTCTGTTCACAGGAGCAGGACTGGACGTCGAGCCGAACCGAATGTTAGAGCACGAGCACCCCAACCGTCCTCTTCTTCTTTCACACCATGGCACATACTCGCTTTGGCATGGCTAAACCTCGTTGCATGCCTGTGGCATTACCCCCCCCCCTGACCAATGCCGATTAAAAGTTAAAGTAATCGCCTTCACGCACAAAGACGCATGACTAAGCAGTGTCAGGTGGCTCGGGGGTAGTGTGGCTTCATCCGTGACACATGAACAATGTCGGCCTGCTGGGAACGTTGAGATCGCTGAGCTGTGTCTTCAAGCGGAATTTCGTAGTTGACATCTGTGAGGCGCCGTAGTACTCTAAAGCAACCGAAGTAGCGGTGAAGTAACTTTTCCGAGCGGCTCCTTTGGCGAACGGGGATCCACAGCCAGACCAGATCACCGGCTTGATAAATAACATGGTGATGACGGGAGTTGTACCTCTGCGAGTCGATTCGTTGTTGTTTTCGGATCCGCTTGAGTGCAAGCTGGCGGGCCGCGTCGGCGAGCCGGATAAAGTCGTACGCATCAGTAGTAATATCGGTCGTGTCAGGCAACAGCATGGCGTCAAGCATCGTAATTGCTTTTCAGCCGTGAAGCAACCGGAAGGCAGTGAAACCCGTAGTCTCTTGAACCGCAGTGTTGTAAGCGAACGTTACGTACGGCAAAATTGCATCCCAGTTTTTGTGATCACAGTCGACGCACATAGATAGCATGTCAGCGAGCGTCTTGTTTAATCTCTCCGTCAGACCGTTGGTTTGTGGATGGTATGCGGTTGTTTTGCGATGAGCTGTTCCACTAAGTCTCGTGACGTCTTGCAATAATTGGGCTGTAAAGGCTGTTCCACGGTCAGTGATAAGAACTGTTGGCGCTCCATGGCGGAGGACGATGTTGTTGATGAAAAAATACGCACCCTCATTGGCGGTGACTCGTTGTAGGGCTTTCGTTTCGCAGTACCTCGTTAAATAGTCAGTAGTGACTGCGATCCAGCGATTGCCATCATGTGACCTCAGGAAGGGCCCAAGCAAGTCCATGCCGATTCGTTCAAACGGTTGTAACGGTGGTGCAACAGGCTGCAATAAACCAGCAGGGCGCACAGGTGGGGCTTTACGGCGCTGGCAATGATTGCACGTTTTAACGTAATGCTTGACATCCTGGGTGAGCTTTGGCCAGTAGTAGCAAATCCGAATCCGGGCAAGGGTACGTGCGAATCCTAGGTGGCCGGAAGAAGGCTCGTCGTGGCAGGCAGATAAAATGTCAGCACGTAGCCCTGGTAGAACGACGAGGAGGTACTCAGTCGCATAAGGTTCGAAGTTCCTTTTGTAGACGATGTCGTTGCGGAGACAAAATGACCCTGAACGTGCGAATGCCGATGGTGGACTTGAGCTGCGACCTTGAATGTATTTGATAAGTTTTTGGATCTCTGAATCATTCCACTGTTGCTGGGCCAAGTCAGATTCACTGACTGCACAAAGAAAATGGCCATCGGTATTATCGTCCCTCGATGTCATCGCGAGGGGTGCGCGCGAAAGGCAATCGGCATCAGTGTGCCTGCGGCCCGACTTGTAGACGACTGTAACCTCAAATTCTTGAAGGCGTAAGCTCCACCTCGCGAGGCGCCCTGAAAGGTCCTTGAGATTCGCCAGCCAACAGAGGGCATGATGGTCCGTAACTACTCTGAATGGACGGCCATACAGATACGGTCGGAACTTTGTTATCTCCGAAATAACAGCAAAACATTCCTTCTCCGTGACCGAGTAGTTAGTTTCCGCAGATGACAAAATGCGGCAAGCATAAGCGATGGGACGTTCAGGACTGTCTTGCCACTGGACGAGCACTGCACCAAGACCGATGTTGCTTGCGTCGGTGTGAAGTTCGGTGGCGGCATCTTCATCAAAGTGCCCTAGTAAGGGTTCACTCTGAAGGCACTGCTGAAGCTGGGAAAAAGCGGCTCTCTGCTCAGGACCCCACACAAAAGGAGTATCCTACTTCGTTAATCGGATAAGGGGTTCAGCGATGTTGGCAAAGCTCTGGAGAAAGCGCCTGTAGTAGGCGCAGAGACCCAAAAACCGGCGCAAATCCCATTTATTCGAAGGTGGAGAAAATGCAGCAACAGCCATGGTCTTTTCTGGGTCTGGTCTAATGCCATCGTGACTGATAAGGTGGCCGAGAAACTTTAGTTCTTCGTAGCCGAAATGACACTTCTCCGGTTTTAGCGATAGGCCTGCGGATCGAATAGCGACGAAGACGGACTGAAGTCGTTGTAAATGTTGCTGAAATGTTTTGGAAAAAAACAACGACGTCGTCTAAATACACGAGGCAGGATTCCCACTTCAGACCGGACAGGACGGTGTCCATCATCTTTTGGAACGTTGCCGGTGCAGAGCAAAATCCAAATGGTAACACTTTGAATTCGTAAAGGCCACCGGGAGTTATGAATGATGTTTTTTCCCTGTCACGTTCATCGACCTCGATCTGCCAGTAGCCGCTGCGTAAATCCACTGAGGAAAAATATCGGGCATGTCGAAGTCAATCCAGTGAATCATCTATGCGTGGGAGAAGGTAGACGTCTCTCTTCGTCACTTTGTTGAGCTTCCGGTAATCGGCACAAAATCGAAGAGTGCCGTCTTTTTTTTAACAAATACGACGGGTGATGCCCATGGACTGTTCGAGGGTTGGATGACGTCGTCTTCGAGCCTCTGTTTCCCTTGAAAACGTATTTCCTCTTGTTCATTTTGCGACACGCGGTAGGCGTGCTGTCGTACAGGCCGTTCGGTAGGGTCCGTTATAATGCGGTGCTTCACGGTTGGGGTCTGCTTGATTTTGGAGGTGGACGCAAAGCAATCACTATACGTACGTAAAATCATGCTTATTTGCTGTTGCTCCACACAGGATAGCTGGCAATTCACGTCAACTGTACTGGCTAATGCAGTGTTACCTTCGGCAGCAGTGGCAATCGGAGTGATAGTGGAACATTCTTCGTCATCGATGGCTTCAAAGTTCGCGATCGCTGTTCGCTTTGCCAAGTGTTGGTACTGGCTGCCGAAATTCGTGATCAGAAGCTGAGCCCTCCGATGTTTCAGTTTGACGATAGCACGCGCGACACAAATCTGCCGAGCCAAGTACACCGAGAGGTTAGTTTCCGCGATGCCACTACTCTTGTCACAGTCGCTCTCCACAGTTACCAACATACTGGCTCGCGGCGGCAGTGCGATGGTGTCAGGTTTTGGGAGCATTCGCGCAATACAACGAAGGAAACAATGTACGTCGACTCACGAATTCGGAGGCGGGCAGTGCACATTCCTAGCGGTGTCAATAGGTGAGCTCCCGCAGTCCGGAGGTTGGTTCCATGTCCCCAATGTGTCATTACCTTTCTTAGCTGTGCAGCGAGGTCAGCGCTTATAACAGAATAATCGGCACCCGTATACCAGAGCGGTCAGCGGGCGGTTGTCGACAAGGACAGAGATACGAGCAGAGACCCGTTTGTCGTCGATGGCACACGTCGGTGAAAGAATGTCGTTGGATGTCGGCAGGCAAATCGGGGGAGGGTCTTGTAACGTCGATCAACAGCGGCCTCACCTCCAGAGGTCGCTGTTCTTAGTTTCCCCGGTGCGGGCTTGTGGATCTAGGCGATCTTCCTGCAAGGACGCCCGCAAAGGTCGATTGTTGGCCAGATGACGTGGAACGCCGTGGAGATGGTGAGCGGGATTGGCGACGCGGAAGGGTTGAGGATCGTTGGCTTGCCAAGTATTCGGTGATAGCACGGGGCCGCTTACCATCTCTGGGTCGACGAGCATCCGGACGAAAGCCAGGAAGACCGATGTGCCTGTAGGCGCACTCACGGTAGATGTGACCTGGTTCACCACAGTGATAACATAGAGGCCGGTTGTCGGGAGCGCGCCATACACTGGATTTCCGTGTAAGGGGTTGATTGCCGTACTGCGGTGGTCCGAGAAAGTTTCCATTAGTTTTCTTTGTCGGATGATTGCTTGTAGTTGCTTTCGTTGGTCGACTTTTCTGTGCTGGCTCTTCTGGTGCTGTTAGGTAAATTGCTCCGCTCCGGCGCCTTGTCTTTGTCGGTCATTGCGAGGCGCCAAGCACAGTGGCTTTCGGCGAAAGTGGAAGAACGTCAACAGGAGACGCAGGGAAGGAAACAGCACGCGTCTCCATCAAATCGAAGTGGAGCAAGCATTGCCAGTGACATCTAATGAGCAATGCCAGTACTATGAGAGTGAGTGTCGTAGCGCCATCTAATGAGCGCTCCGAGTACTAGCAGGTAGCTACGATATGACGCGGGACTTACTTCGCCCCTAAAAAAAGCGATTTCAAGATTTGAATAGTTACACGGAGCGACAACTGTCTGTGGCAGCACGGCCAAAACAACGTTGGCGAAGCTTATGCACATATGTTACTGCGCCAAGTAGTTGAGCCGTGTCCGCCATGGGTTTCGGCTTCGATTTCACTAGCGCATTGCGCGTCAATTACTTCTCACAACAGTATCTAGTGTGCAAAGTTAAATCTTGCGTGCGAGAATGCGATGAGTTATCATCTTGTCTCTGCGCAAGCAGCGTATTAAGTATTGAAACGTGAATGACATTTAAGGAAAGTATATGTACGAGTAATCTCTAATTTGCAAGAGTGGTCTGGGACGTCCAAGCCCGCTAGAGTCTTCTTTTATTTCTCCTACCTCTTTCCCCTTATGCAGGATTAACAATAAAGTTGTTTCACTCACTCAGGAGTGGTATATTTTTAGGTCATAAACGTTATAGAATTTGTAGGAACAGAACAAAGGCGCATACAATAAATTCATGTGATTTGTAAAAGTGGGGTAAGCATTCACACACTACATTAATGAATTTCGCAATGAAGAAGACCTCGTTCAGATGACCTTGTGTATACGAAAGACACAGGCTGTGTTGCAAGAAAGCGCATAGAGGTGTAAAGCCTTTTTTTATGTTGGAGTGATATAACACAAGCGTAGGGCACTATGTCATGAGAGACTTCATTTGTTGTGGATGTTAGCACATTTCAATTTTCGGAAAACAGAATGAAGCGCGATTTACGTGCAAGCGCACATCACAATATTACAGTTTACAATCAAGTTTACTCTGTCGACTGCGTTTCTATTGTCGTGAGGTATTCCATTCCACTCATGTAGCTGTCACTGTATAATCAATCACGTTGTCGGAAGGTGACCCTAGTAAAATTATTAGCTGGTCGAGGTTTGCGTCGATGAGGCCCTCACATTGCCATTTTCAAGCCTTTTAAAGAGAACGCACAGAACCAGTTTTCTGGCGTTACGAGACCGATGTTTTAGTGCACCAGTTTTTTAGTGCCAGCAAGTTGGCATATTTCATTATTTTCTGCAACGTAACCTTTCATCTGGCTTCATGTCTGTTCAATAACATTAAATTCGCACTGGTACTAAGGAAGCCCGAAGAGGTCACGCCCGGCAGCCTTAACTAAAACATCCACACATAAGGTGGAAAGCATTAGTTTGTTGTCATTAACGAATTTTAAAAGGTCTGCTTTTAAGTGGTCTGGGGAAAACGCGATATTCCTTTCAGTCAGCCAAGACTGAATTTGCACTAAGTGTTGATGAAGTTGGTACTTTGTCTGTTGAACGCTGTGACGAGGTGCATTATTCATGACTACGACACTCTGTGGTTTCATTCGGGGCAACGGTTGTTCACAGAACCACTTTTCAAATCGCGGCCTGTTCATTCTGGTGTGGTAGTCACCAGTTCATTTTCAGCTCGGGAAACAACGCCCGCATAATTAAAAAAAACGTCTACAGGTGTGAAAGAGAATGAGCCTGCCACCTTTGCCGCTGGGTTCGAAAAGACCTGCGGTGAGCACATGCCAAAAGGTATTCTCCCGCGTCAAAACATTTCTGTCTTCTCATACTTTACACTTTGTATGTGCAGCCTGGACCGATGTTTCGTCAACCTGGTATAAAGGTAAGGAAAAAATTGCATCATCACCCACTAAAAGGAGATGCGAAGCATGAGTAAATTCATGTGCAGATGCAAAGCAGCAGGCGCTTGTGCTACACCGCTGGTGACGATCACGCTGGTTCTTATCGCAACGTTGGACAGGAGAGAAACCCAGGGAGGCGCAAAGCATGCAGTGATGGAGTGGTATTTTTTACTGGAACATGCCAATCGCTGCTGAGCAACGAGAGGCCGAAGACTCCGACTGGACACAGAGACCCGCAGTCCGCTTTTAGCTATTGCGCATGCTGCGAATGTTTATGTTTCAAGATCGCACAGGAGATATCTTCCACTGGCACTACATTGAAGGTCAAGATCGATTGCCATAAATAAGCGATGGCCCGTGAACAGGGCCCAAATTCACAAAACTTTCTCTTTAGCTACGCATTTTCTTAGCCAAAAGTTCTCTTATCTGGAGGGATTAATTCTCTCTTATCTTATCTGGAGGGATTATCTTATCTGGAGGGATTCTTATCTGGAGGGATTAGTTCTCTTATCTGGAGGCACTAACTAAAGAAAACAAGGTCCTGAGGGATGAGAATAAGAAGCTCAGTAAACAAATGTGTGATCTCGAACAATACTCGCGACTTAATAATGTTGAACTGAAGGGAATCCCCGAGACAAAGGGCGAAGACTGCTTGGCAGTCGTCCAGGTTATCGGTGAGAAGATTGGTTGTCCAATTGCGGATACAGACATAGACGCCGCGCATCGGGTGCCCGCAAAGAATGGAAGCAACATTATTGCGCGATTCTGTTCGAGAAACAAGAAGGCTGAATTCGCTAAGAAGGCAAGAAAGGCACGCCTGTCTACCACAGATATAGGGTTTCCTCAGAGCACAGGCCCTAAACCTGTGTATGTGAATGACCATCTCACACCAGAACGAAAGCGCCTTTTTGCACAGGCACTTGCGCTTAAGAAAGCCAATCAGTGGAAGCATCTCTGGACTGACAATTGTACAATCAAAGCCAGAAAGGCGGATGACAGTCGCGTGTTTCGAATTGCATGCGCAGAAGATCTCCGAGTATTCTCCTAGATATGCTATCAGTCCCCATTTTAAACTGACCTTAGATCAACATGGCTGCGTTCTCGTGCCAGCAAACATCAGAATTGCTACTCGAGAAGTCACCATCCCTATCACTACTTCACTTAAACATTCGCAGTCTTAGAAAGCACCAGGATGACCTTGTTGCGTTGATTTCCTTGCTTAAACATTCATTCTCTGTCATATGTTTATCTGAAACTTGGTTGTCTGGTAATGAGGATAACTTGTACGGATTGCCAGGTTATTATTCCGAATACTGTAATTGGGAGCTCTGTCGTGGTGGCGGTAGTGCCATACTTGTCAACTCATCCTTAACCTACACACGCCGTAGTGACATAATCTTTAATAATATTTTATGTGAATCTGTTTGGCTTGAATTCAACCATAGTGTTATACCATTGAATAGCCGTAGTACTATTATAGCTTCCATTTATCGGTCACCTTCATCGTCGTATTCCAATTTTTGTAATCAGTTAAGCATCATTCTTAATAACCTAGTGAGAGAAAATAAAAACGTTGTCTTATGTGGTGATTTTAATATAAACATTATTGATCCTGATAGTGCATCGTGCTTAGAATATATGAACTGTTTATACTGCTATGGCTTTACGTCGCATATCCCAGCACCAACTAGAAACGATTTACTAGGTTCAAATACCCTAATAGATCATATTATCTCCAACATTTCCACTGAACACGTTGCAGGTGTAATAGATCATAGCATTACAGACCATAATCCCGTATTTTTCATTCTGGGCTCCGAAAACACCAAGGTCAGTAACATCTCTACGAAACGCCGATTCGACGCGGACAAGTTTGTGAAAATAATTAGCACAGTAGACTGGACATCGGTGACTAATCTAGACTGCGCAGAAAAGGCTTTTGAGTCTTTCTCAGAAGTAATAGCTTCAGGTATAGATGCATCCACCACTTCCACTACTGTCACGAAGTGGTATCGTTCCCCTAGAAATCCATGAATAAGCAACTCGTTGTTGAAGTCTATTAATAAAAAGAATAACCTTCATAAGAAACTAAAGTCGCAGCCTTATAATCTCGCATTAAAATGCCGCTTTCACAAATACTCAGCAACATTATCTTCCTTACTTAGGTGTGCTAAGCGCAATTACTACCGGAATCTCATTGTAAAAAACACGGGTAACACGAGACACTGCTGGGAAATCATTAAAGATTTTTTGAACATGAAAAAATGCTCAGAGCCCACAATAAAAATAAAGCAAGGCGACGAAATGTATACCGACCCTGTAAGAGTGGCCACCACGTTCAGTGAGCATTTCTGCGCATCTGCGGATACGCAGCAATCACCAGGTCATTTACGCAATATACCACGGTGTACTCATTCTTTTTATCTTCATTCCACGTCTGCAGATGAAGTCCTTCAGGTCATCACATCACTAAAGACCACAAGTGCTGGTTTAGATAATATTGATCCTTTTAAAGTAAAGCTAGTTTCAAACTTAATATCCCCACCTTTGGCAGTAATTATTAACAAGCTGTTTTCAGCGGGTGTGTATCCGAGCTGCCTTAAGGCTGGTAAAATAGTTCCAGTTTTTAAGAAGGGTGATAAGACTTTTGTGCAGAATTATAGGCCAATCTGTATCCTGCCTTTCTTCGGTAAGGTAATTGAAAAGTTATTCCACATTAGATTAATGCGTTATCTGAAAAAATTTAATCTTTTATCTCCACAACAATTCGGATTCCGTCAAGGATATTCAACTGAGCTGGCACTAATTACCCTAACGGAGGAAATTAAACAAGCTATTGATAGAGGGTTACTCGTGGGATCTGTGTTTATCGATTTGACGAAGGCTTTTGACACTATAAAGCATCACGTTCTACTTGCTAAACTCAAATCATTTGGTATGTCTGGTCCGCCACTAAGTTTTATTAAGAGCTACCTCAGTAACCGGTCTCAAATGGTTCATGTTAATGGCCATCTTTCAACGCCCAAGTTAATTAACGTCGGTGTTCCACAGGGATCAATTTTAGGCCCACTTTTATTTTTGATGTTTATTAATGATCTACCTACAATTCTTACAAGGACCAAGTGCATACTTTACGCTGACGACACAACCATCTTTCAGTCATCTAAATCAGTTTCTTCACTCCAGTCTGACCTCAACACAGATTTACATAACATAACTTTATGGTGCCAGGCCAATTATCTTCAGATCAATACTACTAAAACCGTGTTTATGTTGTTCCATTCCCCGCGCATTTCACTTGACATACAACCTTCCCTTCACATTGGTAATACCGTCATAAACATTTCCAGTGAAGCGCGGTTTCTTGGCGTCATCTTAGATAGCGAACTAAAATTTCATAAACATGCAGCATCACTCGCTAAAAAGATTGCATTTGGTATTCACGTTATCATCAAGACACGAACTTATTTTCCGCCTCACATCATACGTACTTTGTATTTTGCTTATATTCACAGCCATATTTCGTATTGCGTATCATCTTGGGCCAACACATATTTCACGCACATCGAACGTTTGCAGCGACTTCAGAATCAAGCAGTTAGATTAATGACTTTCAGCCCATTTTACTACTCCTGCAGCACGTTGTTTCCTCAGCTTAACATACTCCCATTGAGACAATTATTTTGTCATAGAATGTCCATTGTCGCCTTTAGACTCATCACGCATGACATTTTTATTGCATGCATTGATCATCGTCACTTAACTAATGGTAACATCACCAGGTTTTCTCAGTCTCAGTGCAATAATCTTCTTTTGCCGGCCGTAAGGACAAACTACGGCAAGTTCTCAACCTTATTTACTAGCATAGCCATTTGGAATTCATTGCCTTTCGAATTGAAATCATCGCATAACATCCATATTTTCACTTCGCGTAGTAAGAAATATTACGTTCAGGAATTATTCAACTCATCCGATTTGTGTAATTAACTGTTAATAGCTCTCCACAGTTCTGTGCTATTTTACTACTTCAATTTGCCTTTGTATAATTGATAACACTGATAATGAAACGTGTTACATTTGTCACGTAGAGTTCATTAATATTGTTTTTTGTCTTAACTAGCTTTTGATTATTTCCTTGTTATTTTTTACTATTGAGTATTACCATTATGTTGTGTATTGATCGTGTTTTTATTGTTAATCAAGATTATTCATTATTACTCACAAGACCGTATACTATTGCTGTATTTTTTGTAATTACCCCATCCATGTAGCCATAGGAGGTCCCCCTGTCAGTTTCTCTGAAACTTTGGGACCTCCTGCTGTAATAACGCTAACCATGTAACTCAACTGAACTATTTAATAAACTTGACTTGACTTGACTTGATTACTATAGCGCGGGTATGAATTTAACTTATTCGGCAATTAAGGGGACAGACGATAGCTGATGAAAGTACAAGGAAAGAAAGAAGTGTGTGCCGATAATATCAAGGTAGCACGCAAAGCGTCTAGAATCGAGAGTATACGATGATAGCCAATGATTTGCAGCATCTAAGTTTCAGTTCCTCGAGCGTCTGCAACAGCGCTTACGGGATGCCGCGTACGTTGTAATAGACGTTTTGGTGGGCTGTGCAAAGCCAAGCACTCGCCTTTAATCAACGACTGTAGCTAAAAAAATAATTGCTTGATGGCCTTAAGCCACCGAGAAATCCATGCACTATCTCGCCAAGTACAAGTAAACAACACTCCAGGTGCACTACATAAATGAAACCACACATAAATCGATGCATGAAAAATGAAAATGTTTGAAAATGTGCCTTGAATGTCTTCGCTTATTCAAAAGCGACCACTTACCTCACATTTCATTGAAGCTGCGCTGCTACTTAACTAATTCGGTGCAATCTAGCACGGTATAGTGGTGAACGTAAGGGTGTTTTGTACCTATAGTCAAAGGTAGCCTTTGTTACAATATTCTTATTACAAGACACATGAGCGACTTTGGTGCCTGCAGACGAATTGTGCTAAAATAGATAACAGCAGTAATCAAATGAAATTGTGAGCGCAATTTCGCTGGTTCCATGCACCGCAGCATTTTTATAAAGCCGGAATGCGAGAACGTGCATACGCTTACGCTTAGGCATATGTCTACGTAAAATGAGGGAGACTCGTCGGGAGGTGTCTCAGTGCTAATTCTTTTCACAAAACACGGTGCAAATATTTCGTCCAGCGTTGTTTGAGTGCGCAAACAAAGCAAGGCACGTGTATACGAGTCTTGAGCTCGAGAGACATTATCACACGTGCGAAAAGGATGAAGAGAGAGAGAGAGAGACTCTCGTTTCGGCTTCACGAAAGCTTGAAATTGATAGATAATAAAGACAATTTTCTGGCCCAGCAGACGTCAGGCAAAGTCTCCCCAAAGCAGCGTCAGATGCTCGGAGAGCATAAAAAAGAGGAGTACGCGTTATATGGGAGTGACAGCCACTCAGAAAGCGAAATGAAGTGTGACTGTCCTTAGATGTGAGAATCTTTGCTAATTAGGAGAGTTGAGTTAATGAGCCAAAACTTTCCTAAATAACGATAATGGAAGCAAACTGAGCATTCATCTAGTGAAAGTGACACTAGTGACAGTGAACTCATAATAGTTGATTAACGTTGTCACAGGCTGTTATATATTTTTATTTTCTTATTTATATTTGGCAAATTATGAGAAGGTAGCCTACGTTAGAGCCGGCTATCCCAACGTCATGACAGTAATGTACAAGAATAAATAGCGCACGGTTATACAGTCACACGTGGCGGTTTCTATCTTCTAGTAACCTTGAGCAAACGCATTCTAACTATTTTTTCTATTTTTGACAAAGTTTCACCAGACGTTTTTGCATTTGACTTCATTTGAAGGAATGACGATATGTCAGCAATAGGGCGAATGCAAGCACTGCTGCAGTGGACGAGCAGTTACAGTGCTCAACTACAATCTATGAGGTATTTGGTTCGATTCGCAGAATCACTGAGCCATTTTTTTTTCTTTCAAGAGGTTGCCCGGCCTGACATTATGCGTGGTGGCGGGTACTAATTTTTTAGAAGTAGGCTTTCGCACTTGCTTCTTTCACTCCCCTTTTGACCCAAAAGCGCTGTACTGTGCTCCTTGAAAAATTAAACAATTCAGGGTTCATAATTTTTTCCTCCATTCTCTCTTATCGCAAAAGTGTCCGATGCTGAAATACCAATATTATACCTGGTATATTACTTTTCACGTGTTTGGATATTCGACCAGCAATAAGTATTCACGGTGTTTTTAAAGAAAATCTACACATGCAGTGAGCTAACTGCTTGCAGCCAAGTTGACTGCCTTTGTAGGGACACGCTTTCGTGCTCATTTGGTGGGCATCATCACATGCAGCAAGACCAAAGAGCACGGACAGTTAGAGCTGACGCGAACAGAGTGATTAGTTTGTGTCTTCTCTCCCGCTATTTGTCATGCTGCACGTTTCAGCGTAATGTCGCTGTCAATGGTTAAAATGAACTATAGCAGTTAATGGAGTTCTGCTGAGAGGGTCCCCTATTGTCCAGAATGGAACAGAACAATGGCAATTTGATTTGTGTGATAAAGAGATACCCTGCTTTTGGTTACTAGAATAAATTTCTAAACTGAAGTTTATTTTTTATTAACAACAGTTCCAGTGCAGATGAAAGGTGCATGGACAAAATTCGTGTATTCAGCTTGACTAGGTTTGTGACCTTATTTGTAATTGCGAACCGGTATCACAGTATGCATAAATATCACACACATATACAACCACGGGTGATAGCTTGCTTATTTTGATTAAAATTGAAAGGTTGAAATCGACATATTCAACCAACGCAATGTGTACGAGATATGCCATGTAGAGTAGCTATGCTCTAAACTAATCTTCGCAGGTTCGTTCCATTTTACCCAATTTCTTGCCCATGACTGTAGGTTGGTAAATCAAACAACTTCTTCGAACACACATATTCTGTGTAAGGTTAGATTTATTTTTATGCAGTACAAAATAAATTGAAATATGTAATGGCTCAAAAGAGAAATAACTAGAAACAAATTCAGCCATATCATTACCAAACTTACTCACCAATGATAAACGGATTCTCATTTAAAAGATACATACATACATACATACATACATACATACATACATATACGCACACACATATATGCATATGTACACCCATACATACATACATACACACACTCATGTGTAAATATTAAAATGAATGGCTATAAAACAACAATTCTAATAAACTCATTTTGAATATACTACAGAAATTACCTTACGAGAGAAATCCACCGGCACTGTTACGTCTGAACACGGTGTTTCTCGAACCATCTCGCAAAAGCTTGATGCATAGTTTTCCGCTGATGCCCAGTGACAAGCACTTTTTATAAAAAACACAAGAATAAAGCCCTTGACAATGTCATGCTAAAGAAAAGGGCTGTGCATCAATATTTTGTACATGTCTGCAATATCACTTATTTACATAGCTTGGCTCATTCACAACCCACTAACAAAGCATGTTAGGACACTTGGGCTGAAAGTTGGCACAGCGCGAGTAAGTTCTAGACAATACATGAATAATACAATTATAAGCTACTAAGCTCCTTGGTGCAAACAGTCTTTATGTTGACAGCTATAGGTGTGATTTCGTTTCCCCAAAACACTTCTCAAAAGTAGAATCAACTTTATTTAGCTAAAAGTTTCTATTCTGGGGCGTCGTGGTGGCTCAACGGTGGAAGTGACTCTTTCGGCCAAGAAAACAAAGACCAATTATTTTTCCAGTTCGTGAATTCACCCCATGCTAACATTGAGGCAGCTGGTAGGAGTGCTTTTGGAGAGAGGAAACCACCGCATTCCCACCAGTTGTGGCCTTGGGTAGCTACTCCACGTGGACAAAAATAATGAAAAACACTCCTCAAGTAGACTTCAAAGTTTGCACACCAACACAGTTCCCATACAGCTGTCTATTAGTCTGCTTGAAAAATATTGAGTTTACTGGTGGGAAAAGACTGTACACTATGTGAGGTGATGCTCCAGTGCACTGCATGTATGTCTTGCTGCTGGCCTCAACTGCGATGTTGCTCAGCACATATGTGTAAAATCACAACTGATACTATGCCACTGCAAAGTAATTATATGTCATTTGCATGAAACAGGGACCACAATAAAAGAACATAACATTTGCCTTCACAACGTTCAAAAACTGTAAATAAATTTCCACAGAGTTTTCACAGTTCACCTGAGGATAGTAATATTGGTTGTAAACACATTCTTACTTCCACTAACAATCTATTTTAAGATGCCAGATTCAATATTAGAGAATACCAGCACTTTTGTAGGGCTAAACAATTGTACAGGCACCTAGAAAAACACAAGTGAATGCATGCTATAGCTACATATAAAAATAAATACTTTTATTTCTAGTCTGAGTAGAGCTGCATAGATGATAACTCACTTGCGTTACATTATGAACAAACCTATCCGAGCAAAGTATACATTTAAAAAGTTACACTTACACAGTAGATAAGTAGACTGTTGAAGGATGGACAGGCAGTGGGATAATACCCAAGCACTAAAATCTACTGTTAAGATATACAAGAAGTAGTGATGATCCTCTTCCTTCCAAATAAAATATTCCACATAGATTCACTTCACAGAGCTTATACACTCACTGCATCATTTGTGCTATACAAATGAGTGTACACTGAAGGATTACATCGACTAAGTACATGATTACTGCATCCATGGCTTTACTTCTTGCACTACAAAGAATGCAAACACAGTTACCATAGGCGACCATGAATGCTGTGATTTCTGGCATGCAAATGTAGAGGCACGCAGGCACTTAACACACATGTTAAAAACTTCAGCTCAAAAATATTTACCCACTAACACTACAGAAGCCTTTAAATTAGTGTCATAGTTTGGTATCTTCCATGCAAAATTTAAATAATTTCGAATGCAAGCATAGGAACTGCTAAATAATGCACTGCTAAGAAGTTAAACAGCAGCTGCTCCTGACATCACAATGTGCTTTTTCTGCTGTTGTAAACTTTGAGCAGGAGAACAGTCACTGGCAGTCCCTTTATACTTGTTGGTCTTCTGTGCTCTGTTCTTGATACACTGTACATGACCGTGGAGCCCCGAACCCCTTGTTACTGCTGGAACTTAGAAAAATACAGATCATTGTTACAACCGTGCTACATGCAAGAGTGTATAGTTGTCAATTATGTGCTCATATTTACAGATATTGTATTTTACGAAGCCAATGACAAGCCTCAACACACACACACACACAAACAGTGAAGGCTGAAAATATATTTAATATGATACAAGAGCAAAACCACAATGTTATAGATGAAGGCATGAAACTTCTGACAGGCATAAAAAGCCAATAGAGTTTCTTTTATTTCGACTTTACACTAGGTGCGAGAAGTAGACCACATATAAGTTCACTAAGAAACACAAGTTAGACTGCATTACAACACAACAGCCAATGTTGATAACTTTAAGGCTGTCTAACATAGCTAGCTCACCATACCGCATATAGGAGCAAATGCGCAGTCTAGTAGACACAAAGAACTTGTGGATTATGAGTGTGCTTGTTACTGACATCTATTATTCTAAGTGAAGAAAACCTTTCAAAAATTCACTTCATCAGGGGAAATAATCATACGCAACAAACACAACGGGCTCCTACAGGTGCCACCAACACTTACCATTATTGTTGATACCAGTGTCTTGTCGGATGGATATGCTGTGTCCTGCACAGAACACCAAAGGAGCGCTCCATGACTTGGATTGCATGTGTGCTAGCTGCATCGCTCTGCTGCTGAAATAGGCTAGCCACAGACAGAGAAATGAGAAGCCATGGCTTTGAAACACACTGAATGTCACCTTTAGAGATCAACAATGCATACTTAGGACAGGTACAATTTGTAGAAAAATTATCACTATGCAATCGTGGTGAACATGTTTGGCTGAAACACAAGCAACAGCACTGAGAGAGAAAAAGCTACATTAGGTAAAAGATGCAGTTACTGGCCCTATGTCTTGTGAGGCTTCTTCAATAGGTCTTTCTCCTTGCAAGTTGTGAACAGCCAGGCAATTTTCACCCACTTGCTATTTCCTTCCAGAGCACTTGATCCACAGAGGGAGTCGCAAGCTCGAGAGCTCAATGAGGAATCAACGTATTTGTGCTCGTTTCAAAGCACAAGCTTTTGAGTCTCAGATTATTGGAGTTTCATTCATAGGCTGCAGGCTTGCAGCTTTCAACATTCTTAATTTTCTTGCAATTTAGTTCTATAAATGTTGAATAAGAATTATGTGTAAGAATATTACAGGTATCCACTGAAAGCAACCATGCTTGGGTTTTCAATTTGTGCACAGTAAGTGGTGTTCACGTAATCGTATGTATTAAAGAAAAACTAACCTTGCAACCAGCCGTTAGGCAGTTTTGTGCCCTCGAAGCTCCCAAGCAGATTGCAGTCCTTCCAGATGAGGCTGCCATGCATGTTTCTACGCCACATCCGCTGAATGATAACAGTCCGAGCAGTGACATAGGCTTGCACGGTTAGGGAGAACGTGTGCTTCCTATTTTTGTACAGGTGCTCCAAGTAATGATGAGGATTGATGTGCCAGAATGTGCAACCGATGCATCACAGGACCTTAACAAACCAATATCTGCGATATGTGAAGAGCCAAAAACGAGATATTTAAAAACAATCATTAAAAGCACTCACTTCTAATACTTATTTGAGGAAGCTATCACTTCGTTAAAGTGACCAAATTCTGCTATAATCACTTTGAAATAAACTGAAGCCTCATGTAAAATTCACGTACCGCAAATATATATGTCCTCCTGAAGTATAGTACTACCACAGTGGTAATCGTCTATAGAACTAATTTTCCAAAATAACAAATTTTTTAAGTGCAACCTGGCTCCTGAAAAATAAATTCACATTAACTTTCCAACTATCAATTGTGGTCAACCGACAGGCCCAACCTCATATTCGAACAAGAGCTCACTTGTATCAAATCACAAAAAACTTTTTATGTATTTGCTCTATAATATATGTATGTATATAACAGTAGTATAAATTTTTCATGCTTCAACTTACCTTAGAGAAACATTACATCTGATGGGCTTGAAAACTTGCACACGTTATAGAACTGCGTGAATTATATTACCGGTAAAATTTAGTTCTGCAAGGTGAACTCCCCGATGGCAGCATTTAGTAGCCGTCAGTGTCATGAGGAACCAAGTACGGCCAACAGGCAAATGGCATCTGCAGACTGGAAGCTGCCAATGACAGCAATGAAGGGCTGGCCAGGCGTGCACGTTCATTGATAAAGTGTAAGAACTGGCCATGATCGGCTGTTGTCAAGGCTCTAGTGCCGTGCAAAACGATGGCCAGACGAACTCGCAAACCTGTAGTTAGGCGATATTGGCCTACAACTTCATCCACAGCAAGGCACCGGTGAAATTTTTGCTTTTTTGGGGGGCTGGAGGGAAGCTTGACGTTCACGGGCTCTCGCTGCCACATAGAACTCTCAATTTGTTACCAAAGAACAGTCTAGACGCGCTTCCAAAGTAACACGATCCACAACAGAATGTAGCATCTCGCAGTTTTGGTTGATCACATCACAGCGCTAGGACTATGGTTATCACAAAAAGGAGAAGTGACGACTTAACAAACAAAAGCGCCAAGCTGCCCCGCCACGACTTCGCAGGGCAAAACAGTTATCAACGCTGTCTTTCAATTTTCGGTCACACGAGCCCAGCTTGTTCACAAGTCTTGGAACGTCAACACAGCACCACTGTTCACAACGAACATCGGTTCACTCCCGAACAGTACATTGCTCTCAAGTAAATAGAAGCGTACGGGCTAACTAGTGGCGAAGCAAAAACGGAGCGCGTAGTTCAAACGTTTCCGTACGTACTTGGGGTCACTCAATTAACGTGTCAAAACGCTGTCAATCCGAAATGTCACACAGCACCAAACTGAGAGACTGGAAAGTCAAGCGAACGAACTGTTACCGGCACACAAACACGCATTGCAGGCTTCTCAAGTGCTAGTTGCCGTCGATACATCGACGCCGATCCCCGCTTGATAACCACACCGACGCACAGGCTTCGCTGCGCTTCACCGTACACCATTGCACTGCCACAGCTTTCCGCACTGCTTACACGCACCGAAAGAGCTGCTGTAATCACAACACATCCGGTCAAACGCTGAAGTAACTCGTGCGAGAAGCGTTTGCTGAAAGTCGCAATGACCGATATGCTGTTTACGACGCCATGTTGTTTTCGACAACTGCGCAGCACATAAGATGATAAGAGAGCTCTTAGAAAGTACTTGCACTATTTTCACGGTGTCACAAAATTTTCTCTTATGTGCGAGGGGGGTGATATGACGAACCGGACAGGCGTGCCAGATGAAAGAAGTGTTTTGGCAACGTCACGGAGTGAGCTGATGTAGAGGGTATTGCTTCACAACCAATCACAAGCTGTGCCTGTCGGCCAAGCCGTCGTCTGCTCGCGTTTGTCGTCTGCTTCGATCAGGGCATGCGACAGGGGATTCGCCTTCGCAACGCTATTATTCTCAGGTCAAGCGGTCGCTACGTCGCACAAAATACATGTCAGTGGCTCGCTCTACCTTTGAATGATGTTCGTGCGCCAAGTTAAATGGCTGGTAATTGACACAGGGATGAATACAGCCAAGGTTTGCTCCAGAATCGTGAGGGTTTGCATATTTTCGGTGTCATACAAAGTTACTAGGGTGATTTCATTCCGATTGCTTGCCGTAATATCACGGTCCATATCGGTGTCTGAACAGTGAAGGTGAAGATGCATGATTTGTTTGTAGTTCCATGCTAATCACGCGCACCCCTAATACGCTTTGGTTTAAAAAGTACGGTTTGTTCCAGATCGTCCCAAAGTGTATCGACAGCTGTATTTCAGAGATCGCAATCATTGGACAGTTAGAGCCAATGAAAGTACACTAGAGCACAAACTTTAGGAACCACTCACTGAAAACTTCCTCTCATTTTTATTTCCAATAGCGTGCAAAGAATGTGCTACCATTAACCTCTTTAGTGGTAATTTCCACCAATGAGGCAAGGATCTCGAGTCGCACTTTTAATTGGATGAGATGGGGCGCAACACAACAACATAACAAATAAGGTTTATCCTATGCCATGTCGCGTTCTAATGCACCGACCATTCACGTATCACATTGTTTTTCATCCAACCACAAATCTTTACATGCGTAGTTTAATGCCATTGACGCCCAATAGAATTCTTCAATTACTGCGACTTCGAACTTATTGGACGATGGTGGTTGTCAACACCATCCACTGCGTACAAGGGAAACAACACGCGAAGCTCAAAGCGCCGAAGGAAATAAAAACGCACCAGCAGTAATCAGACAGCCCTTGTTGGGCGTGAATTAACTCAAAACCAGCCAGAGCACCAAAGTATACCGCTGCGGCAGCAGGTTTTAAGTAGCCACATTGTTCCTAAGAGTGGTCCGGACCACTCTTAGGATTTTCTCTCAGTTATGCTGTTTTTACGCACAATTTCGCTTCGTGAATCCACTTACGAGCACTTTTCGGTGACGTAAGCAAATATAGCAACTGCTTCACCATCGGTGACATGTTCCCGGGCAGTCACAGCGCGCTTTATTTGCAGCGGCCGATGTGACAACTATGGCTTCTTACGAAGTTTTTTTGTTTCGTGAATCGACTTACGCAAGAAAATTTCTCTTGCGCAAAAATGTTTTCATAAGGGAGTTTTGTGAATCCGGGCCCTGTTGTGCAGCGCTATCATCCTTTTTTTAGGGGCGAAGCTTCTTACAGCGACACCCGTTCGTCCCTCGTAGCCGTTGTAGGATGTAACAAGTATAACGTTTTGACCTCCAAGGTGGTGCCGGTGAGAGATTTCAACTGTGCGTTGTTGAACAATAAAAAATAATGCTCAATGTACATGCCAATGGCTGCTAATGAGGAATGAGAAACAGGAGTATTCGGCTTTTAGTTAAGGCGTACGCTGCGATCCCGATTAGCAGCCATTGGCATGTACATCGAGCACTATCGGACAAGAAAGGGTTGCGACGTTATACTCGCTGGGTGTAACCTCCTTAGCTTTAGAAAGGTTTAGCGAGCGTTGAGCCGCAGTGCCATGAATACAATGAACTAGTATGTATCATGAACTCGAGGTGGTTAAAGGTGGGAAGTAGACCCGAAGCGCAAGCCGTAAGAAAGTGTGCGTGTGCTACCTCTCGTTTAGTCCTTGGAATGTCCGCTGGATGGCGATGCTTCTATATGGGGAATATATGATGAAAAGATGAGGGATGGTGGTTCTTGTTGTGCTGAACAAATGAATGAACGGACACACAGAGAGATAGATGCATGGATGGATGCATGAACGGATGCAGGGGCGGATGCATGGACGAACGTAGGGATGGACGCACGAACAGGCGCACGCATGGACGGGTGGATGGACGCATGGACGGTCACACAGACGGACGCATGGACGGGCGGAAGCAAGAACGAATGGAAGGACGAATTCTACACCCCACTCTCCATCATTCACTTCGTGGATATGCTGCCAATTTTTTTCAGACAAGAATTTCGGCAACAGACGTTGCCTGCATCGGCGTTGCGATGTGTGAGAGGAGTGGGCGTAGAAAAGGAGAGGGAGATGGTAAGCGCATGCACAATGAAGTGTAAACGCTGCGGAGAGGAATGTCTAGAGGAGACAGGGGGAGCGAGCGTAGGTTAGCAGACGCTCACTGTGTCGGCGTTGTCTGATGAAAAAGGGAAAGCGTAGGAGAGGAAGGGGGAGCGGACGCGCATGCCCACTAAGGATGGTCATGCCGCACAATAAATAGAGCATGACTCTCAGCTGCCTTGCACCTAATAAACAAGAAAAATGAGGTATGACAAAGACCACCGGCACCAAAAAAGCACAAAACTTGAGAGAGCATGCAACGATTCTTTATGCTGCACAAGAATTTTACTGAATATTATTAAATTAAATTCCCGAAAAATCAAATAGTCATCGGTAAAATTTCCGGTAACCAGAACAGTATATACGAATGCTTTCATCGGAGGACTACATGCTAAGGCGCAGTCAAATAAGCGTGATTTGACTCCATATACCTGAACATGCTGCCACAGAAAGTTGTCGCCGAGTATAGATGAGCATCCGATTGTTATCAATGAAAGACAAGTGCAAGATATCATTGAAAGACTTTTTATAGCGAAAGCTGTATTTGGCTAGGAGAAAGGAAAAACTGTCCGGCAGTGGTGGATAAGCGCTCTCCATTGGCTGTGTTATCCCTTATCAGTTACGTTGTTCACAAGTACGCGCACCATTGGCTGCGTTGCGAGTGACATCGGCGTCGCTGTGGCGCAGAGCCCGACCGCAAAAGTTTCTCCTGAAAGCTTCCCGTTGCTTCGCGATGTCGGACACTAACAATACGGCGTTGCGGCGTCAATGTGACGATTGCGGGAGCGCATTTGCTGAGGCGAGCGCTGCTTTCGGTGGAAGTTTCTCCAGCGGCACAATGGCTTCGGCGGCGACATCTGTGATCACCTGTGGATCTTGAACAACCAGGGTGGTTAACGCATTGCGGCACACATTTAACCGCTCATTACATTCCCCCATGATCGTGGTTAAGCGAGAAACAATGTGTGGTATGTGAAATATACACCGGGGTAAACCCGAGTGAAAATGGGTCTAATCTCGTGAAGAAGCATGAACATGTACCCAGTAAGTGCGAAACGCTTCAGCGCAACGTTGGGTTCAACCCACTGCTAAGCACCGGGGCCGCACGGTTCAGCTTCCGCTGGTTAACCATTTATACGGAGGGCTTGGTCAGTGATATTGATGCAAAGTAGGCTGGCAACTATAGTGGCCAGCCTTTGCGTCGGATAACGAAGTACTTCTGTGGGCGCGTGCAGTGGTGTTCGTGCTTTTTGCCTTCGGTCACGAAAGTAAACGCCCTGCTTTTGTGCCTGCGTCCCTGTGCCTTTGTGACATTTTCTGGTGGAAGTGCTGGGTACGGTAGATGATACGGTCCCCAGACAGCACTCCTGAAGCAAGCCCATCGAGTAGGTCAGCCGAGCTTACCCTTGTGCACGTACTTTCCAGCCGTCGTCTTCAGGGACTCGAGCCACAGCACGGTTTGCTGCCTGGACGTCAGAGGACCATGAACCAAACACCACCTAACGTCACCGCGCCAGCGCCAGTGCAACTTGTTGTCAACCAGCCCAAGACCCCAAAAATATTTCACGGAGCTGCTTTTGAAGATGCCGACGACTGGCTCGAGCATTTCGACCGGGTCGCTGTCATCAACGATTGGACCCCAGAGCGCAAGCTTCGCTATGTGTACTGTTTTCTCTAAGACTCCGCGAAAACATGGTTTGAGAACCATGAAGGAACGCTTACGTCATGGGATGAGTTTCGCCGGCAGTTCCTCAAGGCCTTTGCCCGAAAGGACAGAAAAGAGACAGCGGAGCGTGCTATAGAGGCAAGGGTTGAAGGCCCTAACGAAAGGGTGACGACTTACATAGAGGACATGAATCGGCTTTTCAGGCGTGCGGAGCCCTATGTGACTGAATCCAAGAAAGTCCGCCACTTAATGCGTGGTGTTAAAA
The DNA here is from genome assembly GCA_013436015.1 of Rhipicephalus annulatus. Taxonomy (NCBI): domain Eukaryota; kingdom Metazoa; phylum Arthropoda; class Arachnida; order Ixodida; family Ixodidae; genus Rhipicephalus; species Rhipicephalus annulatus. Next base: position 249,935 of record WOVY01005043.1, read on the forward strand.
AAGAGATTTTTGCCGGCCTGACCCGAAACCTGCCTGCGACACCTACGGAGTTTCATGAGGAAGCCACTGCCATGGAGAGGGCACTTCAACAGCGTGCCAGGCAGTATAATTGGGGTGTACATCCAAGTGAGGTCACTTCTGTCACTCTCGGCAATGACATTAGCGCGTTGCGAGAGCTCATCAGACTCTCATTAAGGACGAGCTACAAAAGATGCAGGTGACTGCATCACCTGTAGAGCAGCTCTCCGTTGCGGAGAAGGTACGCGCCGAGCTAAGGCAAGCCCTCCACGCTCCTCCAGAGTCCGAGGCGCCACAACAGATGCAATGTGTCGAAATGAGTTACGCGGAAGCAGTGCGACGTCCTCTATCGTGCAGTTCAGACAGCGCGTTTTACTCCAATGAGCGACGCGCTCAACAAATGGAGGTAGGCTTCCGTCCTCGCAGCCCGCCGTTGATCACCGAAGCACGACCGAAGAAGAGTGACATCTGGCGTACACCCGACCGCAGGCCCCTTTGTTTTCACTGTGGTGAAGCCGGACACGTCTACCGAACATGTCCATACCACCATGTGGGTCTCCGTGGATTTTCGCCTAATGCCCCTCGTCCACGACCTGGCGAGAGACCACTGGAAATAGAGAGTTTTATCTGGAATCGTCGCACTATCGAACATCGGTCGCACGAGCTCCGCTCGTCGTCGCCTGCTCGCTACAGGTCACTGAGTCCAGCCTATTCACGCGGCGCTCCGAAACGCCGTTCACCCAGCCCTGCAAGTCTGAAAAACTGAGTTCAGCGACCTCCGCAGGTGAGGCCGCTGAGGCTGACTTTACGGAAGCTCCTCCACTACGACGACAGCGACGGCAGCAAAAAGATGTACAGACGCAGTCAAACGTGGTACGAAGAGTGGTGACATCAAACATTGCGGTAACTGTGGACGACGAAGAAGTAATGGCACTAATCGACAGTGGAGCAGACCATGCCGTTATGAGCGTGGGTCTTGCCTGCAGGCTAAAGGAGGTTTCTACCCAATGGGCTGGGTTACATATACGTACGGCAGGAGGCCATCTTCTCACTCCGGTGGGACGGTGCACAGCGCGAGTCAGTATTCATGGATTTACGTATCTCGGAGAATTTTTAATACTGCCCAGTTGCTCGAGGGACCTGATTCTCGTAGTGGACTTTCTGCACGAAAACGGAGCGGTGATTGACTTGCAAGAGCCGCAGGTGACGTTCTCCAAGGCAAATGCTTTAGCGCGCAACTCTCACGACAGCTACGTCAATGCTTTAGAATCATTGACGATGACCTCACGTTACCGCCGAAGAGTAGCGTGTTGACCTTGGTAACCTGCGACGTTTTCGATAAATTGCATGACTATGAAGGTATTGCAGAAGCAATTATCGCGCTGTTGCTCAAACGAAATATCTGCATAGCCCGATGCCTTGTTCGGTTAGAGAATAAACGCTCTCGAGTCCTGCTGACCAACTTCAGCAACGAGTTTCAGCACGTCCCTAGAAGCACCACTATCGCTTTCCTCAGTGAAATCGCCGACTTTTCTGATGTCAGCGATATGGATACGACTTGACCGCATGCAAAATCTTGTGCTGACCTGGGCAGCCGCATTCACGTTAATCCGGACTTGCCAGATTCACGAAAAGAGCGGCTGCTGAACCTTGTGACGGAATTCTCGGACTGCTTCTCCACAGAATCTAAAGTTCAACGTACTACCGTTACAAAACACCGCATTGTTACCGAGGAGTCGGCGCGGCCTTTTCGCCAACATCCATACCGTGTGTCCCCAAAGGAAAGAGAGGTGATTAGGCGTCAAGTAAAACAAATGCTGAATGATGACGCCCTTCAACCCTCTACCAGTCCGTGGGCGTCACCTGTTGTCCTAGTAAAGAAAAAAGACAACACACTACGCTTCGGCGTCGACTACCGACGGCTAAACAAAGTCACAAAACGCGACGTTTACCCCCTACCACGGATTGATGAAGCCTTAGACCATCTACGCCATGCCCATTTTTTTACATCATTAGATCTCAAGTCAGGGTACTGGCCAATCGAAGTTGACGAGGGCGACCGTGAAGAAACCGCGTTCGTGACTCCCGACGGGCTCTACGAATTTAAAGTGCTGCCTTTCGGTCTCTGTTCCGCTCCCGCCACATTTCAACGCATGATGGACACTGTACTTGCTGGACTAAAGTGGCAGACGTGTCTTGTATAATTGGATGATGTCGTTGTGTTTTCAAGCACGTTCGACGAACATCTTTCAAGGCTAAAAAGTGTCCTCACTGCAATAAGGAGAGCGAACCTTACTATCAAGCCCGAAAAGTTCTACTTCGGCTATCAGGAACTCAAGTTTCTCAGCCACGTGGTGAGCCCGGGGGGTGTTCGACCAGAACCGGAGAAGTTGGCTGCTGTTGCCGAATTCCCTTGTCCTGGAGACAAGAAGGCTCTTCAGCGATTTCTCGTACTCTTTGCCAACTACCGCCGTTTTGCCAAGGATTTTTAAAAGTTGCGGAACCTCTTACAAGACTTACACGGCCAGATGTACTCTTCGTATGGACGGAAGAATAACAACAAGCCTTCGTAGAGCTACGCAATCGACTGCAGACAGCTCCAGTGCTGGCACAATTTGAGGATACTGCCGACACTGAGATTCACACGGACGCCAGCAACGTAGGAATCGGAGCCATTCTTGTTCAATGGCAGGACGGCGCAGAGCGTGTGATCGCTTACGCGAGCCGCAGTCTCCAAAAGCAGAGGCTAACTACTCTACCACCGAAACAGAGTGCCTAGCAGTCGTTTGGGCCATTAGCAAGTTTCGACCCTACCTATACGGCCGGCCATTTCGAGCGGTCAGTGACCACCATTCGCTCTGTTGGCTTGCCAATCTACGGGATCCATCAGGCCACCTCGCCCGCTGGAGCCTCCGCCTTCAAGAGTACGACATAACGGTGGTCTACCGATCAGGACATAAGCATACAGATGCTGACTGCCTGTCTCGTGCTCCTATTTCCCCGACGTCATCTGACACTGAACAAGATTTACCGTTTCTTGGCATCGTCGATGTGGTGCGGATGGCTGAGCTTCAACGTGAGGACACTGAGGTACTTCCTGTCATCCAGCATCTTCAAGGAGAAGACGTTGTCGTCCCACGCCGACTCTCGCGTGGTTTGGCTACGTATTGCCTGCGGAACAATGTTCTCTACAAGAGAAATCTTGAGAGCAGCCAGGAAACTTTCCTCCTCGCCGTTCCAATGGCACTGCGTGAGGAAGTTTTGCAGGCGTGCCACGACGATCCTTCGGCCGGTCACTTAGGCTTTGCTCGGACATTAGCGCGCATCCGACAAAAGTACTACTGGCCACAGCTGTATTCGTCCGTTCAGCGCTATGTCCGCACCTGCCGTGACTGTCAGAGGCGTAAAGTTCCACCCGCAAAGCCCGCCGGTTTCCTCCAACCTTTAGATCCACCTCGAGCACCATTTCAGCAAGTAGGAATGGATCTTCTTGGTCCCTTCTCTACGTCATCCTCAGAAAATAGCGGGATAATTGTCGCAACCGACTATCTGAATCGCTATGCAGAAACCAAAGCTGTACCTAGTGGAACTGCAGTTGAAGTCACCAGATTCTTCGTCCACGACATTGTTTTGCGTTATGGTGCACCTGCTGTTCTCATAACCGATCGCGCAGCAGCGTTTACGGCAGAGGTATTGCGACTAGTCACCAAGCAGACGCACACTAACCACCGGAAAACAACAGCTTATCATCCCCAAACGAATGGCTTGACGAAGCGGTTAAACAAAACAATGACCGACATGCTATCTATGTATGTTGATGTAGACCACAAAACGTTGGATGAAATTTTGCCGTGCGTCACGTTTGCTTACAATACCGCTGTGCAAGAGACCACAGAGCTAACACCATTCCAGCTTGTTTATGGCCGTCGCGTCACAACACCTTTAGACGTTATGCTCCCCGTACACCAGTACACCAGCGGAAGTCACAGCGTTGACGACTTCATTGAGAAAGCCGAGGAAACCCACCAGCTTGCACGGAACCGCATTCGCACGCAGAAAGATATCGACGCTCGCCGTTACAACCAAAGCCGTAGGAACGTCCACTATCAACCAGGTGACTATGTATGGGTGTGGATACCAGTTCGACATCGTGGGCTTTCGGAGAAGCTATTGCGACGCTACTTTGGGCCTTAGGAAGTTGTGCGCTGCCTCAGTGACGTGAATTACGAGGTGTGTTCAGATAAAGTGGGTAACGATTTAGAGCACAAGGTACTCTACTATGGAATTACGAGGTAGTTCCTCAAAGCTTGGATACCAGTTTAAACCGAAGACGTCCACGTCCAGAAGTAGTCCATGTAGTACGGATGAAACCGTACCACACCCGCGAGTTATGAACACTCCGAACTTTTTTTTTATCCACAACAGTGCGGGCTTATATTTTTTTTCGTTTACATGACCATCTTTTTTCATGGCCATCTCGAGCATTTTAGTCAACTGACCGGGACGGTCGCTCTTGAAAGGGGGGAATTGACGCAAAGTAGGCTGGCAACTATAGTGGCCAGCCTTTGTGGAGGATAACGAAGTACTTCTGTGGGCGCGTGCTGTGGTGTTCGTGCTTTTTGCCTTCGGTCACGAAAGTAAACGCCCTGCTTTTGTGCCTGCGTCTCTGTGCCTTTGTGACAATATTTCATTGTTTTGTGTATGCTTTATAATTCATGCACTGTGAGAGATAAATGTCAATGCTGAGATAGCGCTCATGTGTGTGCCCCTTTCGTTCCTGTTTTCTCGGGGTGTTTTTGTTCTTACTGTTCAACCAAACGAACTAGCCCACCGACAGACATTAACAAGATAGAGCTTGGCATAACGTCGGTATAACGTCGGCATAACCTCGGGCATCGCTAAACTAATTTGAAAACAAAAAATATGTTGTGCCCCGGGACCAGATGAAATCACAGCTGAAATACTTAAAGGTACGCTAACGTGTTCCAGCAAAACATTAGAAATAATATTCACGCAAATGATAAAAGACAATACGCTTCCGCATGACTGGAAGCTAAGCAGCATATCTCCAATATTTAAAGCGGGTAATTGGTCCATTCTTTCAAACTATCGTCCGATTTCTTTAACTTCTATACCTTGTAAGCTGCTTGAGCGCATAATATACTCTAGCGTGGTAATCCACCTTGAAAACATTTTCTTCATTTTTAAAAATCAGCATGGCTTTCGCTCTGGTTTTTTCTGCGAAACGAATTTTATTGAGTTTACAACGGACCTTCACTTAAACCTCGACTCTTCATTTTAGACAGATGATGTCATCTTTCTCGATTTTTCGCAGGCTTTCGGTCGCGTTCCTCATGAAATAGTTATGCTTAAACTTTCCTCCCTTAATCTAGACGCGCTCATACTGTCATGGATACAAGCCTTCCTCACTAATCGATCCTAATACACAGTCATCGGAGGTCACCATTTCTTGACTACAAATGTAATATCTGGCGTACCTCAAGGTTCCGACCTTGGCCCTCTCCTCTTTCTAATTTTTATTATTGACCTTCCCTCAAGTGTTACATCTTCGATACGTCTCTTTGCCAACGAATGTGTCGTTTACCACCGTATATGTGATGGCTCAGATGAACGTGCCCTCCAAAATGATTTGAATGTAATTGAAAATTGCTGTTCTCTATGGAAGATGCAACTTAACATTTCTAAGTGTAAATCTAAGCAAGTTTTTCGTAAGCGTTCTAACCTAAATTTTACTTCTTCCCTGCAGTCTAACCATCTCGCTCTAGCAGAATCGTACTTATACCTGTGTGTTCTCATCAACAGAAAACTAGCACGGACTGAACATATCGCACGGCTTACTGCCGATGCATCCAAAACATTAGGTTTCATTAGAAGATCCCTGTCCTGCTCACCAGGCTCAGTTCGTAAACTCGTCTACGAAACCTACGTCCGTAGTAAACTAGAGTATGCCTCTCCAGTTTAGAATTCACACCAATCTTATTTAATAGACGCCCTTGAAGTCATTCAAAATCGCGTGGCTCGTTTTATACCCTCCGAATGCAATTTCTGCACAAGTGTTACTAGTATAAAGTCATCACTGTCTCTCAGCTCTCTGGATCCTAGACGAAAAATAGCACGCCTTTGTTTATTTCACAAACTGTATTTCAATTATTCTTACTTACATGGCTTCCTGCGTCTCCCATCAATTCGAACTTCGCGCTGTCTCTTCAATTCTTTGAGTGTCCAAAATTTAAAAGGTTCAACCAGCGCTTTTAGCAAATATTTCCTCCCGTTACCAATTGAGAATTCGAATCGGCTTTCAGATGCAATAGCCAACGAACGAAATACTGTGAAGTTTAAAACCTTACTAAAAACCTATTTTACAACCACACCGTGATAGTTTCTGTGTAGACAGTTGAATTTCTCTCAGTTTTTATAACCATGCTGTTAGTTGTATAACGAGTTCTGTTTTTATTATTGCCCTGTAATTCTTATTCTTGAATTTTAACCTACTTTATGTTTTCGGTCTGGAAGTGCCCTTGTGTATCTTCGTTCGACCCCCCCCCCTTATGTAATACACCATCAGGGGCCCTTAAGGAAAAATAAATGATGGTGATGACAGAGGTGGAGGTGCGTCGCAATAGGAGTACTTCAACTGGCTGGTGGTAGGTGAAGTAACTCTCCGTGACTACTCGCGAATGCAATGATGTGCTACGTGTCTAGCGTAACAGCACGTAATATATAAGGGGTGGTTGTCAGATGTTCATCGTCAGCTCGCTGAGGTAGAGATACCATGGGTAGGGCCTACCCATGGCACGAGACGTGATCGACGGGATGGAAACTGACGTGATGGCATGGTGGGCAGCAGTCGTGACCTTTGAATGACGTTGGCGTAGGTAGCCGGCACATCGTTTCGAAGGACTGATGTCTAGTGGTGCCTTCGACGTAACTCTGTGGGGAAACCGCAGAGATTGCTCAGAGCGTCCTTGCGACAACTTGAGCGTAACTCATTGGTGCAAGAGCTTGATTATGTGGGGGGGGGGTGCTCACGCATGACCACCATGGTTTCCTGCTCAATCGCTAGGTGGAGATAAGGCAGGAGTGCGGTTGACGGCTGTTGAACGTATAGCTGATGAGAAACGTCCAGCACAGAGAACTGGCGTGCTATTTCCTCGCGCACGAGGAACTTCATCTCTGCAAGCGCTGCGGAGGGGTCCGATATGGTTCGGAAGCTAGTGGAAGCCACTGGCCATGGACTGTTGCCAGCACAGCTCCTCGGAACCTTGGCTGACCAGCATGAGCTCTATGTGCGGGGTTTTTCAGCGAGCAACACGATAAAGGCATTGTTGTCGATGCCTTTCATAATGTGCATGAACGTGTCAAATTCAGAAATGGTGGCATCGGCTTTTTTTGCACAAATCCAAAATGTTTTCAATGATCTCATCAAAGATTCAAGGCCTGGTGAGCTTTTTCGGGTAAATGCCGTTCGGCTGAGAGCTTACGGAAGTCAGGGCAATCAAACGCGTTGATAATCGCTGCCTTGAGATCGTACTAGCTTTTGAAACCTCATGGGTGATAGTTGTACCGTAGGCCTGCCCCACCTGCGAGAGACAAAACCAGTTGGTCAGTTTTCATGTCTTGTGCGACTCATTCGGAAGGCTCACGCGTACGTAAATCGCGAATCATTCATCCACGTCGATACAATGCGGGTGAGAGGAATCAGGTTGGTCGTGGACGCCAGGGACACCACGAGGTTGGTTTAGGTGTAGGCGTTTGCTGAGTGGCTTCTTGGGGTATGATAGATGGCAAGATAGGGTTTCCAAGCACGGGAGGCATCCGATAGTGAACGAAAATGTGGTTAGGGTTAATCACTTTCCACGAGTTCTGAAGGTGCTTATTTCACTGCACTTGGCGACAAAGCGGAAGTGAAGAAAGACAAAGTAGAACACGCACATTCCACTCGAGCGTCACTCTTTCAGTAAAAGAGCCAGAGAGCACATGCCTACTAGAACGCACCTGAGAAGAAGGCCTATTATTAACGCAATAGCGTTAGAGTGCTCGTGTAGCAGAAATTCCGTCGGCCCCGTTGGTTGTAAACGAAAAATTGTCCATAAGTGAAAACGTTCGTTAAAGAGATCACCACGGGAGGCCACTACTTGTACACGCGTGCGCACGTAATTACAATTAAAAGCCGCGCATTCGAAAAAAAATGTTCCCAAGGTCACGAGGAGCGGATGACGCAGTTTCTTTGCCTCAGCCACCCCTTCCTGCTTAGCTTCTAGCGCCTTCGTAGGCATGGGAGAAGAGATAATGAAATTTCAGCATGCAACAAACCTTTGTAACTCCACTCACATTGGACGGATTCTTAAAATTTTTTGCGGCGTTGAGTGAATTCATTCCATGGTTACTTGAAAAAGTGTTTTAGGGCCCCTTTAACGAAATCAGTTGGTCAGGTGTCACGACGAAAACGAGCCCATTCAACGATTTGTAGGTGCGTTTGGGAGGCCTGAAACTACGTCGAAAAGGCTGGGATAGTGCAGCCATCACTGCTAAAAACACACAGGAACTTTCAAACAGCTCTAAAAATAAACAACTATGTTCATCTAGTGGAAAAAAATATCATGTCTTTCAGAGGGCGTTGATGAAGCGAACAGCAAACGCTAGATGAAGTTCTGCCATCTGTGAGGCGTTGTGAGATACTTCATGGCCTCCGAGATGGCGAGCGCTTGGCGTGTATCTTGGAGGCCATATGACTGTTGCTTAGAATAAAAACATGTGTGTACCATTCACTTGCACGCACTGGTATCATCTACTGTGTGCGTATGTGCGTGCGTGCGTGTGTGTGTTTGTATGTAACAGAACATATTTATAAGTATGCACTCATTGGTTGAAGGGCGCACTAGGGGCTGGATTTCGCTATCGCGTTCAACTGTTAAAGGCGAAGCTTAAAGGTAACCCAATTTTCGCAAAGTTCCAATATTTCGCTACACTACTGTACTGACCTCTGCAGTCACCAATGCACTTAAGGGCAGTCTATGGATCAAATACAAAATATGTCGCCCCAAGTAGGAAATTATGTTTCACCAGACGTTACCCACAGTTACTTTTTCCGAGTTAAAATTTAAGCGGAAACTTCAAATTATCATGAAATCGCTCAGGAAACTGCAAATTTTTTCAGCAATATTATGTTAACATAAGGACAGTTTTTTTGGCAGTATCATGTTACAGTTACATTTGTCGATATACAAACTCTCAGTATACCAGATGTCATGTGAGGTGTATTTACGAGAATGCCACAGCCAATGCGAATGCGAAGTTAAGCGTTACATACCACGCTATACAGGTCACTCGTGTCGTTAAACAGCGTTGACATTTCGCGCACAGTTCTCTATAAGAAGTTTCTTCTTTAAGCATAAATTGAAATGAAGAAATCGTCCAATCACTGAGCTGCCGCCCAATGTCTGCCCTGGAATCCTATCGCCTAACAAAAAGATAAATATGAAAACCTATAAAATTTAATAAGGTTTTCTGTACTGTGAATCGGTTCTACCTGTTTTTCTCAGCAAGTAGGACGCGAGAAAACCAACGACTGAGTTGGTGCTTACAGTATAATGTGCTCTTGCAGAAGTACTTCGTACGAATCGGTGCTGGAAAAACAAAGGCAAGGTAATATACCAAAAAAATTTAGTCGGTAATAATGTAGATGATTTCAGAAAACGTACAAATTTTATATTAGATCGGCGTGTGCACACATATAGGAACTTCTAGTCTGTCGTTTAGTTTTTTAGAATTGCGCCAAAGAATCTTTCAAGTAATTTGACGCACCTTTTCGCATTGCTAATGAAGTATGTTTGGAGCTTGGCAATATACTTGAAATCCGTTCAAGCTCGTAGACACAGACAGAGATATCTGGCCCCTTTGTCGTTTCGAGTACAGTAAAATTGACATAGGTTGATGTAATATTGTCGTCAAGTCGATATGTGATTGATTTTTCTCTTCATTCAGCTGCAGACTGCAGAGTTAGTGAAGTGCGTATTCATCGTAAAATAAATTGCCTTTTTTAGTCGCCTTGCTAAGCTCCGTGGCAGGTAAATGTGGTATAAATCTTCTTTACAATGTTTTTCCTAAAAAATAACCAGAGGTACCATATTGACATTACAAAAAATAATTGTGCATCGTAACCTAATTTTAGCGCACATTGACACACGAACAAAGAAAAGAAGTGTACAACACCAGTGCTACAACACTATTACCGTCCCGTGCGTAATCTTGAAAGATTGGTCTCGGATGATCGTTAAGTTTCGTGCATATGGCGACCCACTCTGTGCCAATTGTGGCGAACAGCTTGATCGATTGAAACTCGGCTATGCATAGAATTAAGCAAGAAGCGGGCGTGAAGAAATTCCAAATGGTCGGTACAGGCATGCATAGCACTAGCGCTTTTTCTGTGCGGTACTTTACAAGTTTTGTGCATAGTTCAGCGCGTGCGTGCACTTTCGATGCTGATCTCGTCTGCGATATTGTGTTCCCTCGGCGAAGTGAGCTTATTAGTTTTCATTATTAAAATACTGGGCTACATTTACTGTGAAATACGAAGAGCAAGATGTGGTATGATGGGACCAGAAGACTTCATTTTTCATATTGTTTTAGGCTACAAGGTGCTCAGAAAATTTACAACACTTCATGATAAGCTTGTTAGGCCATTGGCATTAGCACATGGCATGGAAGTTTTGATCCGTGAAAACGCTTTTTCTTCTAAAATATAAGAGTGTTAGTAAACTTTTTCATACAATCTAAGAGTGTTAGTGATTGCCTTCAGAAATGGGGGTGTGAAATTATGTAGTATTTAGTAGCTAAAGAAACCAATGCATAACTCGTTTCATGAGGCCGCGAGGAATGAGACGGGAATACACTGAATACTGCAGCAACTAGCACAGTCTCCCTTCTTGCTTGTTGCTATTCTCCTCAATGTGGGAAGATTGCTTGTCTCCTATCCAGTTTCATAGTGGTGGAAAGTTTGCTGCACCGGTAACTTGATCACCTGCGCCACCACCGAAATATGAGACACCCGCAAAACAAGAAACCCGCGAGGTGCCGTGCCATCCTCATTCGGTCAGATTTCGTTACCTCACGACACACGTCAGCAGCAAAGCTCCAAAAGGTCAGATCATCTGTCCTACACTGCAAGAAAAAAAACGAGTAAAAGTTACCCTTTTACATTGTTCCTGACCTGCACCGTTAGCTCTCTTTAGGGTCCTACGTCTCTCCGACACAGAGATATTGATATCCAAAAGAGAGTTGACGTGTCTGGTTAAAAGGAGTTTTGTACGCTCTAAGTATCGCGACACACACACAAGCACACACACGCAAACACACACACACACACACATGAACACGCGCGCACACACACACACACAAGCACACACACACACATGCACACCCACGTGCGCACACACACGCACACATACACACACAAACACACACATACACACACACCACACACACCCCACACACACGCACACACACATGCACACACACGCACACACATACACACACAAACACACACACACACAAACACACACACGCACAAACACACAGAAACACACACACACCACACACACACCACACACACCACACACACACACACACACACACACACACACACACACATGCACACGCACGTGCACACCCACGCGCACACGCACACAAAAGTACAAGAGTCAGCGGCCTCTGTTCTCAGTTCGGAACACTTTTGGGGCTCGGGCTGTAGTACGCTATCGTCTTCTCATGTAGATTAGGCTAATTCTGTCAGAATCACGTATGCCATAGTCATGTGTAGTGTGCTCAGTGCGGGCTCGCGCCAGGAAGGGTCTTAGCTCCTCTTTTTCTTTGAGTGCCTCGATGATTAAATCAACTGCATTTGAATTTATAGGTCGGCGCTGTTGTGTGCTTCGTCTAAAGCAGGCAAAGCGAAGTACAAGTACAGAATAAAGAGGAAGCAAGCCATAAATAGAGAGGCAAATGATAAATGAAAAAGTAGAAAGAAAAGTATTCTAACGATATAAAAAGAAAAATACAGGAAAACACTCCAAAAAAGGAAAAAAGAACAAACAAGAAAAAAAGAGAACAAATGAAAGTAAAACAAACAACGCTGTCCAGATATGTAATTTCTTCAGGCTTCACACTACTACTGTGAAGTGACCTCATTTTTATGACGTGATAGAGTTGGAGAGCTCGTGTCGCAGAAATTCCGCCATCGGCGTCGACACCATTGGTCGTGAGTGAACAATAGTTTGTGAGCGAAACCTCGAGAAAGAAGCAAAAGGATCGAGCCCGGGCCATTCGCGTGGCGAGTAAGTGTTCTACCACAAAGCCACAATTGTACTTGCAGCTGCTTCAGAAAACTACATAAATGCCATGTAGTGGAAAGAATCTCCTTAACGCATTTTGTTCGATAGGTGTCACGACGAAAACTAGCCCATTGGGTGATCTGTAGGCGCATTTGGGAGGCCATCAAACAACGTCGGAAAAGGCCGCGATAGTGCAGCCATCACCGCTAAATACACACAGGAACTTTCAAACAGCTCTAAAAATAGACAACTATGCACATCTTGTGGAAAACGTATCATGCTTATCTAGAAGCGTTCATCAAGCAAACAGCAAACGCTGGATAATGTGCTGCCTTTTGTGAGGCATCGTGAGGCTTTTTATGACCTCCGAGATGGTGAGCGCGTGGCGTGTATCTTGAAGGTCATGCGACTCTCGCTTTAAATAAAAAACTGTATGTACTATTCGCGCGTGTGCGCGCGCGTGTGTGTCTATGTGTGCCATCTCTGAGACATTGTGAAAAACGTGTCTCGACTACAACACAGCATCGTTCTCGAAGAGGGAAGCGGCCACAGAGATTTTTGAAGTTGTTATAAAAGTGCTGTAATAAAGTACTGTACCATTACCGTTACTGAACTGTACAATTACTGTAGATACGTCGCGCACGTTAGTGTGTGTGTGTGTGTGTGTGTGTGTGTGTGTGTGTGTGTGTGTGTGTGTGTGACAAAACATACATATTATAAATATGCACTTAGCGGTTCAAAGGCGCATTTGAGGCCAGATTTCGCTATCACGTTCAACTCTGAGAGGCGAAGTTAAGCGTCCCCCAGTTTTTTTTTTTTGTTAGAGTGTACTTGTATAATTATGAAAGTAGTTGCCGTGGAAAAAATATAGGCGACGAAATATCAGCGCAACGCTTTCTCATATTGTGCGCGCTCTAGTTGGGTAAAATACAAACGAAGATGCATAGGATAGCTGCCTCCAATGGATAGCTGCCTAAAGGGATCACGATCTTTCGCTCGCAAAACGTGAATTTGGAACCAGGGGCTGCTGCATCCACTAACAAGGTGACGTCAGTCTAAGTATAGTAGACCTGCGCAGACGCTTTGCCTGCTCTGCCTGGATAAGCGTCAATGCACGTCTCATCAAGTTAGGCTAACGGGACTCACAGCAGGGGGCGAAAACTCCCTATACCTCCCACGTACTTGCTTTCGCATGCCGATACTCAGTGATACAACTGGCGGCTGCCAGGCATGTAACTACAAATAAATCACAAGCAGAACATGTCTTTATTGAGTCATTGGTTAGGTCACCAAATAAATATAAAGGTCGAAAAACTGAGAGGAGGAGGTTTGCAGCGAAAGCTCTCCTTTCCCAGTTCGAATGCAACGGGAATACGCTCTTGCCTTTTTTAAGGTCCGCTGGCCTCTTGGGTGACGCGGCTAATGGTAAAATTTCGTTAACCATTTTTTATTTTGTCCAAGTGCTCTGAAGTGTCGAAAGTTAAACTGAGCGATTTCGCAGTAAGACAAAACTCGAGTGATACAAATGTATTGAACTTTCTTTCATTTCACGTTGTGTGAAAGTGTCAATCTATGAAAGCAGCTTTAATTCTTAACTGACATATGGACAGAATGAGCAAACGTTAAACCCAAAGCATTCGAAACACTGAAAAAATATGAGCAATCCTGGGTATGACACGACGTCTTTCACTGATATATTTGACCACATTCGACTGTTAAGACATATTTTTTGTGACGGCGCTGAAAGTTTCCTTACAGAACTTGAGTACAGCTGAGACTGAAGTTCAGAGGCACAGATGGGTTTTTGAAGTGATCATAAATATCTGGAGAGACAACGTCACTGGAAACAGTGTTTTGGCTAGTTGACTTGTCGATCGTCAGGGCAACAGCGTCGCCTCGACAAAGAAAAGTTCACTTGTCAAAACATTGACTCCAGCGACATTACCTGTGACGATTTATGCAAGCATTCAGTCCATCAAGTGTATCTGAAGTGCAATAATAAAAGTAAAGCCTCAACAAGTTTAAAACGACGGCTACTTGAAATCTATGAGCAAGAGCCTATAATAATTCGACATTATTTGAACTGCATGCCGAAAGCAAAAGAAGCAATAACTATGTAGCCGAGTACACGCGAATTTAAGTCTTTATTTAAACGCAATATGAATACGGCAGCTTGGCTGCCATATTGACCTAATAGTCTAGTGACACTGCACGTCTGTCATTCAAGTCATGCCTTGCAGAGAACTGGGTTTACTTGCGTACTCATGCAAAATCAATACTTGCTCAAATGGTGTGCTGAATACTTGTGCTCACCCGTTGCCACTGGGAAACCTGAAAAACTTCCACGGAACTCGAAATTTTCGGGTTAAAACATCGCAGAACCGCAACAAAGATGTGTTGCCTGATTCAGCCATCTTATCGAATGCATGGTGGACTTGCTCGGCGTAGCTAACTGCCGCTTGCGTTGTGTGCCCGTCACAACTTGTCCTTATTTTTCCCGTAGTTGACATGGCAACTGGGCGAGATAACCGAGCATGATCCAACTTGTGATACTGCTGAGCGAGCGGAGAGAAAGGGTGGAGGCAAGCGCTACGAATTATAGTCAACCTCTTCGCGCACTTCACCTGATATAGAATATCAAAATAAGAAAAAAATATAGAAAAACAAAATAAACGTTCTTCACAGTGGTCTTGAACTTCTCTATATGAAAAAACTTGTTAAGGCCAATAAATGCGAACAGTCCTATTCACCTCGCTCAGGTCAACCAGATCTTAGAATGCCCAGCAACCACTACGAGCCTGCATGTTCCTCGATAGCGAAACTAGCGTTGACTTTC
This sequence comes from Rhipicephalus annulatus, assembly GCA_013436015.1. Classification (NCBI taxonomy): domain Eukaryota; kingdom Metazoa; phylum Arthropoda; class Arachnida; order Ixodida; family Ixodidae; genus Rhipicephalus; species Rhipicephalus annulatus. The sequence continues at coordinate 265,139 of WOVY01005043.1, forward strand.
CATAGCCTTCCTGTAGCGACTGCGTGTGGCTACCGGCGCTTCCGAAGTGTCGTTTCAGGAACAACCTTTTGATGACCGCCTCAAGGATCAGTCAATGAACACACAGAACGGCAATCTAATAATGGAACAAGATTGTGAAATAATGCGAGCATGACGGTAATCAGCCAGTGACGACGCCTACGTCTGACGTTCAGGGCAGTTCCATATTCTCACGCAGTCACCCTTCGACCGTCCTATATGTATAGTTTTTCATGCCAGTACTATTTCTGTTGCCCATATACTGTCATAATCTCGAGGAAGGTTTGTAGAACACACAATGAAAGCACTCGCACCCTCGATCGGTTGTTCTAGGCTCAGTGTTAACACATTAGCAAGAAACAAACACTATTACTTTGCATTTTCTCTCCATGAATGAACAAACCTGGCCCTTCATGGCACCTGGCCTGGCGTGGCACAGGCACAAATAAAGTCTTATTCGTGCCTGTGCCACGCAGTGTTTTTGTGAGAATACGTGCCAAGTGTGACATTCAATTAGAGCCAACAGCACAAATATATTGATAGCGTCACTAAGTTTTCGGTAGCCATCTAGGTCAGTCATCAGTCAATGTTATCGTCTGATGTCTGCAGTTGAAACTTGCGATATTACATTCTTCAATGTTTTTTAGCACATATATAACGTAACATTAACATTGTACGTGGTAAATCGCGGGGGCTCACAATATACCCTTCTATAACCGAGTCATTTAAAACTGGCAATACTATTAAATATAGGTCTTGGTCCTATAAACTTCCTTAAAAATGTTGTGAATTTCAAAGTGAATGTAGCCTTTAGACTCTAAAGAGAAATGGCGTGGTGGAGGTAGAGTCCGAATTGGCGGAAGAAAGAACGTGTCATATATAGTTCAAACAGAATATTTCAATGCTAGCCATGCATGGAGGTATTTTATGCTGAGAGTAAGTGCGTGCAGCGTTAACGAAACTCGGGTGTTTTTAGGCCGAAGGAAATTCCTATATTGTGTGACAAAATGAACATGCGATTACTTAATAGCATCTCAGCTATTTCTGGGAAAACTAAACTTCTAGTGGTAGAGGTAATCACTTCCGGTGCTTTTAACTATGATGCCATAACTCTAAGGTTATGAAAGCGCACAATTGAACGAAGGTAGTTGCTGCCTTGTCAAGAGAACGCTCTCTTCCAAACGTTGGCTGCTACGACACGCACTTTTCAACAATTCCCGAAGTGTTCTCTACATTTCCACTGTTTGCGTATTGTGCTTAAAATGTGATCTCTCTACACTTGACGATCATGATTATGTAACAAGGCCCATAGAAAAGTTCAAATCACAGATTTAGAGGGCTATTCTTCGCGACTAGCGCATTTCTTTTCCAAACGGGATGTGGGCCTCCTAGAAAACTGAGGCTCACTGCTGAATCTACCACAACAAATAAGAAACTTAGAAGCGGGATCTCAGTTTTCGAGCCGTGGGTTAACGAAAGCAATAGGCACACAAGTTCGTACAAGTAAAGGCGCCCATTCGAAAACTCACGACTGAGCTGCAAGATAAACTCGGCTCTACATCGACCCACGCTTATTCGTGCTAACTTTCCAGACGCGTACTGCATAGTGAACGTAGTCGACAGAACCACCTCCCGGTGATTCTCACACGCTTTGCTTTTCTCTCAGCGAAATTCAGGACTTAAGGGAATTAGAGTGAAGTTGTAGGCGCGATACCTCATCCTCGCCGGCGCAAGTATTCTACTTGGTCCTCCGGGACCAAGACGGATTTGTCATTCTTTGCTTGTAAGCTCTTCGAGTGCTTCCGTCAAGCTGGCCGCTGAGCGGGAAACATCACACGATGTGCTGCTTTTAGACGTGTATAGCACACCATCCGCGTTGTTTGCGCTAATTCGTCAGCCCTCAATCCAGAAAAACATTGCTGTCTCGAAGACCCGGCTTTCGGAAGTACGCCCTACAGATAAAAAAAGGCCACACGCCTGCTGTCCTCCATGTCAATGAGAACTCATTTGGCTTTGCCCATACTCACTGTACCTCACGCAAAGTTGTATCCAACGCCAAAGCCCTTTTTCCGCAATTTTTCAAAGCAATCTTTTAATGTGAATCATTTCTTTGAGTACTGCAAGCACCTCAGGCATCTATCTATCTATCTATCTATCTATCTATCTATCTATCTATCTATCTATCTATCTATCTATCTATCTATCTATCTATCTATCTATCTATCTATCTATCTATCTATCTATCTATCTATCTATCTATCGAGCCACCTATGTCTGAGGTCTGAGTGCCCTCGTGATGATGCTCCCGCTTCACTTGCATGAACTAAAATTAGTACGGGAGGGCAAGATGATTTGACGAATAAGTCATGTATTAACGGATGGTCGAGGCATAACAAACGTCACACTCCTGTCGCATCTGTCGTCAAACACTTTCTGCCCGAAAGGGGCACATACCCGAGGGTGGGTATGTGCCACAAGTGTTTGACAGTATCTACGCAAACACGGCGAGAACACACAGGGTGATTTCAGCGCGTCGGCGGTTACAAAAGACTCACATTGGCAGCGTTGACCCAAATAATGCAAATAGTGAATGTCAGGGTTCCAGCAGAAACCTAACCCCGACAGCCTGCATGGAAATATAATAGTTTTTGTACTTCATAGCTTCTTGATCAATGGCATCGTATATTTTTATTGCATTTGTGTGTATCCCGTATAATTTGTACTTATACGTGCTCTATTGTATGATGCTTGTTGGTTCATATGATTATTTAATGCTGATTTTATCTAATGATGTTGATTCTTGTGTATTTGAAGTATTAAACTATATTATTTTTTTTCTTTAACTAGCCTTTGGCTATAGGTCCGACACATGTTATCTTAAAATGAATTATAAAATAAACAATCATTCATTCTATAAAATAATGAAGTATTCTACCACAGAGTCACACCAAGTCTTGGAACTATTTTTAACATAGACCTTAAAGCTCGTAAAACATCAAATCTGGGTGCAGTGCTGGCTACCCAATTTTATGAATACTACATATGGACTCCTATGATACAACCGCTATGTCAGGTTAACGTTGTTTGAAGTTTGAAGTTTATTTTTCCCGCACAATTGCATATTGCCATTGATTTTTTGTAGTTACAATAAGTATATAATACGTGGTATGGGATGCGGGAAGAAAGCTGCGCTACAAACGCAGCTTGACTAGCCCCACATCCCAACTAACAAGGCAGAAAAAGTGACAGCATTCATGAGGTAAACTAAAACTGTAAACAAAGGACAAACGCATAGTTGAGAGTGGCACAACAATATATATCTTATAGATGTAGGCAAGATTGAACTCTTTAAAGAAATACAAAAAGTAGAAATGAGCTAAATGCAAACAAATTTCTTTTTGTTTTTTGCATCATGTAACTAAAAACAGACTGGTCATGTCCTATCACGAAAGAAGGCACTGCACTGAAAAACTGAATTTATTTATTTATTATGTGTGGGAGTGAATATTTCAGCATTTGGAGGCGGCAGTTTGTTCGGCATCGAGGAACCGTCCAGTAATCGCTCTGTCTAGTAGGTCGAGACAACGTGCTGCGCTCTAAGCATGCTCTTGAGATAAGGTCATCATTTCCTCTCTTCATTTCAAAGTTTAGGTAGGCTAATAAGCAATATTCATACATGTTTTCAAATCTTAATACTCTAAAATTATTGAACAAAGACGAGGTATGTGCATTATACTCGACCTTTGCAGTAGAACAGAAAGAGAAATAAACGTTTATTTAGAAAACAGTGTTCCGAGTGAGGCCCAGTGTCACCCTTAGGTGGGAGGGTTCTCTAGTCCAGGAAACCTCAAGCTTCTACTGCCCTCTTGGCCCTGGCGACAAGTTGTCACTGGTTTTCCAGGTCCTCGAGGACGAGCTTGGCCTCCCACGTTTCCATTAGGTGGTCGTCGTTTATTCTTGGGGCTTGGTCCCGCTCCAGTTGCACGTCATGCTTTGCATGGCACTGGCATTCTAGGAGCAAGTGTGCCAGGGTGCTGGTACACTGCAGAGCGGGCGCATGTAGCGATGTGTCGTTGGGTAGAGGCGGTGCAATAGTATGCCTTGTATGTAAGTATTGCTTTGTGGGCGTCTAAAAATCACGCTCTCTTCTTTGGTTATTCTTGGATGCGGTGGGGGGTTCACCCGTCGCTCCAGTTTGTAGTGCTGAAGTAGCCACGAGTAGGTGTTTTTTACTACCTCCATCTCTGTAGCCACGGATCGGGTATCCTTTGGTCCCAAGGAAGCGGCCGGCTGACGTGCTCGCGGGCCGCGGCGCGAGCCGCTTCATTTCCCAGTAGACCCTCGTGTCCAGGAACCCAGATTGCGCAGGCATATGGAAGTGAAGAGCTTCGCTGCTGCAGGATGTTAATTGCGTCGGCTGAGACGCGGCCCTTCACATAATCTCGGCAAGCGGCTTGCGAGTCAATGAAAATCACCGCAGCGTCCTTACATGTGTTGGTGGCGAGAGCGATTGCCGCTTCTTCCGCTGCGTCTGAGTAGCGTGTCTTGATTGTGGCCGACGCTAACTCTCGGCCTTGACAGTCGACGACGCTGATAGCATACGCGTTTTTACGGGGGTATTTGGCCGCGTCGGTATAGCGGGCTTTAGGGTCTTGCCTGAACTTTCGTTGAAAGCTTCTGCTCTAGCCTTTCGTCTACCTTTGTGGAATGTGGCTTGCATGTTGCGTGGGATAGCCGCGATGGAGAGGGACTTTCGAACGTCCACCGGGATGCGCGTTTTCCGGTCTGCATCTGCAATGTTTGATTAGCTGTAGTTGAGATACCGGAGTACCGACCTCCGAGTGGGCGTGAGCTTGAGTCAACGTGAATAATTTTTTTTGAAGTGTCAGTATTTTCTGCCTATAGAGTATAAAGTGCCGATTCCCCGCACTAAACTACCATACCGCAAATGGCAAAAAAAAGCGCGTTACAGATTATTAACATCTGAATAGTCGGCAAAAATGACTGACATCTAAGCATGCCGAGTACCTTACTTATTTGTTACCTGTTCACTATGTGAACCCCATAACGTAAGCTCTTCAAAAACAATCCGCAAAGCTTTCGCCTTCGAAGAAAAAAATCAATCACAGAATCATGAATATGAAAATTTGATGTGGCCTTGTACGTTCCTCCTTTGGAACGAAAAAGAGCCGCTTTGGTTTTTGAAGAGTTGATGATTTGAAGGGAATTGGCAGTTGGCCATGCAAACGAGTCAACTAGTGTCGTGTTTCCTGTTGAAATTAGATCATTTACATCGATGCCTGTTAAAAGCAAGGAAGGGTCATTCGCATACATGACATATTTGATCGTGCGATTTATATTGATAATGTCGTTCATGTAAGTAATGATAAGTAACGGCCCCAATATACCCAATATACTACCATGGGATACACCTTGAGCAAGTTTTCGCAGAGATGATTATTCCAACTTTATACATACACACTCTTTCCCATCGCTCAAAGAACTGGTTATTAAATTCAGTGCATTTCCTCTGATACCGTAATAAGACAGCTTTTGTAAGGAAGTACTATGATTTATTTAGTCAAAGGCTCTGGAAAAGTCAACAAATATGCTTAGGTTAAGTTTCCTGTCCTCTATGTTGCCCGATATGATTTCCTTTTGCCGTAACAATGCTCCCTCTGTCGACCGCCCTGACCTAAAACCATACTGTGCTTGAGCAATTACTGAGTGTTTGGAAGAGAAGTGCGACATTTTTATAAATATTACCTTTTCTATGGGCTTTGAAAACGGTGCTAGAACGAATACTGACCTATAGTATTCGAAATCATTTTTGTCTCTTTCCTTAGGCAGCACTGTACCTTTTGCGTGTTTCATACGTTGTGGGAAAATACCTGTGCTTAAAATTAGGTTATAAAATTACCTTTTATAAGGGCTTTGAAAGCAGGGCTAAAACGAATATGAGCGTATAGTTTTCGAAATCTTTTTTGTCTCTTCCTTTAAGCAGCACTGTACGTTTCGCGTGTTTCATACGTTGTGAAAAATACCTGTGCTTAAAATTAGGTTATAAAATTACCTTTTCTATGGGCTTTGAAAACAGTGCTAGAACGAATATGGACCTATAGTTTTTGAAATCATTTTTTGTCTCCTCCCTTAAACAGTACTGTACCTTTTTGCGTGTTTCTTACGTTGTGGGAAAATACCTGTGCTTAAAATTAGGTTATAAAATTACCTTTTATAAGGGCTTTGAAAGCAGGGCTAAAACGAATATGAGCGTATAGTTTTCGAAATCTTTTTTGTCTCTTCCTTTAAGCAGCACTGTACGTTTCGCGTGTTTCATACGTTGTGAAAAATACCTGTGCTTAAAATTAGGTTATAAAATTACCTTTTCTATGGGCTTTGAAAACAGTGCTAGAACGAATATGGACCTATAGTTTTTGAAATCATTTTTTGTCTCCTCCCTTAAACAGTACTGTACCTTTTTGCGTGTTTCTTACGTTGTGGGAAAATACCTGTGCTTAAAATTAGGTTATAAAATTACCTTTTATAAGGGCTTTGAAAGCAGGGCTAAAACAAATATGAGCGTATAGTTTTCGAAATCTTTTTTGTCTCTTCCTTTAAGCAGCACTGTACGTTTCGCGTGTTTCATACGTTGTGAAAAATACCTGTGCTTAAAATTAGGTTATAAAATTACCTTTTCTATGGGCTTTGAAAACAGTGCTAGAACGAATATGGACCTACAGTTTTTGAAATCATTTTTTGTCTCCTCCCTTAAACAGTACTGTACCTTTTTGCGTGTTTCTTACGTTGTGGGAAAATACCTGTGCTTAAAATTAGGTTATAAATGTATGTTAAGGGCATCACTATTGAATCTATGACCGAGGAAACAATTGACACCTTTAAACCATCAAAAATTTCTCATTTACTTTTCTTTAGTTTTTTCAAACACTCGTATTCATCTGTTGGGGAGACTAAACTAAAGAAGCTACTATTTGTGTAGGCATGTAATAGAGTGCTATTGTGTTACTGGCACTGTCCACTAGAAAATTAAGGTGAGTATTGTAGGTTCCATCCTCTGAAGTTGATTTATGTCGCAGCGTCCAGGGCTACCATCGCTGCGAACGCCAGCGCTTCATATAAACCTATCGCCTATGAGGTTTCTAACACTCATGTTCCCATTGGCATTGTTGCGCAACCGCATGGGTTATATAGCCCCGCCGCGGTGGTCTGGAGTCTAAGGTACTCGGCTGCTGACCCGCCGGTCGCGGGATCGAATCCCGGCTGCGGCGGCTGCATTTCCGATGGAGGCGGAAATGTCGTAGGCCCGTGTGCTCAGATTTGGGTGCACGTTTAAGAACTCCAGGTGATCAAAATTTCCGGAGCCCTCCCCTACGGCGTCTCTTATAATCATAAGGTGGTTTTGGGACGGGAAACCCCACAAATCAATCAATCAGCATGGGTTATATAAACAACGTTGACTGTTTAAGAAATGTCTGTAGGTATATATATATGTAACGTATGAAGTATGTAACGTATATATATATATGTAACGTATGATTCCCCCGCCCCCCGACTTCTTTCGGGTGGCGGGGGAATCGTGTGACGTATCAAGTGATGGGTAGTAGAGGCAGAGAAGGAAGAAGTCAGAATGGAATAAACATGGCGTATGCGCCAGGCCACGTCGCCCATTCTTCATAGCGTCACACGAGTCGACAGGATGGAGACCTGCCTGCCCCTTCATCAGTCACTCATCATCGACGCAGTTCCCCAGAAGACGCCCTGACCGTACATTGACTACCGAATCATCGCCTAGGAGGACAACGACCAGCACCATGACAGAACCATCGGCTGACCTCGACATCCCCAAGTACACCGGATCTGCGGACGACGAACCCGTACAGGACTGGTTCAACCTGTTCGAACTCCACGCTGCCGCTGCATCTTGGTCGGAACGGGAGATGGTTAAGAACTTCAGCGACTACGTCACCGGTGAGGCCTTCAAATTTTACCTAATTCACATATTCGAGAGCGACGAGTCATGGCGAAAAATCAAAGAGGAGATGATTACCCGTTTTAATGACTATAACCAAGACTTGCTCATTGCCAACCATCTAGAGACAACTGCACACTATCGTCAATTTCCTAAGCAGTCCTCAAGCATTCGAAAGCCCAGCGCGAATCGACAAGTGCCTTGAAATGAAGTGGCACATGCGTTTAATTACAGAAGGCCATACGTATATTGGGAAAAACCCAACCGTCAAGCGCAGCTCCCTTGTGCACGAAAGTCGGCATTTCCAAAGTGGTGGCCCCAACATACGACACGAGGCGTCGCTCACCCTACTGATGCATTTGATGCTTCGTCTCGCATACGTGGTCCACCACATGGGTTTTCGTCACGTGGTTCTTCAAGCGCTCTTAACGCTCCCACTTGCCTTATCAGGATGCCTTGCTCATGGTAGACCAGCTGACGCATGGAGAAAATGCCGAACAACGCCATGACGACTCGAAGAGTGAAAATCAGTCTTCACACAATGGATCAGCTTACTTTCCATCTAACACAATTGGGCTACCTCCTGGTTTTCCGTCACTTGGCTCTTTCGTCACTCACAACGCCCACCTCACATCTAGCACGCTCACAACGGTAGGGATAGAGCTGCGGAGCTCGAGGAATACTCAGCCAAGCCCTGAACTTACCATCCAGATTCAGGCGCAAGAACCACTCGCTGCGAACAGCGAAGAAGAAGCCCCTGTTGATGTATCTGTCAACTCTGAAGTATTACCTTCATTACCCGAAATGCAGCACAACAGCCTAGAGACTACTACCTGCCCACTCGACACCACATTCAGTTGCCCTGAAAGTCAGTGTCATGGTCAAAAAGGGCTGCCACCTCAGCTCTTTTCGCAGCAACACCATCAATGCCAGCAAGTCCAAGAACAACAGAGATTCCAAGGGCTATACGAACAAGGACGACGACGATTGGAATCATCTTCGGAAGAACACACGCGGTTTAAGGAAAGCCGTTTACAAACGTGTCAACCAAACCGACGACATATTCAAGATTTCTCGCTCGAAACAAAGAAAGCATCGAATCCAGGATACTTTCCCAAGGGACGTCGAGTAAGCTTTCTCCAGTCGAGATCAAAAATCAGGCAACACGACATACAACGTCGAGAAAGGCGCCAAACCATACCCTGTATTCCGCAAGGACGCAGAAATCACCGCACTAGCCTCGGTCAACAAGCACGCAAACAGGTGGCGCCGCATGGGTTCCAATCAAGACAAATAACACGACACCTGCGCAAATCATCCAGCCAATGCTTCAAGGCCATAACACCACGTTCATTTATCGCAAGAATACCGGCTGTGTTTCCATCTGATTTCACGCTCAAAGCATGCTTATGTCGTCCAGAGCGCAACAGCCAGCCTCGCCCTCCAGAGCTGTACTTGATACCCCGGATTGCTGTCCTCTCCTGTGAAGCTATAGTGTGTTAACGGAAACTTCCTCGGACTTGAAATGACCTTCTCTTTTTGACAGTGTTCAGTTCTAAGCCGCGCATGTTCAGTTTTCATTTCTGTTCGTCTGACGCGACTTCTTTCGGGGGGCGGAGGAATTGTGTAACGTATGAAGCGATGGTTAGGAGAAGTAGATGAGAGATGAGGAAGAAGAAGTCAGAATGGAATAAACATGTGGTATGCACCAGGCCACGTCGCCCATTCTTCACAGCGTCATATATACATATATATATATATATATATATATATATATATATATATATATATATATATATAAGGGAAAGAAGTGTATACCTAAGGGCTCGTTTTTCCGTGTTTTAACACAATATTAATGAGATATAACACAGTAATGCCAAGAAATGTACAGGGGAAGTATTAGAACCTCCGGGGAAGTTAGTAGAACCTCCTCTAATAACTTCCCCTGTACATTTCTTGGCATTACTGTCTGTTAGATCTCATTTATATATATATATATATATATATATATATATATATATATATATATATATATATATATATATATATATATTTATATATATATATATATATATATATATATATAGCGTCAATTCTAACGTTCTATTCAATAAATAAAATACAGCACGGCGGTGACCTTCCCTCCGCATGCTTCGCGTAACGTCAATTCCCATGATACATGGTATCTGCCAAATTGTTTTGCTTATTTTTCAGGTGACTCTTTGGAAAAATCTGTAGCACTTATGATCCGTAATGTCACTCAATTGATCGCTCTTTATTGCTGTTTCGTGCGGTCCTTGCACTATAACAAGCTTTAAAAGAAAGACAAGGACTCCCATTATAAAGCATAATTATCGCTGATATGGTTACTGTGTAAACTTGAATCCTACTCACACGGCATATTTCGCTTGCATAAAAATGTGCAAACTAACTACGCGAAAAGTCAGGTTAAAACTTTCATGGGTAGAGTTCAAAAGGACCGAGTTCGTGGAGTGTAACAGCTCTAACCTTTATGGCCTAAATCTGCCGGTAGTCTCCTCAGCTGTAACGCTATTTCAATTTCACAACCTGTGGCTACTTCAGAAGGGGCGAATATGGTAAAAATGTGTAATTTCCATTCATGCATGCAGTTTCCATACATGCATGCAGTGCCCATTAAATTTAGGCGCTTACACAGGCATACTCTAAGTATGCCTGTGTAAGCGCCTAAATTTAATGAGCACTGCGCAATCGGCTCCACACGGTCAGCTTAAAAAGCTTTACCGAGTGAACCGTCGCAGCAAATCGGCGCTGAATTAGCGTCACTAAAACCAAAAATGCGCTGAAACGGCGTCAGAATACCCAGGGTCTAGGATGGAAACATCGAGGGAAGAAGAAGGAAGCGACCTTTTTAATGGGGACATAACACAGGATCAGTTTCATACCCAACCAGACAGACTTCTATCGAATGTTTACCTTCAGGATCAATCGATATTGAATAGGCTCACAACTTCCATATCAATTGGATGCGAATGAGGAAACTGCAATGAAAGGCTGGCCTGAGACTTCAGATTGTGATTGGCCATTTGTAGACGAAAACATATATCATAGCTTTTTAGATTGTTCACAACACGAACCACCAAGATGCCGACTTAGATCATCCCTAATGACCTAAGATTGCAGACCCTTCAGTTTAAGGAAGCTTTTGCGCCCGTGGCCATTAAGACGTCTACAAAAGTGAAATGGGTTTGGCTCGTCAGCTCAGTGGACGTATTGCGCAATCGTGCATGATTCCTTGATTGTTCATTTTCTTTGTTTCTGTCTGAAAACTGGGCAGTACTTACGGCATGAAGTATGCATGGTTCGTCACGGAGGCTGTAACGAGGTCTGAATCTTTTATAGTTTGAATGCATGTTCAAAGACTGCTACGACAAATACGCGATACGAATTCGCTGGCTTCCATTCTACGTCTAAACATCAAAAAAAAAGAAGGTGGCACGCGATGCTGCACGAAACTTGTGTGCTTTCTGGTAGCGACAGTGGAAACTCATTTCTCGAAGAATGGCTTCGGTGCAATAAGCCCACTATTTATTCTGCATTTTTAGTAAGCTTTGAATTTATTCGGGAAACACTTGAGGCTATTTGGTTTTATTTGTCTGCATGTCTTGAAGCGAAGGAAATCCCTCATCATTCCAACATGATGAAGCGTTTTCTTGTTGCAAGTGGCTCTCATTTGAAAAGATACGGGAGCCTGGTTTGCAGCCTAATGCGGTGTGAATAGAGTAGATGAAAAGGTTGCAGTGAAGCAAGTTTGTTATGTATTGCGAATACTTTATTTGCCATTTGTCAAGGTTGAATTCTGGGTGTGTTTTTGCGGTGGCGCTCTAGAATGTATTGTGACACTGTCCAGTAACGCGGTATCTTCGAACCCATTTGCGTGTACCGGGATACCGAATATGCTCTAAAACCTCTAATCGGCAGAGCCCAAGAAACATACCCACACAACCGAACGAAAAAGAGCGCATAGCGTTTTGTTTTGTGTGTATCCTTGTTTCACATTTATTCGTCGTCAGGCAGAAAGCATGTCAGTTTGAATAATGTAGTGGCTGGAAGTTCAGCACCGAAAATTGTGAGGTTTATTTCTTGCAGCTGTGCACAAATCTTTCGTAATGTATTCAGTAGGTGTTCTACTGTGCCAGCCCCTAGCGACATGATATTTCTGAAGGAGCACACTGGAATTCACTCGAAGCTAACATGACATTGTGCGTTAACTTGATAGTTATAAGAAAAGCAATGAATATAAACTGATATAAATAGGGCGTCATAGAAGTTTTTAAGTGTACGTATACTTACTTACGTTAACGTGTTACCGAACACGTTAAGCAGAAATCTGCGCATGCATGGGTCCTTACAGAACGTAATTTTTTTTTACGGAACGTAAGCTAGTCGGCGGATAGGTTTTACGTTTACGGCCCTATCTTAGAAGTCTTCCTTGATTCGTGGCTACGCGATATGTTTGGTTTGCGGATTCTCTAGGTGCCAAGTCAAAATAAGCCGTCGAGTGCAAATTGTGATTACCTTATTTCAGCCGGCTTACCGAAGTTAGAGTGACCGAAGCCCTAAACGCGAGAGGCCCCAGACGGACAGATGGATGAATATATCCGGCTGCGCCCTTTAGATAGGGTCGTCCCTCACGCCACCTAGCCATAAAGTTAAGTACTATGACTGTGTGTTTAAGGATTTAATTTCACTCGCGCCTCGATTGTAGCCAGAATTAAGTTAGCCTCCTCCTAGTTACTTCTACCCGTTTAAAGTCTATTTTGCGTTCACTGTCCCTAAATCCCGATGCTTTGAAAATTCAGCGCCATTATCTTCGACTATAGGGCGGAGCCCTTTGCAGAACAATGATAAATGTACAGTCATTTTCTCCTCTTCTCCACACGCACTACATACCGTGACTGTGCTTTCGTATTTTGTTCGGTACGTCTTGATCCACAATTCTCCCTTTCTAGCCTCGAAGAGCAGAGAACTACCCCGAGAATCATCGTAGATCTTTTCCCTTGCAATATCCTGCTTGAAAGTTTGGTAGGTCTCCAGTGATGATTGTAAGTATTTCCATCTTCCACATGTCCTTCTATTTTCTTTCACCTTCTTCTTTACCGATGTTTCCTTTTGGCTTGGTATTCTGCTGTTGTCTAAATACTTGCTTGACAATTTCTGAGTTTGCTTTCTTCATTTAGTATCAACATTCTTCATGTACAACTAGCTGAAACCTTTCCTAGCCCAAAGCTCCTTTCCTTTTTTTCTCAATCGCTCCTCAAACTTGATCTTGCTGCTAGCTTCCCTGCACTCAAACGATGTCCATCCCATGTCACCCTGCACCCCCTGATTTTGTACCGTGTGCTCCCAAAGCAAGTCTACCTATGCCACATTGTTTACCTATGCCTCAGTGCTCGATGACACTTCGGTGTGTTCTCATCACCACTAATATTGTAGCTCATGGGGTTGTAATCCCCTTTTCGTGATGCTATTGTTTCATTAAAATACGCAGGTTGGACCACCAGACAGCTGATAGAGGCGTTTCACATTAGAAGAAGTGCGAAGAAATGCAGAAGCGCACCCTCCATCACGTTAACAAAAAAAGAATTGTCATACCTCTTGAGCACTCTGAGAATCTGATCTGAGGCACGTGTTTTATACCAACATTTTTGTTTTTTTTGGTTTTTCACCTGCTAGGTCATGTGACAGAAGTGATGTATATGTATCTACCTTTCTATTGAATAAACTTTAGTTGCGAGTGGGTGCTCTTGGTCTGTGCAATTTTCTGTTCTAGTGCCCGTGTCTGTGCGCACGCCCTTATTAGGTTAAAATATAAATCCCAAAGTTTTATTTGGTAGTCTCAAGGTAGTCGCCAAGGTAGTCTACTGCTGTGTGACCTCCTGTATACCAAATATTTGTACTATTGGCCAACTTGCGATAATATAATCCTATTATGATTCTGGTGGAATAGTTTTAAAGTTTTAGGCCTCATAGTATTGTACAAGTGAAGCAAGGGACTCAACAAGGCTACCGAGGAAAACATAAGTTCATGCCACAATAAATCATCTTCGTTGCTGCTATCGCGACTAGTCTTGTTAATTGTTATTCCACGTCTTATTTATTTCAATCATACAATGGCTACCATGTATTCCCTACTATTCGTATTTAGCCAGCTACAACTAATTAGAAATCGGTAATGATAGGCTCTTTTCGTTGATTTCGCATGGATATATTCAGTGTGTACCGTAGTTTGGTTCATTGCATGAACAATTCAGCGCATGTCATTCCTAGCAAGTCGTGTGTTTCAGTAGTCCAATCGGTGTAGAAGAGTTTTTGCTAGTTGTTTATAACTTGTAATATTATCATTCTATTTTGTCAGCGTATGCCTCAGACATCCCATATAGTTAAAGTTTTTTTTCAAGCCTGTGTGAAGGCCGTACGTAACCACGTTTTGTGTAGACTACGTGCTTCTCAAACTAAAAGACTTCACCACTTAGTACAATAACCTACACGCGTGCATTAAAATGAAGCACTGCTGTATTTTGTAGTCTGTAGAAGAAAATGCGTATCATAGATCTACGTACCAAAACAACGAGAAAATTTTACGAGGCGTTGGGTAGCGTGGACTTGTAAATAATAAAGGGCATATAGGGTTGTTAAGCGTTTTTCAAATTGCTTCCTTTTTTGCGTCTGTGTGCGTGCTTTTGTTTTCTGTTAACGTATACAGTCACAGAAGGAAGGAGACCCTGAAAGCACGGAAAACAAGAGATTGTGCGAATGAATATTGAACAAACTTATCTAAAGCTTACTGTTCATAATCATTATGTGGCTAAAGTTGAACTGTGTGTAAACAGTCAGTTTACAAAGCACAACCACTTACATTGGTAATCTTTTTCTGACGCATTTTAGACATATTCTCCCCGAAGTGTGTGACAAAACATGTTGTGTTCTTTTATCTCGTTCATTACACAAGAGCTTTTTGTTAAATAAATGAGCTCAGTAGCATAACATTCTGATTTCAAAGTTCAGGGCACAAATCTCTAAATTAGTACCCCTTACAACCTGTTTAGCATAATGACATCCAACGTTATTTGGTATAGTTGGAAAGGTAATGTATGTGGCATAGTAATCACATACCCTGATTATTATCGAAATTACACACTCTTGTTTGTTGTTTCCTACCACCCATCGTTTTTGTATTGGTAATTAATTCAGACAAGAGTGAATCTTTTGCAGAGGGCACTTTTAAATTCCACATAAAGTAATTGTTATGTATTCTTCTTTGAATACCAAGATATTGAGCACTTTGGTAACTATATTGTCATTTTGCCTGAATGGCACAAGATTTCATGTTTTGGCGATAAATATTTACTGTTATCGCCCGCAAAATGATGCGCGGACTCTCTTGCTTACATACGGCAATGACAAGAAAGTCAAAATAGTGTCCATGAACACTGGTTTCTTGAAACGACTACATTCTTCCTCATTGACAGCCGGGCTAAACAGTCGTTCGCTCATTATTGTCGTTGAATTTCGATTCTCAGTGTGGAGCGTCTAGCATCACACATCTATTTTCTTCGTGATTTGTCTTAATTGTCCAAGAAAAACCTGCGCCTTGAAATTGCGTCGAGAGAGCGCCGATGAGAGAAGAAATAACAAAATGACTTAATGGCGTTTTTTTTACTACTGTCATGTGGCCGAATACAAAACGACTGCGCAGCGGCGCAGCACACCCATGGTGTTCAGCCTTCCAGATACGCGCATGCTAAGTGCGTTTTGAGGCCCACGAAAAACAGGCCATTTGCATCTCACGAAACATCAATCGTGTAAACGAGGGAAAGTGCATCAAAGCCGTGATATGCAAGAGCGGATGGAAACAAAAAGAACGCATCACTTGAGAACTGCGCAAAAGATACAGGCGAGCGTTGAACATAAAGCCTTTCACGGTCAGTAGCTGGGCTCTCAGCCGGGTTCAGCGCATACGCAATCTTCACAGCATCTAACAGTTGAAATGCGAAGGACCGCTCTGCAAACATTTTTTTTTCGCTGTCGCCTGAACAACTGAGCACGTGTGTGTCATCAAATGTTGACTTCCAAACGTCACACCGAGGTCGTAATTCTGGAGCCTCTCAACCTAATGGGCATGTTGACAGTGCAAGCCTGTTTCGGGATGAGAGCAGTTGAGACTTGACGCGAGAACCTTTATTAGAGGTGGAAACATAAATAAAACTGGTGCCAAATGTTGCTGAACAAACATTGCTTTACCTCTATGATAAACGGCATATTTTTTGCCGGCTGAAGTATTTTTAGACGTGGCAACACAGGCACCACAGGTGAGTGCTGGGTAGTATCGAAGAACGTGTATATTTATAAATACTCTTTAGTTATCTTTCATCCCTTTCGCAAGACGTCTACCAATACCATCATTCGTGGTGCATCGAAATTGTGTACCATTCACATTAAGGTACAACATACTGGCATCGTGATGTCCCGGTGAGAAACAATAAGCGTTGACTCAACACAACTTGTCAAGCTGATACTGCTACCACTAAGACACATGAATAAAGCTGAAGGCAGCAGCAGCCGCTAACCTATCAGCCAATGTCCTCCAGCTAGGCCACATCATGGGGTTTGTGCATTTTTACAAGCAGGGTCACGCGGCGGTGCTCGCGCCCTCTTGACAAAAGCACGAGAGTGGAACGTCTACACCCCACCGACTTATCGTTAGCTCTGTATTCTTTTCATTTCAGTTTCTTTCGTGAATTTCAGTTGCTTTGGTGCAGCGCCTATTACGCAAATTGTGAAGCCGTTAGATGTTGCTGGCGAAGTTTCTTTCACATGTTGCTTTTACAATGTCTGACTAGCGTAAGAATTGGGTTTATGTGCATCTCGTACATTTTACATATCAGAAATTTGAGAGATCTCGCACGTGAATGTTGTACTTGCATGCGACCAGACTGGCTTATAAATGCAATTGAAGTTCAAACAACTAGCACCGTTGTAACAGGGCACGAAGGATAACTTTACCAAAAGTTGTGAAACAAAGATGGCGTTGTCCTTAACGCTCTTTCTCACTCTTTTGGCCATTCTTGCACAAATAGTACACAAATAAATTACATAATTACGTTCACATTGACTCTTTTGCCAGTTTCTTTTATATTCTTCTGCAAGCGCAAATATAGGCAGTGCAGCGGCATAAACTAATACCGCTCATGGCCCAGCAGACGAATAGACACGAAGTTGTTTCCTGAGTATGGTAACTGTCTTTATTATTATTATTATTATTATTATTATTATTATTATTATTATTATTATATTGTTCCTTTGACATAGTTAGGGCCTCATATCGAAACGTCAGCCAACCTGTTTGAGGCTCTTACACTGTAACCTTGATTCGCCCGCTATATATGTGGTTGTAACTTCAAAGACAGCCCGTTTTAAAGCAAAAATAAGCGAGCCAGTTTTGTGGCAGTGCGGAGCGTCTTCCGCGTACTGCATGTTTTCGCAATTTCGCCAAGTGCCCTACGAGTCTCGACAAACAGCCTAACAACGTTTGCATACCGTACCCTGCAACGCGAAAGTGCCCCACAACATTGTAAATTCATCTAATAGGATCACTGTTTTTGCTCGTGTATTTTTCACTTCTCTTACATTAAACCTTTTTGGGAGAGAGGGGTCTGGAAGGCGAAAGGGCACGCAGTTTCCGGAAGCTGATAAGACGTAGCTTCAGCCTAGCGCAATGTTTGTTCTTACAAGGTAGAAGAAACAAGCTTCTCTAATTAGATAAAAGCTACGAAAACCTTGAGTCACTGTGCAAATCCATGCCGCAGTTACCTGGCAACAAGGCTATCCACCTTCCAGCTACTCCATCTGGATACGAAACACTGATCAAGAGTATTTTGGCGCAGCCAAGAGCCTCATTTAGGAGACTTTAGAACAGTATATCGGCCACAAACCGTGGTTAATGGACAGCACAACGTGTAACTGTTTCACGCACACTGAACACCATCACCACGTCAAGAAAACTTTTGCACGTTTGCACGACTCTGAATCGTAACTCGCCCATTATACCAATCAACCCGGTGTTTGAAATGACGGTGTGGCAACCCATGTGAAGTACGATCATAGGACTTTCGTTTAAAACTACTACATTAACACATTTACATTGAAATAATTCGTTCGTCTTTTGTGCTAAACACTGGTCCAACTCGCTTCGTCCTTCATAACGCCATTTAAAACAATATATGGTCTAATTAGAGCAAACAGCGGGTCACTTTGCAGCTATATCATTCTGAAATGCAGTAAGACTTGTGCTAAATGTATAAAAAAGCCCTCAGATTTCACTCTAGGATAAAATTTACCTTTCTTATGTGACATTCGCGCTTCTGCATAAATGTTTTCTTCAACCTGCCATTCTATCTCCAAGCTCTCGCTTTTTAAATATTTTGATTACTATTTTGCCCACACAAAAGTACCGCTGGAAAATCGTTATTGTAGGTATAATCATTTGCTGGAACCTGTATCTCAGTACTTTTATTGTTCTAGTCATTTTGATATTGCTGCTCGTGCCTCCGCAACGTCCACTAACATTTTTTTTTGTATATCCCCGTGATCTAAGTTGTTCCTATACTGTAATACGGTCGCCCAGTGTGTTTTCACAGCTTCGCATTCCTACACATTGGGCTTGAAGCTGATTTCCTTGCGCATGTATTGCAGATAACTTACCAAACGGAATGCAGGCTGCCGCTATCAGTCAGGTGTAGTCTTCCCTGTCATTCGGCAGGAATGTCAGAAGTCTCTGCGAAGCTTCATCGTTCTTCGGTTATGAGCTCTTGTACACCTAAACACCTATATTCGGAGTAGCAAGTGACAGACATGAAGTTACTTTTGTCATGGTTCTTGACGCAGCTTCATTTCTAGTCAGTGTGGTTCATACAGGCACGACGAATATTTCCACTCAAGAAAAGGAATTGCTTGGTAGGAGAGACAGTAACTGACAATCAAAAAGGTTCGCGGGGACGTGACCATTTTAGTTCGTGAAAGTTTTGCGTTATGGCCGAAGTATTTTCACTGCTGATACTGCCATTGAAACACTAATTAACTGACCTCAAGTTAGCTAATCCAAAAAGGGCACTTCGTCTGGTCTTTCCGAAACGCTTTTTCGCAGTGAGGTTTGTGATTTGCCGCTAAGAGAGCAAGTTTCGCGATCAGCCTTCAATCAAAAGCACGAAGTGATGAGCAGATAGACGATGATGATGTGAATATTGCCACCTGGCCATGAACTGCGGCGAGCACGAGCCCGCATCGAGGAGAAAAAGGAGGAAGAAGTTGTTGGGCTAGCGCGCTCTCGCCGAGGCTTTTGGGTTTTTCGCCAAATCTTGGCCTGGGTGAGTCGACGGCGAAACCCTGAAGTCCGAGGCGACGGTACTGGCATTCGCGGTACACGTGTCCGGCTTCGCCACAGTGGTAGCACAGCGGCCGCCTGTCCGGTGTGCGCCATACGTCCGATTTCCGCGGGAGGAGCTGCCGATTCTCGAAATGCTGGACTGGTTGAACTGCTGGGAGTGGATCGCGATGTGCAGGGTGTACGAAACGGCGTGGAGGAGCGTAACGACTCGCAGCTTCGGCGTACGATGCAGGAGCGACGTAACAGCTCACAGCCTCGGCATAAGATGCACGGTGAGGCTCGATCGGTACAGGTGGGGAAGCATCGTTGGACAGCGGGACTTGCAAAGCCTGCTGTACTTCACTCCTGATGAGGCTGGAGATGGATCCCGCAGCAGGTGGAGGCGGCCCGTGAATCTTCTGCAGCTCGTCGCGTACCACCGATCTGATGAGGTCGCAGAGAGCTTCGAGATTGACGTTACTCCCCGCAACTCCAATCTGGTCCACCGGCGAGGCAACATTCACGTGGCGGTCGTACACAGCTGATCGCTGCTGCAGCATGTTTTCCATTGTCGTTGCTTCAGTTAAAAACTCTGCCACAGTATTCGGGGGACTTCGCACGAGACCAGCGAAGAGTTGCTCCTTAACTCCTCGCATTAGGTGGCGCAACTTCTTGTCTTCTCCCATACCTGGGTCAGCGCGACGGAAAAGGCTCGTCATGTCCTCCACGTACGCCATCACGCTCTCGTTCGGCATTTGGATGCGTGATTGGATGGCCCGTTCCGCTCGTTCACGGCGATGGGGGTCAGCGTAACTTGCTAGCAGCTGACGGCAAAACATCGTCCACGACGAGAAGGGTTCGCGGTTCTCGTACCAAGTACGAGCTCCGTCCTCAAGGCTGAAATATACATTCCGCAGCTTGTTGGCGTCGGTCCACTCGTTGAAAGCCGCAACGCGTTCAAAGTGAGCCAACCAGTCCACAACATCCTCCAACATGGAGCCGCGGAACACCTTCGGCACTCGTGGCTTCTGCAGCGTGTAATTAGCCATCGGAATATTTTCCGTACCGCTCTGGGGTGGTGCAGTTGATGCCATCTCCGGTAGAGGTTCACGCTCGGGGGACAATCCTCGGATTCTCCGGCTGGCCCGGTGGACAGGTGTTGCGACTGCGGGTATAGGGCTCCCAGGAGGCGTTTGGATCATTGACTGGGAATACCCAGCGACTCCACCAGTTGTCGCACGTGAACAAGAGGGACTTCAGGTAAAGAATACCGCGTAGTCACAGAGGCGCAGGTCAGGGACACCACAATCCAAAAAAAAAACCCAAAAGCCTCGGCGAGAGCGCGCTAGCCCAACAACTTCTTCCTCCTTTTTCTCCTCGATGCGGGCTCGTGCTCGCCGCAGTTCATGGCCAGGTGGCAATATATTCCGCTCTACCGCCACATTGGTCACATCAGCGAACTGCAAAGCTTGATCCTAAAGAATGCTACTTAAGAACAGCGACCGCAAAGAAGCTTGCGAAGTAAAAACTAGAAATAACTACTTATGGGGGTAAACAACAAGAGGGAAGGCAGGGAGGTTAACCAGGCACATGCCCGGTTTGCTACCCTACGCTGGGGGAATAGAAAGGGGACATAAAGATCAGAGAGAGAGGAAAGAAAAGAGAAAGAGAGAGAGAAAAAAAGGGAAAAAAGAGGATTGTCAGTCAATCGGCTGGCGCGTATGCTGCGTTGGCACTACACAAACGTTAAAGCTGGTCACATAGGCCTGTAGTCCTCAAAAAGCACAAGACAGCCTTCACTGGTTTTTGAGCCGACGAAAGGCGATGACGGTGATCCAATAGCATCTGCACAGAGAGTGGCCGATCGTCCAATTGTCGCAATGCGTCCGAAAGCTTCTGTCTTTCAGAGGCAAATCGAGGGCAATGGCATATCAGATGGTCGATGTCTTTTTTGGTGCAGCAGACGTCACATTCCGCATTGTCGGTCAATCCGATGAGGGTTCTATATGCTTTTGTGAAGGCAACTCCCAACCAAAGGCGACAAATAAGTGAAGCTTCACGTCGACGAAGTCCGGATGGAGGTCGAAGTTCCAGTCGAAAGTTTATTTGTTATAGTCTCGTATATCTTATGCTTTGGGTGTTCCACTCCTGCAGGCTCAGACTACGTGCCAGGTGACGAAGTTGCTTTGCAGCGTCAGTCCTTGACAAAGGAATCGGAAGGATGTGTTCTTGTTGGTGCGATGTGCGAGCCGCGTTGTCTGCGGAATCATTGCCACTGATCCCACAATGGCCAGGAAGCCACTGAAACTTGACCTCGTGGCCTGTTTCTGTGACGTGGTGAACGAGCTTGACAACTTCGTAAGTTAATTGTTCATGGCAACCTCGTCGAAGGACTGACTGCATGCTCTGTAGGGCTGGTTTTGAGTCGGAAAACACAGCCCATTTACTCGGTCTTTGGGATTTGATGTACTCTATGGCGCCACGCAAAGCCGCAAGTTCTGCCGCTGTGGACGTAGTGACATGTGACAGTTTGATTCGCAGAGTGATTCCTCTAGCTGGAATCACCACGGCACCACCAGAACCAGACGCTGTGGTTGAACCATCGGTGTATATGTGCACGTAGTTGTTGTACATTTCGTGCAGATGGCTCAAGCTCAATTGTTTTAGGGCTGATGAAGGCAAATTAGATTTTTTCTGTATTCCTGGAATTGAAACACGTACTTGTGGAAGTGTCAGGCACCACGGAGGATACACCAGTTTCTCAGCAGGCGTAAAATCTGACGTAAACGACGCACGATGAGCACAAACAATTGCACTAAATTTCGTGCGGGCCTCTCAGTAGCGAGGGTTGCCAAGTGGTGGGAAAGATTCCTGGCATGGTGCCTGAGGTACGTACGCATCGTTTCAATTGTGATGTGCGTCATGATCGAGTAGTCTTGTGCAATGGCAAGTGTTTCAGCTGTCGATGCGCAGCGGGGTAAACCAAGACACATCCTAAGCGCTTGGGCTTGAATATTTTGGATTGTGCGCAGGTTCGTTTTGCACGTGTTAGATATAACAGGTAGGCTATACCGCAGGAATCCAGTAAATAATACCTTGTACAGCTGTAACATAGACTCGACAGGCATTCCCCAACTTTTCCCAGCAAGAAACCTGAATAAGTGACAAATGGCAGTCAGCCGCTTTTTCACGTAGTTTACGTGGGGTGTCCAAGACAGGTTACGATCGATTAGGACTCCCAAGAACCTGTAATTCCGGCTGCATGAAACCAACTGCCCGTTAATTGATATGCCGTAAGCGGACATTGGTTTTTTGGTGAAGGCCACGACTGCACACTTCTCACTTGAGATTTCAAGCCCTTGTTTGTGTAAGTGGTACGATGTCACTGATGCTGCCTTCTGTAGAAGAGCGCGAAGTTGAAGTCGAGTCACACCTGATGTCCACACACAGATGTCATCAGCATAAATGGAAAGTCGTACACTGCTTGGTTGCTTGCCAACTAGTTCAATGAGTGTTAGGTTGAACAGCGTCGGGCTTAGCACTCCGCCTTGCGGGACTCCTCGGCTGCAGTAATACTCGGGTGTCGGGCCATTCTCTGTCTGCACGTGAAATGATCTATTCTGTAGGTAGCTCTGAACCCACGTATATATGCTGCCACCGAGTACCACTCCTTCTAGTGCGCTGAGAATGGCTTCGTGGGTGACATTGTCGTAGGCCCCTTCAACGTCAAGAAACAGAGCAGCAGATAACCGTTTGCAGGCCTTCTGGTGTTCTACATATGTCACCAAGTCAACTACATTGTCAATTGACGAGGGGCCTCGTCTGAACCCGGACATGGCATCTGGATATATTTCGTAGAACTCTAAGTACCATTCCAGACGCGTTAAAATCATCCTTTCCATAACTTTTCCCACACAGCTCGCGAGGGCAATCGGGCGGTAAGAGGAAATGTTCAAGGGTGACTCTCCGGATTTAAGAAGTGGAATCAGGCGACTTGACTTCTATTCCTGTGGAACCATGCCAGTTTGCCAGGAGTCGTTGTACAGCTGCAAGAGTGCCTGCCGAGCTTGATCTCCTAGGTGACACAGAGCACGGTAAGTGATGCCGTCAGGTCCTGGCGCTGAAGAACGTCTACACAAAGCAAGCGCAGCCTTTAGTTCGTCCATTGAAAACGAAATCTCCATTCGGGGATCACGTGAGGACACGGAAAAGTCGGGCGTCTTTGTCCCAGTTGAATTTCGGCCGTATGTAATCCTTCGACAGAAGGAATCTGCGACATCAATCTCTTCGCAGCGTAAGTGAAGTGCCAGAGATTTTAATGGGCAGCGCTGAGTAATGGGGGTACGAAGACCCCGGACAGTTCTCCAGATTAATGACAGAGGCTTTCTGGGATCCAAAGACTCGCAAAAAGATACCCATCGTTGCTTGTCCAACTTGTCCATGTGACGCTGTATTTTCTTTTGTGTGCGTCTGGCCACTCTCAGATCATCAAGTGACCTCGTGCGTCTATAACGTCGTTCTGCACGACGACGAATCGCTCGGAGTTTCTCGAGATCAATGTCCATATCAGTGCGAGATGAGCTCACCGGAAGCGAACGCGTTGTTGACTGCTGGGCACTCTTTATTGCGTTCTCCAGGTTGAAAGGTGAGGCGCCAACCTAGTCTTCCATGATTAACTTGTATTTTTGCCAATCGGTGCACTGGACGGCTATGGAGGACTTGAGACTCGGAAAGCCGTCAATCTTCAAGTATGGTGGGATGCGGTCACTACCCCTTGTTTCCAAATCCGAAAACCAGTGCACTCTGCGTGTGAACGAGCGTGAGACAAAAATGAGGTCCAGGCAACTGCTATAGGCCGATCCGCGCAGATAAGTAGGGCTGCCGTCATTCACGAGGATAAGTTCACATTCAGAAGCGAAAGACACTAACTGTCTACCTCTAGTGTTGACCCTGGAGCTTCCTCGTAAGTAGTGGTGGGCATTGAAGTCACCAGTTATCACCCATGGCTGGAGAGTCGAATTCAAAATTCCGCGCAAGCGCTCTCGGTCTAGACGACTTGATGGAGGTAAGTAGGCTCCGATGATGGTGAATGTGGTCTTCTTGATTTTTACTGTTAGGCAAACGTACTGGTTTTCTTCGTCAGGGGGTACAGGTTGATGACCATAAGTTAAGTCGCGTCGTATGAACACAGCGACCTTGCTGCGCTCTCTGTGGGTAGACGACATAAAGCACTCATATCCAGACAGTCTCATCTGGGCTGACAGGTTCGGTTCACAAATCACAATTATGGAGAACTGGTTCGTGAATACATATTGCCGGAACTCGGACATACGCGCCCTAAGTCCTCTGGCATTCCACTGAAGGACAGATGCGTTCTTGACCTCCTCGCGAAAGGATAACATGTTGCGAGCCATCGTTTTACCTTAGAGCTGCAAGCACCGTACCCAAAGTGTCCAGCACTTGGAGTGCGCTCTGCGCTGATGGGGTGTTCATGTTGCTTAGGAGCATGCGCATTGCGCTCATAAGGGTCTGCAACATGTTGATGACCTGGCGATCCTCAGTTGTCTTTTCATCAGTGGTTCGTGATGGCATCGAGTTTGGCGGGGATCGATGCACCTCTGAAACAGGCTGTGTTCGTGGAAGGGATGGCCGCCCCTCACGAGGTGGGAGTCTTGACCCTGATTCTGTTTTAGATGTATCCGTCTTCGCAGAGCTTGACGATGGGGGGGCCAGTTCTTCTTGCTTGAGATGACGGGTCTCTATCGGCAGATGCCACGTTGCGTGATGATCTTCTGTGGTGACGCCGACGTCGCCTGACAGTAGCAGCGGCTTCCCTGTGCGTTGAATTGTCGCGCACCATGTGTTTCAGCACCGCGCGTTCATTTCTCACTCGTGGGCAATCTTTAGACGAAGCTTTATGAGCGCCGTGGCAATTGGAGCATTTGAACGCAGTTGCGTGGCAGGTGTCTTCTGAATGAGGTTCGGCACACCGCGGGCACACGACATTGCTGGTACATACTCCTTTGACATGTCCCATCTTGAATCATCTGAAGCATTGTAGGGGCTTCGGTATGTATGGACGGACCTGATGGCGAACGTGGCCAACTTTGACGTGTGGGGGAAGACTGTCTCCCTCAAAAACAATCTTCAGGCATCGTGACTGACCAAGCCTTGTGATGTGCTTGATGAGGATGTCGTCTGTAGTTGGCTTTATCAAGATTGGGAAATCGTCAGCGGGAATGGAAATGTCCACGTCATAAATCACGCCAACACTGCCCTTACAGTCAGTGGGGATCACTGATTTAACTGTGACTCTGTCGATTTCCGAGATGTTCTGTAGGTTTTGCAGCACACTACGGTGTAGAACATCAACTGCTAGAATATTCTTCCCTGAGTTGATCCTGACGTCTTTAATTTCATTTTGAGCGAGTCCTTCGAGGTATGCAGAGAGGACTTGCCTGCTAAGCCGGCGTAGGTTGGCTGAAGGGTCCACAGCCATGAAGAGTATAGTGTGTGGCCAACGCTGCGCGGCAGCCTGCACGGTGGATATACTCGTCGTCGACGATGTTCGTAGCAGTCTTCTTTTTGCATTGCGGCTCATGACGACTGTGTAGTCGTCATCCGATGACTCGAAGCCGTCGGAATAGAGCTCCGTTGCCTCGCTGTCTGTGCCACTTGAGGTGGTTCCACGTTTCCTAGCAGCTGCCAGACCTAGTGGTTGTCCCCCTCGAAAATCCTTAGAGGCTTCTTCATCCATTCTCGCAAGGAGGGAGCAGCAGCTCCCATTATTTGCGGTAAAACAAATAGAAAATTTAAGACAAGGGTACAAGCGTTCTATGAAATAGACACTTCATCGTCGTCCTGCCAAAATAACTACTTAGTCAAAATAAATACTATTCGGTCATTAAAACGCCGTGGTTTTTTTTCTGCGAAGAAGTGGGGAAGATTTAGATCCCTTTTCTTGCTCTTGGTAAGTCTCAGAAACAATACTTTGCCTTCGTTCATGTTCGATCGTACAAAGAAATAGTGAGAGCTGAAGTTACATTTTCCTACGCTACTTCGCCCACCAAGGATGTTATCTCTCACAATTACTAACGTCATGCATCAGACAGGTATACTAATTTAAATCAGTTTTCAAGAAGGCCGCGTACTGCTATACCTTTCTTGACTGGCACTCGTGCATAGCGACATTACATTCTTTGCGCCGTGCCTGAGATTTGACACCATATGGGGCAGTACATAAAAACGTGAAAAAGTCTGAAAGCTAAATTTTTGTGGGCTCGTATGAATTCATGATTAACATTGCTCATAATCACATGTCCTGGCATCAATATCGAGAGGTGCTTATCAGTTACGTCAGAAATATAGATAACAACCGAGCTTACTTAAAGCATTTGCGCAACACGAAAAAAGAGACACAGAGAGAAAAAACCGTCTCCAGCTAAATGGAACCATGTGTAGATGCGACGCTGCAGAGGCTCACGCTTACACTGGCGGTGCGTTGATGCTGGGGCTCATCATGGCATTGCGCAGAAGGCAAACCTGGAGAGGCGCAAAGTACGTAGTGATGGGCCAGTGTTTTCTACTAGAACTTGCCAATTTCTGCTAATGGTAAATGAGAGACAGAAGACTCCGATTGGCCACAGAGACCCACAATCCAATTTACTGAACGCGCAAGCTGGGAATTTTTATTTTTTTAAACGCACAGGAGAAATGTCCCCCCGGCACTACCTTAGAAGGCAATATCCAGTGTCTTTATATATAGAGCGTAGCCAGTGAATGGTTTCGCAGCCTGAACAACCGGTTTTTTCAATGAGCAGACGCCACCTGCTTCGGCGATGCGAGGCGAGGAAGGGGAGGAGCGTAGCAGAAGATTGGCAGTGCTACGCATGCGCAATGGTTGTGTCAACGTCACGGGAAGGGATGCCTAGAGGATAGAGGGGGGAGCGAGTGTGGGCTAGCAGACGCCGCCTATGCCAACGTTGTGATGTGAGAGGGCAGCGTATGGGAGAACTGGGAAAGGGAAGAGACGCGCATGTGCAGTAAGGGGGGTCCTGCCACACACTGGATTGAGCTCGACCATAAGACGCTTCAAATACAGTAAATAAATAAACATCTGCCTCTCAGTCGACGATCACCGTGCGAACATTATCAGTGAATCCAGCGACCGTCCGTACCTTCGCCGTCGATGCAATTGCCAAGGAAGCACGTCGTAGTCTCAGGGAAAGAGAAATCTCCGACGAGGTGAAAACGTAGTTTCCTGCTAACATGGGCTGTTTTGAATGAGGCGCCACCAACGTCAACGAGCTGGTGCCGCCTAAAGCACGAAGTTCTACCCCAGTTCATGACATAGGACAATATAGACAGCCCAAGAGATACAATGGCATGATGTCGCACTTCTTCATAAGCAGGAGGGTCTCCCAGCTTCTCTACAATAAACTACAGAGCGCCAAAACAATGACACTATTTCAAACGCAATGATATTGAAATCTGGCCTTCTTTTATAAAATTTGCTCAGATACACTACCATCTTGTATCCTGGTTGTAGTGAAGTAGCTTAGAGCATATTCTCTGGCGGTAGCACTCGTTACTGGTCAGTAATCAAGCCAATCTGGCCAAGTGGTGCTCCATCA
The DNA here is from genome assembly GCA_013436015.1 of Rhipicephalus annulatus. Lineage (NCBI taxonomy): Eukaryota > Metazoa > Arthropoda > Arachnida > Ixodida > Ixodidae > Rhipicephalus > Rhipicephalus annulatus. The sequence goes on from WOVY01005043.1 coordinate 293,181, forward strand.
TCAGAAGCCCCAACAAGGGGAACCAGCTTTAGGCAATCCAGAAAGCCCACAATGTAGCAGCCAGGCTCAGCCTGCCCGTTCCAATGTGGAAGGAGCCAAATGCGCGCTATTCGCATCTCTGTGAACTATAAGTAAATTTCTGCTAAATATTCATGCATATCCGTATTACACATGTGGGTATGAGTCGTCGAAATGAGGCATACGCTACAAGGGATTGTTGGAGAAACCTTATACGAAATGTCGAAATGGCAAATCTGACTAAAGCGCTCGGTTACCTTGGAATGCTATTTCTAGAAACACAAGAGCTACTAAACTTGAGAAGCTTTCAAAATACCGACGGCGTGTCTCTTGAGGGATGGATGGACGAAAAACATTTATTGGAGTCCTGAGGGATTCCACCCCGTTTTAAAGGGGTAAGATAGCTGGCTGCTCCCACGTAGGAATGGAGAGGCCCAGCCTCACCGCCGATTCGTGGGCCTTCTGGACAGCCTTGAGTTGTTGTATGAGAACCGTACTCGTGAGCATTAAGTGAAAAGAGTTTCTTTATTTTTGTAAAGAGAAGAGAAAATAAAAATACGTGTGCCTGCAAATGATTTAGTCTTTATTGCAACTAAATGCTTCACTGGAACTACATTCCTTTTCATGTGAAGAAAGCGGCAGTTTTCAAGAACATTCTTGTAAAAGGCGGTCAGGAAAGATACCGATTGAACACTGAAGGTAGGCGGCTCCAACGAATAAAAGCCAGAACGTGCCTAAGGGCAAAAATTTAACATACTCTATGGCAATCATGGTAGCTCTATGCAGATATCCACATCTTATGTGAAGGGATACAAGGGTAAAGAGAACGCCACACTGCTTCCCGCCTGGCGCCAAGACTATTGCCTGCAGAAAACGTGATAACGCTTTTAACGCCTTCGGTTGTGTGTGTGTGTGTGTGTGTGTGGTGTGTGTGTGTGTGTGTGTGTGTGTGTGTGTGCGTGCGTGCGTGCGTGTGTGTGTGTGTGTGTGTGTGTGTGTGTGTGTGTGACGTCTGTTTTCAATAACCTTTCATTTTCTTTACCCCCTTCTCCAGCATAGTGTGGCCAGCTGGTCTAAACGCTGGCTAACCTCCCTATCTTCGCGCTTGTTTCTTATTTCCATATCTCTTTCGTACACGATGAAGCTGTATTAATTACAAGAAGAAAGCCTTAGATCACTTATGAAACGAGAAAAGTGGCGCTTGGTGACGTCAGCGTTGGCGTCAGCACGATCGAAAACCGCCATACCTGGTGACATCTTTATCACACTGTGTTATGATGAAATTGATTGATATGTGGGGTTTAACGTCCCAAAACCACTATATGATTATGAGAGACGCCGTAGTGGAGGGCTCCGGAAATTTAGACCACCTGGGGTTCTTTAACGTGCATTATGATGAAATCGCGGATTGCAATAACTTCGTTATGACACCACATAATTTCACTGGCTATGATGATGTCATTACACGCCTACGTCGCTTAGTCAAAAGTAGGCCAATTCTAGATGTGCTACGAAACCACGTTGAGTGTAAAAGGCGGTGGGTGGTTGGAAGGATTCAATGCAGCGGCCTAGCAAGAGAAAAAAGAAGGTGGCTTCTGCCTTCGTGTCTTGTTAAGCTAATGCGTAAGTGGACGTCTTACCAGTATTCCTTAGACTTGACTGATAGAAATATGTTAGTGATAGTGGGGGCCCCACCAAACAGGATTTGCAGAGTAAGTCTCTTATAACGTCTTATTTAACAGAAAAACAATATTTATTGTTGTAATGCCAGGGTGAGGAAAAAGCGAGTCCTTTTTATTCAATACTTGCCCTCTTTATCGGTGAAACTCTGTTCGACTATACATGGTAGACCTGTATTGTTGCACATAACTTCCAGGCTCGAGAAGTTTGGGTTATCTGGTAGGAAGACCAGACTGCAATACGCGCATAGCTCGTAGCGGGCATCTCCCACGAAGGGATCAACAGGAAATGCCTGGCGGCCGCTTCCTGGACAGGGTGGACAGCCCGTTGCTGGTTGTCGAGAAATGAGCTTTTGAGGGATCTTTCCCTTTACATGCAGTTTGAGTTAGGCTGAACGTTTCTATGCTCCTAGAATACGTGTGTGGCTGTCGCCGTGTGCCCCCTAAAGGAGCACGTGTTCTTAGGGTACGCATCTGAATAGAGAACGTGACGCTCGGCGGGGTTCTGGTACGTCTGCGTTTCCAGTAGGCACTGGTTTACACCCTGTGACCTTTTAAATTTTGAATGTGGTGGCGGAAAAATGCGGCGTTAAGAGTAAAAGTGTGTTGTGATGCTGTACGTAATAGTTGCATTCCAATTGATATCAAAATCGGTGAGATGGGGTTGGCCTGGGCCAGCGCGGACGGTAAGCACGCGCGCTGCGTCGTCGAGGTCGTGGATGATCTCGTTGTGGTTGGACAGACCACCCGGCACCCGGCCGAGATTGACGGGGAACCAGATGACATATAACACTTCAATGAACATTGGTTATGTAACCAAGTATATTTAAGACAATCAAACTTGCTATTCAATCCTACAAATGAATCAAAAGGTCCCTTGAATGCAAAAAAGAAACAACAAAGAGACGTTTCTGCCATGGTGCGCGCGCTGCCTTGTTCTGCTCCCTTGCGTCCGCGCCTGCACGCCACAACCATTTTCACGGCATACATTGGTAGCGTTAACCACACTGAAATAAAAAAAGCACACATCTCTTGTGGTCTGGAGTAGCGCGAAGGCGAAATTCAAAGCAATACATTTTACTCAGAAGAAATGGTTAGAAGTTTAAGTGACGAGACTGTTGAATTTTGGTGAAAAACCTCTTAGCATATGCTTTTGCTGGGTGATTCCTTTGTAATCACAGCACACAAATAGTTAGTAGCGCGAAGGGAAGGAAAAAATACTCGGCGGAGTGGTGCCACAGTGGAAGTGACAATTTACACGAAGAACTTAGTACACTTGTACGTTTGTAGCTTTTATAATATGGTCTAGCAGACCACCATTTCTTTTGTTTTGTTTCTGCTTCTTGGGTTGCGCCTTTCAGGACGTCACTAAAGCTATGCGTCTATCTGTTCTTCAGTTTCAAAAAATTGATTTCTTCTATTGGACTTCTGCAGCAATGGTGTGTCAAGGTGAAATACACAGACCTTATTTAGTCGCAGGAGCAAAATAATGTCATTCTGACTTCTACATGCCACTAATGTGTTATAACCGTGTGTTACGTAAGAACATTTACCACAAGTGACAAAAGTATTTTGCCTGGCTTTTAAAATACTGGACTCTGCTGCGTACATAGGAGACCAACGCTGTACACAACACTACCCCACTATTCAAACACAAAAAAAGAGAATAATACAAATCGCGGGCAATAAACTCGGTATGGGTTGAATCACATTACAGCACTCCACCGAGGCGTACTGTCACGTGAACAGTTGTTCATGAGTAGCACATTGACGACGGTTCACGTAATCCTGTGCAAGTAAAGAACAACTGAGTTCATCCTGTATTTCGGCACTTTGCAGGTATTCTTTGTCCGTGTCTACGAACCTGCCCGCAACCCGACCACAGGGTTTCGGAGCTATAACTACGAGGTCTGTGAGAAATGTAGATGAATGATTGTGTACCGCCCACGAAACGATGAAGATGCATTGAACTTTCACGCCTCCATGCTTGAAAAGTGCTGTCTTGGAAGAAAACCAGTCGTGGCGTTTCATTCGGCTAATGCGCGAGATTCGTTACCGCATTGTCACTAAGCGTGAGAAACACTTGGAATGCGCTTGGCCAAAGGGCATGAGTCGTCTCAGCGCCGACCTCATGAATCGATGTACAGTGACCAGTAGACGCAGTTGAGCAGGATGAATGATGTAGGGAAAATGACGCGGCTGATCTTGTCTACGAGCATGGCCCTTTCGCGGCACTCGCTGGCGATGGCCTCCGGCGGCTTGGGTAGCTTTGTGCCGTTGGGCAGGGTGGTGTTTTCCTGCAGTTAGAGGGATAACAGATGTGTATGGCGTCACAGAGGGCAAGAGAGAAAAGCAATGGAAGGGCAGGTAGGTTAACAAAGTTGTATCCTGTTCCCTACCCTGCACGCGGGGGAGCCAAGGAGTACTGACAGAAAGCTATTTATTATTTTAGGGCGACAAAATATTATTTTAAATGCTTTAGTTTTTACTGATATACCTGTATTGAGATTTTGGTCCATGTAAAGAAACTTCATTCAGCAAAACAAATTCACGAACCTTCATTTTAGTGTGCCTCAGCACCATATTGTGGTTTTGGTTTTTAAAATTTCTCAATAACTTCTTTATTGTTCTCGGATAACTCCACTGTCAGCAAATGCGTTATCATAGGTTGAATATTGAAATGAAATACGAGTCCATCACGGTGAATCTGTGTCTATGGTGCTCGGAAGATGAAGTTAGGCTCGCGGGTTTGATTTCAAATTTTGTGCAATGTCAGTGGACGTTAAAAAGATCTAGATGGTCAGAAATTCCAGAGTCCTGAAGTATGACACCTATAATAATGATATGTTGGTTTTGGAATGTTAAACCCTGATATTAATATTATTTATTATTAATATTATTATTATTATTATTATTATTATTATTATTATTATTATTACAATTTATGATGACTTACGTAGGTGCGGGTACATGAATAATTTTTTCTAGGAATAACAAAGAATTCTGTGTAAATAATCGCCCCTGCAAAACACAAAGATGAGATTTCAATACCTAGACTGTACCTTACAAATGGATGAAGGGTACCCCAACAGGCATTATTATTTACTAATTCATTTTAACGAGACGCGCAAAATAGAAGCAATGAGTAGTGGAAGTAGTGGAGTGCATCGTAGCCTTTAGATACTGATATTCGATTGATTCAGTTTTGACTCGACTTGGAGCGTCTCACGGGAGAATAAGTCGCGGTATTCTAGAGTGGTCATGAAAGAACACATCCTTGAATTCGCAATTCGGGACTTGAGTGATTAATGATTGAAATAATTTTATGCTTTGAAAGGTATGGCAAGTTTTTTTTTCATGGACAGCAAGCTTGAACTCCTCGAATGTTTTTAGTGATCAGTATTCATAAAAAATCATTACCTTCTACAAGTATTCCACAGTTTTATCTACCTTGGTGCTTTGGTGGCGAGCTCCTGAAATTAGGTTGGCGAAATAAAAGTATGCTCTGATAAGGTTCGCGCAAGAATGGTGCACAGGAGCACCGAGCATGAGCGAAAACAAGTCCCAAGCACGTGATTCAAGTAATGATATCACGCAAGAAGTAACATTACGTTACAGCAGGAATATACCACCATGGCATCACAACAGCTCACTCAAGCACAAACCACAAACATATAGGACAAAAGCATTCTTCAAACAGTGGTAGTCGCTGAAGCCCACGTTTCTACGAGTGTGTCTATATTGTTCAAGGCAACAACAGCTGCTACCTTGAAGTTGCCATTTGTAGAAACTTACGTGATGACCTCTTGTCGACGAAAGTTTTAAAGACTATAGTCATTTTTGGGGACCTGCGTCGCAAAAATTTTGGTCTGTCTCTCTGTACATTTGTCTGTTTGTCCGCGTTTACCCGTATTCTGAACGGCACCTAACGATGCCTCAAACGGCTGACTCCATCCACAGCGCCCACCAATATTACTCCAAATTCAGCATTATTAGTTGTGCGATTGTCAATTAAAAAGCAATTATTGTGCATATCTGAGGCACCATAACAACACGTCAATATCCTGTTTGTGTATCTTTTACTGGAAAAGACATACATAAGTAATCCTAAGGACCCTAGCGTTCATTCCGCTGCGCTGACCATGCAACGCTTGCACGAAAAGGCAAGCGTTACCAACGCTTTGGTGAGACGACACGGTGGTGGCCCCTACTCGTTGCCTTGCGTTTTACACCTTATCCACTCCGAGAGGGGCGCGCACGCCGCGCGCTTCGTTTTCGAATATAACTGCCAGATAGCGCTCATGTCTCACGTGTGACGTGACTTGATGCGCTCGTTCGCCTCCGCGGCACTCTCGAGGCACTTTGACGCAGCCCCTCCAGAATATCATTCACTTATTTTCTTGTGCCGAACGTCAAATGAACATTTTGTTCTCTCTCTTCCGACGCAAGACTATCCTCTTTCGACGTCATTTGCAGTGTAACATGTAGATAAGGGGCCAATTTTTTCGTCCCAGAGGACATTGCGCAGTAAGCTGCATAATATGTAAGAAGCATACGGATGCATACGCTATGCACGCCCTTGGCGTTTTCACCTCCAATAATACTGCTAAGCTTTACAGGACAGGTAACGAGAAAGGCATAAAGTGATTCTTTTTGTTGCTCTTTCTCGTCTGCAAGTATGCATCATCAAAAAAAGAAATTACGCCCGTTCTTGTGTTCTAATTTTCAGTCTTTCGACGTTACTTATTACAGCTGAATGCATCTTCACATTCAGCTTGGATTATGAAGCTTGAAATAACGTGGATAAACTTACAGATATATGTGGTGACACGACCACGGCTCTGATGCTCCTTCGGCGCCCGTCGTCGTCAGTCTGGACTTCGCCCATCAGTATGTTCACCAGAGCGTACTCCATGAGAGAGGCGAACACGAACACTGTGCACGAGGACATGAAGATGTCGATGGCCTTGATGTAGGACACCGGTGGTAGTGACTTCTGCGACTGCGCGTGTTGCGTGGAGAGAGTCAGCAGACTGGTGACACACAATGTCACTCTGGCGGGCACGGCCTCAGGCTTGATCCAGAAGGAGATCCAGGACATAATAACAATGAGGCATGTTGGTATGTACGTGTGAAACATGTAGTAGCCCAGTCGCCGCTTGAGCGTGAACACGAGCTGGATGCAGGTGAAGTTGCCTGTCATCCAAGAGAAAATGCATGTGTTTACGCCACCAATTAGTGTTAGAAAAAAAACCAGGCACTGGCCAGAAAACACACACGATTACTCAGTTAACAGACACTAAACTGGTTAATTCTCTAATAAAAATCAGTAATGCATTTCGACGTTATGTGGTGATATGTCTGTCAAGTGGCACCACAGCGATTCTCTCCAATTTTATGCTTAACCATGACTACGTTTGTATTGCCAAGTAACTCTGTGTGAATAAAAACAACGTCACTGATAGAACAAGCCATACAAAAGTTCAATGCGTGAAGCACTGCTGACAGTATAGAAAGTAGTTTATACATACCTTAGCATCAACACTTTTTTGTATTCAAATATACAAGATACGATGAAATTGAGCTTCGAAAAATATATGATTTAAGTGTCAAAATGAGGAAGTGTGGCAACGACTCAAAACTTTAGCTTACTTTTCATACACAGTTCCTTCTCCGCTGAAGTTGAAGAGATAGAACATTGGCATGGAAATAGTCCCATGCAATCCACTTTTACGTACGATTCTCAGGCTGGAGCACACGACTACACTTGGCATTCCGTACATACTGGTATATAAAGAAATAAAAGCCACATTTGTCTTCACTAGTATCGTTCTGACTAGGTGTTACAAAAACAACAACATTGGAGATCACGTCTCTCCAAAGAGGTAATAAACTTCGGCAACCAAGCAGTCTGGAGCTGTGCTGCTTGCTAGCACTGTAAGCATAGCAGAAATGGCGCCGAACAGACTAGACACATTTTTGGTTATAGTGGTTGTTGACTCGCTAGCACTCTAATAATGGTAATAATGGCGCCAAACTACATTGACTGAGAAGTTCAGTGGATTTCGTGGTTCACGCTTGTCTCGACCACGATGTGCTCTCTTCGACTACCGCTCGCCGATCAGGTCCCAGTCTTCAAACTTCTCTGTCTCCCAATCTCACCTTTCCGTGAGTTTATCCCCCTATCTTCTTATAAATCCTGCTTATTTCCCTTCGCTTGTGAACCACTGCTAAGGAAGGAGTTGCACTTGGCTGCAGACCGTTGCGGCTTCAGATATTTCTCATTTTTCCTTATTTAAAATTACTTCCCCCAAATTGCCTACTTACTCACGATTGATTGATTTGTGGGGTTTAACATCCAAAACCAATATGTGATTATGAGAAACGCCGTAGTGGAGGGCACCAGAAATTTAGACCACCTGGGGTTCTTTAACGTGCACCCAAATCTGAGTACACGGGCCAACAACATTTCCATCTCCATCGGAAATGCAGCCGCCGCAGCCGGGATTTGAACCCGCGACCTGCGGGTCAGCAGCCGAGTACCTTAGCCACTAGACCACCGCGGCGGAGCTACTTACTCATGATCGCGCAGCATATATATATATATATATATATATATATATATATATATTGTCATGACCAAGAAAAAAGACGCTGAAGCTCGGGCGCGCGGGTAGCTAATATGAGGCGGAGGCGAAGAAAAAAGCGGCTCCGAATAATTGTAATGCAAATGTGAACAAAGAAAAGTGGATGAAAAGATAACTTGCCGTGGGCAGGAACCGAACCTGCGACCTTCGAATAAGGCGTTCGATGCTCTACCACTGAGATAACAAGCTGCTATTCCTATTTCCCCAGCCACTTTATTGAGTATATATGTGAATTTTAACGTGAGTGTGTCAGTCAGCGCCACCAGTACCCATGGCGGCGAGTGTGGCACACTCTTTATGAGCCTGTTTGACGTCACGTAGCACGTGAACTTATTACGAGCTGGCAGCTGACCGATAGTCCCTCGTATGAAACCTAAAAGCACCAAGTCTGCCAGTACGAGACTCTCGTTAATGAATAAGAGAAAGAATTGTATACTTAAGGGCTCGTTTTTTTATTTTTTTACATAATGTAATCAGATCTCATTAAAATTTCGTCAAAACATGGGAAAACGAGCCCTTAGGTATACACTTAGTTTCGTATTATATATATATATATATATATATATATATATATATATATATATTTATATAACAAGCATGCTTGTGCTCATCTATTCCTTGCCCCTGTGTATTGCTTGGCGCTTCAGCACCCTCCCTTATCGCGGTGTTCTGCTAATAAGAGTTTTTACTCTGAGCAGATCGCGTACCTGTAGAGTAGACCTGCGTGCAGTCTCCCATAGTGGTGGAGACGAGGTTGTGCTGAGGTAGTTCAATGGAGTCGTCCACCACAAGAGGCACGTCCTCCTCCCACGCGAACACCAGGTCGTCCGTCGTGTACGAGACTGCAGCATACGAAGCGAGTGAAAGCGCAAGCGTCAATGAACGCAAGCTCAGTGCCTATATGACCCACTACTCACAGAAGTGGATGATATATACCCGTATAACCCACAGTGGAACGCTCATGTTTAAGAGCGTTTCTTCCCACTGCCTGGACCTAACTCGTGAGATTACTCTCCTTGGTGAACAGTCAACACCCAGATGATTTGATAATGGTTGATAATTTTGACCGCAAAGCGCAAAAGCAAGAAATAAAGGCATGAAAAATGAAAGTGACACTAAAACAATGGTTACTGGTATCGACATTCAAACAACGGTGCTCGTTTGACTTGGTATAGCATCCGGGTTTACGCTGTCTTGAATACAGGCAAAGTTGTCTGTGTTCCAACTGGAACAATATTCTTTTTGTTTTTAAACTGTGATGACAAGGGCCTGTGTATATATTATGCATATTTTGAGCCTTGGCAAACGTGGGCGTTCGGGCATAATTCTGCCTTGAACAACTATCGTTTTTCCCTAAACCGTCAGAATTGCTGACTTTATCTGAACAAGCGGAACGACAGACGTCACCCCCCGGAATGGGGGACCATCCATCCAACGAGACAGCGGGCCCTAGCCCTTTGCATAAGGATGGACCGAATGTGGGTGACCGCGTTGACGCATCTGCTCCTTGTGATGACTCTACCGAGAGCTCATCAGTGGAAGAGATGCAATCGGAAGCCGACTTCTGGACATTCCATACCCGCCGGTTGAAAAGGAAGCTTCGCAGGACGTCATCAACGGTGGAGCCGCAACCGGCGCTAGACAAAGGCAAGCGATGTTTCACCATCTCGTATGTACCCATGTCTACATCAGGCAACCTGAACTCACTAAACAGGCAGTCATTGGCTAATTATTTCGAGCGCGTATCACCTGCTCAAGTGAATGAAATTCGCATAAATAGCAAGAAAAACATATTGTTAGTTGATGTGACAAACAAAAACCATTCTTGACAAACTGAAGGCCGTCACGCAGCTCGGAAGTATTTCAGTTCGCACGTTTCTCGCTCACGGGAAAGGAACAACGACTGGCGTAATAAATGACGTCGAAGCTGACATCACAAACGCTGACCTGCAGAATATTGTGACGTCGACAGTCAAAATCGTGACCATACGCCACTTCGGGCAGTCTCGCTGCATCGAACTAGTATTTGATTCTGAGACTTCCCCCTAGCGTGAAGGTTGGATACGTGAGACATCCCGTGCGCCCTTACGGGCCACGGCCTTTGCATTGTCAGAAGTGCTGCAAGTTGGGACACGTCAGCGCAGTGTGCAAAAGTGAGACAACTTGCCAGCGGTGCGGCGGGTCTCATAAGGTGGAAAACCTGCGATACTGCTGTTCCATTGAAATGCCCAAACTGCTCTAGTGCACATGAAGCAACGTCGAAGGAGTGCCCGAAGATCAAAGAAGAAATTCGCGTCCTGCGGAAGATGGTCAGAGACAACTCGACACACAGAGAGGCAGTCACGTCCATCCGCCGACACAGACGTCGTCCAAAACGTAGGCACCAGCGAAAGCATAGTGGACATAGGAGCGATGCATCACCATCAGCAACAGATGAGGCATACACGTGCGCATTATCAGGCTGCTACACCCATGTTGTACGCACCACGTCCCAGGGATGCAGAAAGTGGACCAACGCCCGCCTTGCACGCCGATGCTTCAGATACTGAGTGGCCTTCGCTACCGACCGGAGCAATAAAAGGACCAAATCATGGGCTGCAACTTGAAAGAGGGCGTAAAATGATAGGCAAGACACTGAGAAGAGCCAAACTATGCTGAAGCATCTACTAAAATCTATTCGTGCGATTCTCGACGAGCTAAACACACCAAGATCAAAAACAGCAGTGCAGATCCTCAACGTGCTGCAAACCGCTACTGCCGACCCTTTCATAAACAATATGGCGAATTTCTACGATGAACGTGTGTGCACGTCTGCTATAATACAGTGGAACGCACGAGGTTTGCGAAGCCGATTGTCTGACTTTCGACAACGGATATTTAAATACAAATTTCCGTTGGTTGTATTATGTGAGCCGATTATGATGTCGTCGTTCGTGTTTCCGGATACGTCACTTTGTGGCCACGTGATGATCGAAATGCGAGCAAGTAATTATTTGCGTACGTCATGATTTAATGTACGTGAGACATGCCGTGGCTCCTCATGCTTCTAACGACTATATTTGCCTATCTATAAAGCACAAGCGACGTTCAATATCAATCATTGGTGGATACATTCCTCCTAGAAGCCACTTGGACTGTCCCTATCTTGTCTGTTCTCCAAGCTTGCCCTGGACCACATGTATTAGTTGGGATTTTAATGCACATCATCCCATGTGGGGTTCTGCCTCAATGAACACCCGCGGCAGGGACATTGCCGATTTTGTGCTCAATCAAGGCCTTATGTCCATTAACGATGGCTCACATACTTACCCTCCGAGGCACATCGTACAGCAGCTGTCTAGACGTATGTTTTGTAAGCAGAAGTCTCTTCCCTACCACCTGTTGGTTTGTAGACGTTGAAACACATGGAAGTGACCATCGCTCTACATATATACAGCTAAAAGGATTCCGTCCTTCGTCTCCCCGGCCTGTGAAAAGCGTAGACTGGCCAGGGATCCAAGCTTCTGTAAATGCTCAGTGCGGGAACATTCAATCTATATCTGAATAGAAAGCCTAATTACATCAGCCTTAACAACGCATACGAAACTTGTGAATGTTGTCGCTACCAAGATCACAACTTGACGCACAATATGAATACCTTCGTGCAATTCGTCGCCGGGCACAGAGAAAATACAGAAGGACGAAATCACCATCTGACCTATCTACAGCACGCCAAGCACAACGACATGTATTGCGACACCTCGATAAGCTCGATAGGCAACGGTGGAGGGTATTTTGTAGCTCTCTTGATCCCAGAAAACCCCTGTCTCGAATATGGCAAACTGTCCGAAGCCTTCAGACGCCCACACAACAGTTGTTCCCTTTCCGATCTTTCGCTATAAAGCAAGGTCGACCTGATGTAGAGGTTGCAGAAGATTACTGCCACTTACTCGTAGGTATGTCCTCCTCATCAATATCACCTTTGTATTTAGCATCACCACCATCCAGCGACGATCACCTCGACTTCCCATTCACAATGCACGAACTCGACGCTGCGATTTCTACGTCCTGATGGTCGTCCGCACCAGGGCCTGACGGAGTTACTTATTCGGCTCTATATCACCTCAGCCAGGAAGCAAGGCAGGCTCTCTTGCCGTTCTACAAACTCTACGTGGGAAACAGCGATAGTCCCAGAGAGTTGGAAGTGCAGCCGCATAGTGCCTTACTGAAACCAGGCAAGTGTTCACACGAGTTGTCTTCTTATAGACCCATTTCCCTAGCCAGTTGCATCGGTAAGGTGATGGAACGCATGGTGCTGGCAAGATTGGAATGGCTGCTGGAGAATATTGTCCGCTTACCAGATTTTATAAATGGCTTCCGTAGCGATCGATCATCTATAGATGGTGTCGTAGATCTGGTTTCTTCTGTTGAAAAGGAAACACAACGTCGGAGGTTGGTAGGGGCCATTTTCTTAGATATAAAGGGCGCGTACGATAGCGTCTACCATGAGGCCATTCTTTACGCACTTGAAGACATCGGCGTAGGTGGCCGACTACACGCATGGATAGGGAGCTGAGAGGACGTACCATTTTTATGTCGACATCCGACGGTGACACGGCCAGGCACCTCGTAAGGCCATGGGAGTTCCGCAAGGCGCCGTCCTGAGCCCCATGATTTTTAACATAACAACTCATTGGCCTTGAAGCTGAGCTTCCCACGTTGTCAGAATCATGTGCGTATGCGGACGACATATGCATATGGGCATTTGGAGCAACGCGACCACAACTGCGAGCAAGGCTACAACAAGGCACATCAATAACATCTAAGTACCTACGTCGTCAGGGTCTGGAACTTTCAATAGCAAAATGTGCTGCATTAGCATTTACGAAGAAATCAATGTCGCGGTACCCAATCTTCGCTCACGGAGCAGTGATTCCCGTGGTTAAGCACCACCGCTATTTAGGGGTCCGTCATTGATCGCAACCTGTCCTGGTCAAAGCATGTGACTGTGCTGCGAAACAAGCTAATCAGTTTTGCGTATGTTCTTCGTGTTATAGCAGGACTGAGATGGGGCCCTTCGGAGGAAAGTCTTCTGCAGTTATACAAAGCATTGTTTGTGGGCTATATAAGGTACAGCTCACCTGTACTTTCCAGCATGCGGGCAACGTGCCTTCGTACTTTAGAGAGCATTTCAGGCACGAGCACTGAGAATATGCCTTGGCCCTGCCACGGTGCACATCTACCTCTGGGCCCTATAGAGGAGTCACGCACCTACCCTATACAGGTTTACACGTCCTTGTGAGCCTCTTCGAGTGCAACCTTCGTCGGCTGACCCGACATGCACAGCACCCGTTGTCTCGCTACAAGTGGACCGACCAGGCTGTACCTATTCACGATGCCTGGATACGCATAGGCACATGATCCCTTCAGGCTTTGCACCTGCCGTGATCCCTGCAGTGCCTCCATGGACATTGACTAAACCGCTGGTGTGCCTTCAACATACGTGGAATTTCGTATAAGTCGCATGTTTCTTATATTGCGCTCAAGCAACTCACCTTGGCACATTTATATGACTAATACAGCGACTCTGTTGCACATTACACCGAGGGATCCGTAACTTCATCCGCCTCAGCTGCAGCCTTCATGAATCTCAACTCGGTATTTCCCGACAGTACAAATTAGATATAGGTCATCTTCGACAGCTGCAAAACTTGTTGCTATACCAGAGCCATAAAATTTGTGAACGACCAAGCACCCGCTGTAAATAGACGATTCTGTCTGATTCAAAATCAGCGCTTCAAGCTATCCATTCTTGCTCAAGAAGAGGCTTATTTTAGGAGGTAACGTTAGGAATCGTCCAAACATTTGACCTAACACACAGGAGCGGTCACTTGATTACACTCCAATGGATTCCTGGACACTGCGGCCTGGTTGGCAACGAAACAGCCAATAGCGAAGCAAGAGCGGCAATATACAACGCTCCTATGTACGTCAAAGTACCCTACTCGCGAGGTGACGTCAACACATTGTTGAGATCAATCATGCACGAATGCGCTGCCACTACTGGTCGCTACCAGATCACCGGAACAAGCGCCTGCGGGAAACAGACCCTGGTATGACTTTTGCTTCCAGATAAAATCAGCCGAACATGCTAATTATCCTGCACGAATTCGCCTGGGCGTCGCCTTCACTCGCCACTACGCCCCCCTAATTGGCCGTGCGGACAGCCCAAATTGTGAACGCTGCGAATTGCGCGAAACGATAGCACACTATTTTGTGACTGTGCATTATACGTGGCGCAAAAAAAATGCTAACTGCAACGTTGGCAAGCATTGGACGAACACCATTAAGTGAAAGCCACATATTGTCAGCA